>CM054058.1:409604705-410031399 GCA_028641055.1 Alopecurus myosuroides
CCTCTTAGGTCTTCTGGATGCTTCCGGGGAAAATAGAACTTCCGGGCTTCGATCTTTCCAATTCTGAGAATATTTCCAGAACAACTTTTCTGAAACTAAAAAACAGCAAAAAAACAGGGAACTGGCTCTGTGGCATCTTGTCAATAGGTTAGTCCGGAAAATCGATAAAAATGACATAAACAAGGGAGAAAACATGTAGCAATTGGCATAATATCATCATGGAGCATCAGAAATTAGGGATACATTTATGATGTATCAAGCATCCGCAAGCTTAGTTCCTACTCGTCCTCGAGTAGGTAAACGATAAAACAATAATTTCTGAGGTGACATGCTACTAACATAAACTTGATCAATCTAATGTAAAAGCATATGCACACTGAGATCATAAAACCTTAACCACATGCATGATAAATAAAAATTTAATAATAAAGCATAGTAATTACTTTGCATCACGAAGAGTAACTCAAATAAAGGATCATGAATAATAATGCAAAGAAAGGTAAATGCTTGTTTCAGGTATAGAGAAAGCATGGCAAAGTGATATTTCGCTAGTCCTTAAGAGTGGGGCAAAACATCAATGCCAGGACACTTTCAAAGTTCAAGAGGAATACTAGAACAAATAATTTAAGAACAAATGATATCACATCATGAAGTAATTATTGATGTTTATGGGACAAATGCACATAGAACTCAGAATGGCAAAAATGATCTCTCAACTGTGCATAAAGTTAGAAGATGGAGACTCAAAATAAAAGTAAAAGAAAGGCCCTTCGGAGAGGGAAGCAGGGATCACTCATGTGCTAGAGCTTTTTATTTTTATTAAACAGAGGTATTAAAAGCTTGACATTTGTGGAGGAATGTCTATATTTTAGGAGGGGTGTATGCTAGTGTCAACGAATGGTAAACAGACAATACAGTACGTCACAAGCAAACTGGATTCACAAGAGCGGCTCCTATGGTGAAGGACGCAACTGGTGTAGAAGGTCATCCCTCTTTTTTGTTTGTGTACACAATTATGCTTTGACTGATATGATCAGGGGCAAAAATAGTGAAGATAATTTGTTTGTATTAATTTGGGGCTGGGCACCCCGCTGCCAGCTCTTCTATCATTTGGATAAGAGGATGAAGCCACTAGTCCATGGTGTGAAATCCAGTCAACAAGTGAGATAAAGATTCTCTATTGACATCCTCATGAGCAAAAACAAGAACACAAAGCGGGAATAATTTTGAAGGTTTTAACGGTAACACATGTGCAATTTACTTGGAGTGGCAGTTAAATACCACATGTAGGTAGGTATGGTGTACACAATGGAAAAAACTTTGGTTTAAGGGATTTTGAATGCACGATTAGAGCTCATACTCAGTACAGGTGGAGGCTAGCAAAAGACTGGGAGCGACAAATCAAGAGAGCATAAGAGCCATAATCATGCATAGCGACATAAGCATCATTAATTAAAACATAAGCAGTATCACAAGTTCAAAAACTAAGTGTTCATGGAGGCTATTCATGACTGGTTTGTAGTCATAAACATGGTGTGAGCATGCGCCAAGTCAACCAAATAAAACATTCGAAAGAGAATACCATATATTGATGCTTTACTATGACAAGAACAACCCATGAATCTTTCAATACATATTAAACACTCTCAGCTATTTGAGGCTAATCATGAAACTCAATAACCACAAGGCTTTAAAACTAAAATAGCATTTAGCATGTCATGAAAAAGTCCTAGCCACAGTCTATACAAGCTTCTACAAGTACTATTATAAATTCTACTTCAAGCAGCGGTTTTCTTTCTCCCAACAAGCACCATACAAAACATGCTTTAACAAAAATACTCTTTATGATAAAGCAAGAAAACATGAGAGTAATCACATAACACTACTAAAACTAATAGCTCTAATAAGAGATGCATGCAAAACAGGAGCTAAATAAATGCAACAGCTAGACAGAGATTAAGAATACAATGTATTCTCATGAAAAAGCGGAGCGTGTAACTCTCCAATAAAAGAATGCTGGGGTCCAACCAAGCTTATTGAAAAAGAAAAAAAAAACTTAAAGCAAAAGAAAACTGAAAACAAAAATAAAAGACGCTCCAAGTAAAGCACATAAGATGCGACCGAATAAATATATAGTTTCACTAGAAGTGACATGATAATTTGTTGATGAAGAAGGGGATGCCTTGGGCATCCCCAAGCTTAGACGCTTGAGTCTTCTTGGAATTTCTTGGATGTACCACCGGTGCATTCCCAAGCTTAATGTAAGGTCCGCCCCAGAACCACTGTTCAAGGACACCTTTGATATGCATACATTTACGATCCCAGATCACACCAGTCGTGAACAACATATCAAGTTGGTACACAGATACAATATCCATTACACGGTTGCATAAACACTTACAAAGAGACGTGGTCACATGACCAAGTCCACACAACTGCCACACCGGGCAAACACACAACACACACAGCGGAAGACTAAACACACACATACGTAGTAGAGCCCAAGTCACGCCTTAACCTACAGGCTGCTGACCGGGAGATGATCCTAGTTCTCAAAGCCATCAGCTCCGTACTCCTCTTCGTAGATCTCCTTCTGAGACTCCTCCTCGATGTCTGGCAAGTAAATACCAGGGACGAAACCAATATGAGTACATTTGAATGTACTCAGCAAGACATCCTTCATGTAGCTTACCAAAGATGCAAGTATGCTTATATAGTGGAATAGGTAGGCTATACATAGGGTTCGCTATCAATGATATGTGTAAGACATATCATAGTTGATTTTGAAAATCTCTGTATCTACGTTGAAGAAGATACTTCAAAAGAAAATAATATAGTTTTCTTTCTCTTGTAGATATCACATGTACAAGAGGTTTTGTAAAACTTTGTTAAAAGGAAGTTTTCTCTTTGCAAAACTTCTTGGAATCAACTTCCAGTTTTTGTTTAGAAAAGAAAGGTTTTCTTTGCAAATTTTTTTGTGCAACAACTTCTAGCTTTTCAACAACGGCACCTCCACGATACAAGATTTCCCCCTTTCAGTACTTCACAAGTCCAACTTGTCGCACCCGGACTTCTAGAGGATACTCACAACCCGCTAAACAGTAGATAATTGGCTTACGGGGCATACCGGCACCCGCATCTCAATATGAGCAGGCCAACACGTAAACGTGTGACAACCAACCTCTACTATTCATCGTCTGCGCAAACCATCCCATAGAAATCCGACTACTTCCATTGACGTACTTCATAACATACACACATGGTACGTCAACGGCATTTGAACAAGTGATATCACAACAAATCTCTAAGACACAAAGAAATAGAAATAAGTGGCAAATAGCTCTCACTAGAGCAGAGATAGCAAATGCAATCATCCAGAGGACACATGTCCCAACAAGTCATCATTACATCATAGCGGAAGCATCCAAAGTGTCTGAGTACAGACAAGATCAAAATAGGCCTAAGAGGCCGGAAACGAAAAGAGGGAGCCCATCCACGATGTCTCGGATCCTGCCCGGGTCCGCTATCTACTCGTCAGCAGCCTCGTCATACTCCACGTAGTAGCCACCATGGGGATCCTCGGAAACGTAGTCTGCAGAACACGCAGCCCCAAAGGGGTCAGTACAGACGAGTACTGACAAGCAAGACGCACAAGATACCAAAGTGTACCCGGCAACACCAAGTACAGATGCTTTGGGTTCAACGGAAGGTAGGTGATATAAAGATGCAGCAGCGGGCTGCCTAACCAACTAAAGAGACACTGTAAGGACCCCAGACCGGCAGTCTGAAACCCTCCGTATGCATACATTCACGATCCCAGAAAGATCAGTCGTGAACAACATACAAAGTTGGCACACAGAAATACATCATCCATTACACGAATACATAAAGGTATTACAAAAATGATCACATGATCAAGTCTAACACAACTGCCACAAGGGCAGGCAACTCAACAAACACAGCGGAAGACAATTAAAACACAACGTAGTTGAGCCCAAGTCACGCCTTAACCTACAGGCTGCTGACCCGGAGACGATCCTAGTTCGCAAAGCCGTCAACTCCGTACTTCTCTTCATAGATCTCCTTCGGAGGCTCCTTCTCAAAGTCTGGCAAGTAGATACCAGGGGCGAAACCATAATGAGTACATTTGAATGTACTCAGCAAGACATCCATCATATCACTTACCAACATGCAAGTATGCTTATATGGTTGAATAGGTAGGCTATAAATAGGGTTCACTACCAATGGTGTTCATATATGATGACACCACAGTTGCAGTCAGGTCAATCTGTATCTTCGTTGAAGAAGATACTTCAGAAGAAAATAAAATAATATAGTTTTATTTCTCTTGTAGATATCACATGTACAAGAGGTTTTGTAAAGCTTTGTTAAAGAGTATTTTCTCTTTGCAAAACTTCTTGGAATCAGTTTCCAGAATTCTTGCTTAGAGTAGAAAAGGTTTTCTTTGCAAAACATTTTGTTTTGTATAACAGCATCTGGCTTTTCATCATCGACGATACCTCCACGGTATACGTTTTCCTTCCTTTCCGAACTTCACAAGTTCAACACTTCCTTTCCAAAAATTCCATTTCAAAAACATCCTTTTTTTGAAAGCATTGACACATGCTAGCTACATGGCCATTCAACTGTCCATATCCGAGGACGCGCCTATCTCGAAATAGTTTTACTCTGCAGAGGTGTACACATTTCCACTAGATCCAGAATCCGCCATGAAACACCCATGGACTGTCCTCAACCTATGAGAACATCAGATAACTGATCTTGACTATCCACTATGTACAAGCTAGTACATGACTATCTCTTCAATTGGGGTTACCCTCCCTGGCAAGCCGTGTCCCACACCGCCCAAACAGGAGACCCAACTGCTGCATCCGGAGGGAAAATTAATCCCACACTTTAGATGTCCCGTATTCTCCACTCCTAGCGACATTTCGGTTCGGAGGATCCCATCCCCTATAGCACTTGAGATAGCACACATACTAACCATAACAAGTTTTTAATCAAGCCCCTACCCATATTGGGGTAAAGTGGCAGTACGATAAAGGTTGTCCGGCGAAGACTAGGTTATGTGTCATTTTTTGAAAAACACCATTTTCTCAAAAATGACCACTTCCACATTCCTCCGGAGAACAAGGATCCGCCTTTTCTCCGGGTTTTTCCGTAAAGCCTTTGTTTTGTAGAATCACAATTTTAGGGTGTCCACTTAGGGACTAGTATATTTGATGGTAATAAATACCATATGGTGGCTTATGGGCTTGGTATTACCAAGTTTAACTACTGGCATAATAGTAACCTATAATATAGTATAGTAGTAAATTCCACATCAAAAATAGTTTTGATAATCAAGTTTTTGTAAAACTTCAGAGGTAAAACATGCATGATAGATAATGATAAGTATTGTATCAGCAAGCATCAGGATGGCTTGCCTGGTATCTTCTTGTGTCCCTGGTTTTGGAGTGACTGGAACTTGAAACAGAGCTTCACGACACTTCCTTCCCCTTCGTTTTCTAACGTCGTAAAGAGAATAAAGGACACACATTCAGAACCAATCAAGGCAAGAAACAATGCATAACCATAAATACAGCAAGGAAATCTAATAATAACCAATCACACAATTATTAATGGAGACAAACAATCAAACAAACCTACTTGGCAGAAATGCCATTTAATAAGACAACTTAAGGTTGGAGGAACATATCTCACAACCTTAATATCATGGATTCAGTGGGTGTGCCACTCTCATACCAAGATATTAATAAACCCAAAATACACTTAGTTTCACAAGGGTGATACCCCTAAAAGTATACAAAACATGCACAATATTAATCATGACAATGGTTCTATCAACCAAACCACAACAAGAAAAAGGTAGCTATGCTACTGAGCCTAAATTCACCTCAAGAATAAATAAGACACATGATTTGCAAAAGTTACTTTTACAAATCGGTGAGCCTACACAAGCGTAACAAGGTAATAGACTCATCACAAAACACACAATTTCTCATAGTGAGAACAATAGAAACAATGACTAAAAAGGAGGAATCCTATAGACATGCTTCTACTAAGGGTTTGCTATGCAAGCAAGCATAATAAGTAAAGTACTAAAATGCAAGCAAGGAACCATGTTATCATAATGGGAAATGAAAACATGTCCTCATGCAAGGATACACAAATATCTACCAAACACAAGTTGGCAGGAAAAATAATTCAATACAAAAACTGCTAAGGAAACTAGTACTACTCAAACATGAAGAATCAATGGATGCATTTCAATCAAGTAATTGAAATACAACCAGAGGATCCATGTCATAAAAACAGTAGTGAAAAACATCTATAATTTCTATAACAAAAATATCCCATTTAACAAAACAATGCATCAAATTGCAGGGCAACTCCTACATACTAGTGGTAATAAAAAGGGGCATTACTAGAGGAATCAAACAACACTCCAAAGATGTATTTTTCCTAGCAAGCCACACATGATTAAAACCACTTATAAACAGAAGCATACCCATTTCCATTTAGCACAAAAATTCCCAAAGCAATAATACTAGGCACTCATTAGTAAAAGAACTATATAAAAGAAACACATCTAGTGTGGGGGAAATAATGTTTCCACCAAAAATGCAATGACACCAGTGGGTGTTCCACTAGAATACCAAATAATTAAGAGGTCACAAAGCCTATGGTCATACTTGCTAAAAATTAACAAAATACTAAACTAGCATCTAGTGCAATAACCATACTAGTAGAAAATAACAGGGTGCTAAAAATAAGCAAGGTAATGATACTCATGCTATTGTTTCCACACAAGTGAAAACTCTAGGGGTCAAGTACCCATAAAAACATCATCAAAATGCTACTGGTCCTATGAACACAACCCAAAAATATGTGGCTACACAACCACAAATTCTTATGTCAAAAATTCCACACATGAGGGAATTTTTCCATAACATTCTCATAGTCATGACAAAGCTACTCATGCTTTTCTACCAATTCGTATGCAAGCTAGCAGAGGTGATAAAAACACGAAATAAGTACCAACATGGTACTGGATCCAATCAACAATCCAAGTTTTTGCACATAAAGTTAACACTCAAAAATGCTATGCAAATATTAACTAGAGAATAATCATATGTTAATAACAAAAATCCTATTTCTTCTCAACTAAAGTACACACAATCTAACATGCTAAAGTAGCTAAGTAACACTTAGAAAACAAGTGCACACAACTTATACATGCTAGAAAACAATATTGCAACACAAAAATAACTCACACAAAGTAATTACCTAAAAATGCCAAAATGGCAGAAACAGGTGAAACAAAGATCTGTCCACCAAATTTTCTAGAATGCTCTAAAAATTAAACCCATCTAGGTTTCGATAGACCTAAACATATACAAGACCATAAAATTGAGTTTGATTCAAAAATCATTTTTAATTATTTTATAAAAATCACCAAAGTGCTCTCTGGTGTTTTACCAAACTGCATGCCATTTCAAAAATACTAGGAATTTGGAAACAAGGTTAATTGCTCCTGTTAGGAAATTTCAAGGTTTTTCCAATGAAATTGGCCTCACTTCATTATGAGTTGTGAAATAGAAATGGTGCTCATTTTTCTGTTTCTGGTACCTGTTGCCAAAACATTTTTCATTTCCAAACTATTCACCCCAAAAGTAGATCTACAAACTGGAGATGGTTTAGATTTAGTTGATTTACATCTGTGAATTTTTGTTTGGCCAAATTCATCTTTTAGATAGGTTTTTAAGCCCAAAAGTAAACAGGTACCATTCTGTGACAAATTAAAAGTAAAAAGATGCACAGATGGGCCAGATCCAATAACGGGCCGGCCAGATCTAACGTTACCGCGGCCAGATCTAGCCTCAGGGGCTGACTAGCGGGCCAGAGGCCACGGTGGCTGCCACGCAGGCAAGCACGGGGGCCACCAGCCGGTTCAAATCCACGCGCGCGGGGTCAAGGCAGCAGCTGGCGTCACCACGACGTCACGCCGGCGGGAGGATACTCCGGCGAGGCCACAATCGAGCGAATACGGCCACCGAAATGCTAATAAAACGTATCCGCACGTTGCCCTCGTCGTGGGGAAGCGAAAGGAGGCGGCCTCGCTTCCAGGGAATCACCGGAGGGCGGCGGCGACGGTGGCGCAGCGGCGGCCGGACAGCGACCACGTCGCGGCCACGTTTTAGGGCGAGAGGGAGAGGGGAAACGGTCGGGGACGGTCGCGTGCTCACCATAATCGCCATGGAGGGCTCGGAGAAGGAGGAGGAAGCTCGAGGGCGGAGGAATCCCTCGCCGGAGTCCGCCGGGCTCGAGGGAGAAGCGAGGACGGCGCGGGCACCACGAGGGCTCCCGCCTCGATTCCATTCGCCCCGAGTATCACCACGACGAGGCGGAGCTAATGGTGCTAGCGGAGACCGGTGGCAAGGTCACCTGTGGCCGAATCGACGGTGAGATTTTTCGGGCTAGGGTTTGGTTTGAGCAAATTAGAGAGAGAGAGAGAGAGAGTGAGGGCTCAAGGGGGAGAGAGAGGGGGCATGTGGGTAGACCAAGCACATGGGGGGGCCTCTTTATTCACCTCGAATCCCTTCTAATCGAAGCAATGGCTAGGTGTTCTGTATCTACAGAGAGGCTAGGTTGAAGATGAGTGACTCAGCTTACATTTTGGTCCTTAGCAATTTACAAATAGGTCCCTGTCCTTTCTGAAAAATGTGATTTTCACCAAGAAAACAAAGTCAAAATTTAAATTCCTTTTGCTCAAAATTCTAATTAGTTGAGTTGCACAACATATGTGAAAATGGGCTTAATTAGATAAACTTGATAATTCAAAGTTGTTTAAATTTCAATTCTGACATAAATGGACATTGAAATTATTAGACTAATTAGGAGCTTCCAAAAATGATAATTTTTGGCACACATTCCTTATTTGGTGTGTTCCTTGTGTGGTAGAAAATTCAAGTCATTTTGAGTTACTTCATAGAACAAACTTGTTCAAATTTCAAAAAGGTGCTGTCTTGAAAACAGGGGTTTTTGGCAACTTAATCAATTCAAAAACTTGTGCCCTTTTGGTTTTCATCCTTATTTATGATATAGAGCATGTGCTTTTTATTTCATGGCATTTTGAAAAAGTTTGTAGAACAAACTTGTTCAAAATCCCAAATGTTGCTGTGGAGAAAAATCATGTTTTCAGGGCTTTAATGTTCAATTTTTGGTCTCCTCTTGTGTGTGTTCCTTATTCGATATAAGTAAGCACTGGTATCAATTTCAGATCATTTGAAGAAAGTTTCCAATAGTAACTTGTTTGAGTTTTCTGTTTCTAGAAATATTGGAATTTCAATTTAATAAGGCACTTGGCTTTTCCTTAACAATGCTTTGCCAAAATAATTATGTGACTAGGGATAGCAAGTCAATGCTCTCCACTACCTTTGTTTTTAAGCTTGCAAGGTTGGAAAAACATTTGATAATATTTTGGTGAAGCATCTAAGAATTCCTCTTTTTCTGATAATCTTTTAGGGAAATTTATTAAGTGTTTCCTCTTTCTTAATTTAGGTCTTGTAATAATATTCAACAAGTATGAGATTCATAAGATAGTTTTTGGAAAACTCTTTGATCAATATTTACTTTAGAAAATATTGCCAAGGTCATTGGAACAATATGTTGAATATTTTTAGATTACTGCTTTGCTATCTTTTTAAGTTTGCAAGTTTATAAATAGTTTGTTTAGTTGCACTTAAACAAACACAATCAAAGTTTAATTGTCAAGCAATTAGCAAAACAACTGTGTTATCAGGTATTGCAAAATTGGGATGTGACAGGTCTTCCCCCCTTAAAAAGAATCTCGTCCCCGAGATTCGCAAGCGAGGACTAAGGGAGGGCCAACAAACACAATGTTAGTGTTGGAGTGCAGGTGCTTCCCCCCTTTGACTTTTCTTGGGAGGCGGGGTACTTCCCTAAATTAGCAAATTATTTTCACGGGAGTTGGGTGTCATACTAAAAACCTTAGATCCAAACACCCGTCTTTAAGAAAATCTCTAATTATCAATTCACTCAACCGCCAATTTTTAAAATTTCTGATAACGTCACTACAAAATTAAGGTTAGTGCAGAACTATCTGGAAACGTACCGTCAATTATTACATGATTTCCTATCTATATCCCACATATTACATACCACATATGGAGTGGTGTACCACTCTCATAACAAGGTATATAATAAGCTAAAAATATAGCTTGTGGGTGCAAAGGTTAGGTTGCTAAGGTAAAATAAACAGACAGAATAATACTCACGGCAGTGGTTATTACTCACCACAAGCAACTATCACTTAATATGTTCATGATTTTAGTTGGATGTTTTTAGTTTCATAAAATACTCTTGAGCACAATCATAACACCAGTATAAACTCATGCTAAGGTAAAACATTTAAACAAAATCCAGTAAGCAAGCAAACAACACCGCAGATGAATAGACTATTTATTCACTAGGTTATTGTTTATTAGAGGTTTTGGAATCCATCAATCATGAAAAATTAGCAAACAACCAGTAGCTAAAAACCAATGAATCCAATCATAAAGGTACCCTAAAACACCATATTCACACGAGATAAAACTCCTATTACACAGGCATAAAAAAAACAGGACTGCACAAATAACATACTAGTATGAAAAATCTACACCAGCATGCTATAAGAGATAATCATATCCTATAACCATAGAACATGAAACTAAATAATTCATGGCATGAGAACAGAAGTAATAACTTCCTAAACATGCTATATCAACACATATACTCATAAAATAAAAAGAGGGTAATACTAGAGCAAAAATCACCATCTTCTAGTGGTGAAACTAGTTTCACTCTTAGAGAAGCAAACAATTGCTATCATGATGTTTAAAATTAAACAAGCAAGTCATGAATATAAGTGTACCTAATAACAGTACACAAAACTTACACATGTTAGTAAGCACACACATCAAAGTAATTTTATGAATCAACCATTAAGCATGCAGAAATTTCTTCTAGCAATTTCTGTTTTCTTTAACCAATTACTAGCAAACAAGCAAGGTATAACGCACACAACCCGTAGCTATGCAATTAATGAAAAGTTATCTAAACCTCTTCAAAAATCCATACACTCAATTTAAATCATTCACAAACAATCTACCAATCAAGAGGAATTTATTTTATTTGCGAACAATTTAACTTTAGCACACGATAGTGAAACATTTCTTAACATGATACCCCTAAGGAGTATTATGCTAACAAAAGGATCACACCTAAACATATTAGTATTTACTAATAAGAAATAAACTTCTCACTTTCATAAGTGAAAACAAACAATTATATTTTCCATTGTGGAAAATAGAAATCAATCACATAGTGAAACATGCTATTTTCACACCTGTGTATGGTTGGGGATTTTCATCCTCAAGCCAAAATACAATGGGACCAGTGGGCTATGGCCTACTAATACCAAGGCAAAAATAGGTACTAAGCCTATGGTTACTCATGAAAAACTTTGCATACCAGATAAAAATATAAGGCTATTTAATCTAGTGAAGCATACCAGTGCATATTGATAGCAATGCTTACACATGCTTTACTATTAAAAGACATGCAAGCTAACATAGGTACACGCATCAAAATAACAGTACCTAAATGGTACTGGACTCAAGGAAAAACTTAGCACAAAATCTACTAAGAAAGTATACACAGATCTAGTTCTCACAATACTTCCAATTAATAAACTAGAAGGTAACAAATGTTATTTCATTTTTATTCGAGTTTCCAATCATGCACACACTTTCTAGGGTAGATTTATTGTAAGAAAAACAACATAATAGAAAGTCCTAACAACTCCATATAAGTTAGGAAGCAAGATTGAATAAAACACAAATTCATTTCAATCAAGAGCACACAAAGGAACAAAAACAGGAAACCTGCTGTTTTCCAGATCTATCATAACCATTCCATCGTTCCCTTAATTTCTAAACCCCGAATCTCATAGTACCTACAACGTCTACTAAGATTTGGTTTCCAAAGTAGATACACATGATATCCTATTGACTAGTAAACGAATAAGTCAACATCTTATTTTCTCGTGACTTCTCCTTTTTACCAACTAGATTAAAAGGTGTCTTAAATCACTTAATTCCTTGGTTTAGAAAGAGTTGTCAGTAGTTCGCATGCTTTGGTTAGGTGTCAACCTAAGATTAGGCAAAACATGTTAGTCTTGTTAGTTTCCTATTTAATTATGTTTGTCCGACAAGATACGACTAGCGTCATCGTACGTCGAATATTGAATTGTGCTCTTTGGATTGGCTTTTGAGGGGGTTGCGCATCCTGGCATGTGAAGACTTCTTTTGCACCTTTCTCTAGAGGAGGGAGGTATATAACTTTTTTAAAAAGGGGATTTCTCTTGTTTGGTCTTTTAAAAGGGAACATAAAAAGGTGCGACATTTAGCCAACAGGGTAAAAAGAGTCTTTTGCAAACATACAAACATAGAGGTTTTGGTCAGTAGTAGTTGGTGCATTCACGCCTTTTCTTCTTTAAAGGTTGTCGTTGTTGGAGCTTTACCTGTTGGAGTGCATCACTGGTAGCAACGCTATCAGCTCGTGTGGCTTGATGGTCCTCTATTATTAGGCACAACGGTGCTTTCATTAATTGTGGGGGAGATGGTGGTGGTTCATGACGGGTCGCATTATGAAGCGAAAACAAGTATAAGTCTAAACAACAAATTCTTGTTTTTGAATGCTATACAAACATTTTTGCTTGCAAAAATTTAACAGGAGGTGGTTCAAAAACAAGAGCGGGGCAAGCACAAATCTGCAAATTTTGAGCACCCCACAAACATATAGAAGCCTAGATGAACCAAAATTCTACACCACACAATAGCACAAAGTCCTACGGACACACATAAGCAAGCCATAACACACAAGCAAGGCTCCATTGGAGCTACGTCAGGGGAGACGACTCATGGAGTTATCGCTAAATTACTCCAAACTAGACTGATCCAAAATCCTAGAAGTGGCTGAAGAACTATATCTACTTCTGACCATCATCACTATAGAGCTAGGCAAATATTTTGGTCTTCTCGGGACATCGGCAAGTATAAAAGTTTTTGGATGGAAACAAGATAATAGAGGTAAAGTTTCGAGAAAACTTTATGCAACAAATTGTTTTTGAAACTCCAACTATTTTCTGGACAGAAAACCTCAAAGACGAGAGATGTTTCAAAAACAGAGCGGAGCAGTTGCAAACAAGTAAGAAATAAACTCTTAACCGAGAGAGATACCAATTCTGTAAGGCCCGCCCTTTGAACCACTGTTCAAGGACGCCCTTGATATGCATTTAGAATCTTTTGAAAAGATCAGAAGGAGGGAAAATATACTAAAATTCCCTTGGATAAAAATAATGTAGATAGTAAAAAGGTTTTTACTCAAAAATACTTTTCTTTCCTATCTGACGTCCATGCTAACTAAGGTCTCCTAAGGTCAGGATGGCTCTGATACCAACTCTGTAAGGACCCCAGACCGGCAGTCTGAAACCCTCCGTATGCATACATTCACGATCCCAGAAAGATCAGTCGTGAACAACATACAAAGTTGGCACACAGAAATACATCATCCATTACACGAATACATAAAGGTATTACAAAAATGATCACATGATCACGTCTAACACAACTGCCACAAGGGCAGGCAACTCAACAAACACAGCGGAAGACAATTAAAACACAACGTAGTTGAGCCCAAGTCACGCCTTAACCTACAGGCTGCTGACCCGGAGACGATCCTAGTTCGCAAAGCCGTCAACTCCGTACTTCTCTTCATAGATCTCCTTCGGAGGCTCCTTCTCAAAGTCTGGCAAGTAGATACCAGGGGCGAAACCATAATGAGTACATTTGAATGTACTCAGCAAGACATCCATCATATCACTTACCAACATGCAAGTATGCTTATATGGTGGAATAGGTAGGCTATAAATAGGGTTCACTACCAATGGTGTTCATATATGATGACACCACAGTTGCAGTCAGGTCAATCTGTATATTCGTTGAAGAAGATACTTCAGAAGAAAATAAAATAATATAGTTTTATTTCTCTTGTAGATATCACATGTACAAGAGGTTTTGTAAAGCTTTGTTAAAGAGTATTTTCTCTTTGCAAAACTTCTTGGAATCAGTTTCCAGAATTCTTGCTTAGAGTAGAAAAGGTTTTCTTTGCAAAACATTTTGTTTTGTATAATAGCATCTGGCTTTTCATCATCGACGATACCTCCACGGTATACGTTTTCCTTCCTTTCCGAACTTCACAAGTTCAACACTTCCTTTCCAAAAATTCCATTTCAAAAACATCCTTTTTTGAAAACATTGACACAATGCTAGCTACATGGCCATTCAACTGTCCATATCCGAGGACGCGGCTATCTCGAAATAGTTTTACTCTGCAGAGGTGTACACATTTCCACTAGATCCAGAATCCGCCATGAAACACCCATGGACTGTCCTCAACCTATGAGAACATCAGATAACTGATCTTGACTATCCACTATGTACAAGCTAGTACATGACTATCTCTTCAATTGGGGTTACCCTCCCTGGCAAGCCGTGTCCCACACCGCCCAAACAGGAGACCCAACTGCTGCATCCGGAGGGAAAATTAATCCCACACTTTAGATGTCCCGTATTCTCCACTCCTAGCGACATTTCGGTTCGGAGGATCCCATCCCCTATAGCACTTGAGATAGCACACATACTAACCATAACAAGTTTTTAATCAAGCCCCTACCCATATTGGGGTAAAGTGGCAGTACGACAAAGGTTGTCCGGCGAAGACTAGGTTATGTGTCATTTTTGAAAAACACCATTTTCTCAAAAATGACCACTTCCACATTCCTCCGGAGAACAAGGATCCGCCTTTTCTCCGGGTTTTTCCGTAAAGCCTTTGTTTTGTAGAATCACAATTTTAGGGTGTCCACTTAGGGACTAGTATATTTGATGGTAATAAATACCATATGGTGGCTTATGGGCTTGGTATTACCAAGTTTAACTACTGGCATAATAGTAACCTATAATATAGTATAGTAGTAAATTCCACATCAAAAATAGTTTTGATAATCAAGTTTTTGTAAAACTTCAGAGGTAAAACATGCATGATAGATAATGATAAGTATTGTATCAGCAAGCATCAGGATGGCTTGCCTGGTATCTCCTTGTGTCCCTGGTTTTGGAGTGACTGGAACTTGAAACAGAGCTTCACGACACTTCCTTCCCATTCGTTTTCTAACGTCGTAAAGAGAATAAAGGACACACATTCAGAACCAATCAAGGCAAGCAACAATGCATAACCATACATACAGCAAGGAAATCTAATAATAACCAATCACACAATTATTAATGGAGACAAACAATCAAACAAACCTACTTGGCAGAAATGCCATTTAATAAGACAACTTAAGGTTGGAGGAACATATCTCACAACCTTAATATCATGGATTCAGTGGGTGTGCCACTCTCATACCAAGATATTAATAAACCCAAAATACACTTAGTTTCACAAGTGTGATACCCCTAAAAGTATACAAAACATGCACAATATTAATCATGACAATGGTTCTATCAACCAAACCACAACAAGAAAAAGGTAGCTATGCTACTGAGCCTAAATTCACCTCAAGAATAAATAAGACACATGATTTGCAAAAGTTAATTTTACAAATCGGTGAGCCTACACAAGCGTAACAAGGTAATAGACTCATCACAAAACACACAATTTCTCATAGTGAGAACAATAGAAACAATGACTAAAAAGGAGGAATCCTATAGACATGCTTCTACTAAGGGTTTGCTATGCAAGCAAGCATAATAAGTAAAGTACTAAAATGCAAGCAAGGAACCATGTTATCATAATGGGAAATGAAAACATGTCCTCATGCAAGGATACACAAATATCTACCAAACACAAGTTGGCAGGAAAAATAATTCAATACAAAAACTGCTAAGGAAACTAGTACTACTCAAACATGAAGAATCAACGGATGCATTTCAATCAAGTAATTGAAATACAACCAGAGGGTCCATGTCATAAAAACAGTAGTGAAAAACATCTATAATTTCTATAACAAAAATATCCCATTTAACAAAACAATGCATCAAATTGCAGGGCAACTCCTACATACTAGTGGTAATAAAAAGGGGCATTACTAGAGGAATCAAACAACACTCCAAATATGTATTTTTCCTAGCAAGCCACACATGATTAAAACCACTTATAAACAGAAGCATACCCATTTCCATTTAGCACAAAAATTCCCAAAGCAATAATACTAGGCACTCATTAGTAAAAGAACTATATAAAAGAAACACATCTAGTGTGGGGGAAATAATGTTTCCACCAAAAATGCAATGACACCAGTGGGTGTTCCACTAGCATACCAAAGAATTAAGAGGTCACAAAGCCTATGGTCATACTTGCTAAAAATTAACAAAATACTAAACTAGCATCTAGTGCAATAACCATACTAGTAGAAAATAACAGGGTGCTAAAAATAAGCAAGGTAATGATACTCATGCTATTGTTTCCACACAAGTGAAAACTCTAGGGGTCAAGTACCCATAAAAACATCATCAAAATGCTACTGGTCCTATGAACACAACCCAAAAATATGTGGCTACACAACCACAAATTCTTATGTCAAAAATTCCACACATGAGGGAATTTTTCCATAACATTCTCATAGTCATGACAAAGCTACTCATGCTTTTCTACCAATTCAAATGCAAGCTAGCAGAGGTGATAAAAACACAAAATAAGTACCAACATGGTACTGGATCCAATCAACAATCCAAGTTTTTGCACATAAAGTTAACACTCAAAAATGCTATGCAAATATTAACTAGAGAATAATCATATGTTAATAACAAAAATCCTATTTCTTCTCAACTCAAGTACACACAATCTAACATGCTAAAATAGCTAAGTAACACTTAGAAAACAAGTGCACACAACTTATACATGCTAGAAAACAATATTGCAACACAAAAATAACTCACACAAAGTAATTACCTAAAAATGCCAAAATGGCAGAAATAGGTGAAACAAAGATCTGTCCACCAAATTTTCTAGGATGCTCTAAAAATTAAACCCATCTAGGTTTGGATAGCCCTAAACATATACAAGACCATAAAATTGAGTTTGCTGCAAAAATCATTTTTAATTATTTTATAAAAATCACCAAAGTGCTCTCTGGTGTTTTACCAAACTGCATGCCATTTCAAAAATACTAGGAATTTGGAAACAAGGTTAATTGCTCCTGTTAGGAAATTTCAAGGGATTTCCAATGAAATTGGCCTCACTTCATTATGAGTTGTGAAATAGAAATGGTGCTCATTTTTCTATTTCTGGTACCTGTTGCCAAAACATTTTTCATTTCCAAACTCTTCATCCAAAAGTAGATCTACAAACTGGAGATGGTTTAGATTTAGTTGATTTACATCTGTGAATTTTTGTTTGGCCAAATTCATCTTTTAGATAGTTTTTTAAGCCCAAAAGTAAACAGGTACCATTCTGTGACAAATTAAAAGGAAAAAGATGCACAGATAGGCCAGATCCAATAACGGGCCGGCCAGATCTAACGTTACCGCGGCCAGATCTAGCCTCAGGGGCTGACTAGCGGGCCAGAGGCCACGGTGGCTGCCACGCGGGAAAGCACGGGGGCCACCAGCCGGTTCAAATCCACGCGCGCGGGGTCAAGGCAGCAGCTGGCGTCACCACGACGTCACGCCGGCGGGAGGATACTCCGGCAAGGCCACATTCGAGCGAATCCGGCCACCGAAATGCTAATAAAACGTATCCGCACGTTGCCCTCGTCGTGGGGAAGCGAAAGGAGGCGGCCTCGCTTCCAGGGAATCACCGGAGGGCGGCGGCGACGGTGGCGCAGCGGCGGCCGGACAGCGACCACGTCGCGGCCACGTTTTAGGGCGAGAGGGAGAGGGGAAACGGTCGGGGACGGTCGCGTGCTCACCATAATCGCCATGGAGGGCTCGGAGAAGGAGGAGGAAGCTCGAGGGCGGAGGAATCCCTCGCCGGAGTCCGCCGGGCTCGAGGGAGAAGCGAGGACGGCGCGGGCACCACGAGGGCTCCCGCCTCGATTCCATTCGCCCCGAGTATCACCACGACGAGGCGGAGCTAATGGTTCTAGTGGAGACCGGCGGCGAGGTCACCTGTGGCCGAATCGACGGTGAGATTTTTCGGGCTAGGGTTTGGTTTGAGCCAATTAGAGAGAGAGAGAGAGTGAGGGCTCAAGGGGGAGAGAGAGGGGGCATGTGGGCAGACCAAGCACATGGGGGGGGCTCTTTACTCACCTCGAATCCCTTCTAATCGAAGCAATGGCTAGGTGTTCTGTATCTATAGAGAGGCTAGGTTGAAGATGAGTGACTCAGCTTACATTTTGGTCCTTAGCAATTTACAAATAGGTCCCTGTCCTTTCTGAAAATGTGATTTTCACCAAGAAAACAAAGTCAAAATTTAAATTCCCTTTTCCCAAAATTCTAATTAGTTGAGTTGCACAACATATGTGAAAATTGGCTCAATTAGATAAACTTGATAATTCAAAGTTGTTTAAATTTCAATTCTGACATAAATGGACATTGAAATTATTAGACTAATTAGGATCTTCCAAAAATGATATTTTTTGGCACACATTCCTTATTTGGTGTTTTCCTTGTGTGGTAGAAAATTCAAGTCATTTTGAGTTACTTCATAGAACAAACTTGTTCAAATTTCAAAAAGGTGCTGTCTTGAAAACAGGGGTTTTTGGCAACTTAATCAATTCAAAAACTTGTGCCCTTTTGGTTTTCATCCTTATTTATGATATAGAGCATGTGGTATTTATTTCATGGCATTTTGAAAAAGTTTGTAGAACAAACTTGTTCAAAATCCCAAATGTTGCTGTGGAGAAAAATCATGTTTTCAGGGCTTTAATGGATTCAATTTTTGGTCTCCTCTTGTGTGTGTTCCTTATTTGATATAAGTAAGCACTGGTATCAATTTCAGATCATTTGAAGAAAGTTTCCGATAGTAACTTGTTTGAGTTTTCTGTTTCTAGAAATATTGGAATTTCAATTTAATAAGGCACTTGGCTTTTCCTTAACAATGCTTTGCCAAAATAATTATGTGACTAGGGATAGCAAGTCAATGCTCTCCACTACCTTTTTTTTTTAAGCTTGCAAGGTTGGAAAAACATTTGATAATATTTTGGTGAAGCATCTAAGAATGCCTCTTTTTCTGATAATCTTTTAGGGAAATTTATTAAGTGTTTCCTCTTTCTTAATTTAGGTCTTGTAATAATATTCAACAAGTATGAGATTCATAAGATAGTTTTTGGAAAACTCTTTGATCAATATTTACTTTAGAAAATATTGCCAAGGTCATTGGAACAATATGTTGAATATTTTTAGATTACTGCTTTGCTATCTTTTTAAGTTTGCAAGTTTATAAATAGTTTGTTTAGTTGCACTTAAACAAACACAATCAAAGTTTAATTGTCAAGCAATTAGCAAAACAACTGTGTTATCAGGTATTGCAAAATTGGGATGTGACAGACACGCTACAACATCCGGCTAAGAGAAGGGGATAAGATAGCGTATCGGAACCAACTACCACTATCCTCAAACAAACCCATCCTGGATCTCTCCCCTTATCCAAGGAAGCAATCCGAGGATAACTCACACAGTTGGATTAGTGAAGTTTCCAGTTATTGTGTCATTAAGCCTATTACTAGTCAACTTATTATTGATTAGGTGTAAGTTGTCTAATCCTTGTTAGCCAGCCCTATCACCAAGTCATCCATAACAGCGGACAACAGGGCTTCTCGAGAAGATTTAACCCTGCAGGGATGCACCAATTTGACCGTACACGTAAGAATAACCCGCCAGACGGGGGATCAACCCACCAAGCGAGGTACTCAACACAACCCAACTCTTCTTCGCATCAAGCCCAAAGAACCCCGTGCAATTGAGCGCACGGCTAATCAAGCCCCACGAAGAAAAGGGGACCCTCATAGCACTCTAAGAACGTGTCTCCCTAAATGCCGACTACAAAAGTTACCACCCTGGCCTCGGGTTCGCACCTGCATATGCATGCGGCAAATAGAAAACTCAAACTAAATGAGGCGATTTGGACGAGATGCGAATCGAATCAAATTGAGGGGGCGCCCATACACGCTTCCCACATGCGGTTAGCGCGCTCATCATGGATCTAGAGGACAAGAACCTTTTCCTAATTAAGGTCGACACTAGCAGGCCTCAAAACCATACCCGGCCTCCTGCCGGTGCCTTATCATCAAATTAGCATTACCTCATACATTAACAGGTTGTTGTCTAAACATCGAGCCCCCAGAACATAATAAATATGGTAACAGAAATAACAGACAGCAGACTCGAACATAAACAACCCTAAGCATGCTAGTAAGACTCAGGCAACAAGCAATGGGGTTATAGGTGCGGAGGATAGGCTATATCAGGGTTACAGGATAACATGTGATAGGATCGGAACACAAGCAACGAATCTTAAGGCTAGCAGAAATAGTCAACGGAAAGTATCGATATCCAGTGTGGAAAGGACACAATGGTTCATGTGAGTGAATACTTGCCTGCAAACTCAGTAGCCTGGTACTGGGCTAACTCCTCAGAAGTGGTGTCGCAAACCTTGTCTGTCTCAACGTCGTCGTCTATTCGAGAAGAAGCAAACAAACAACGCAGAGAGACAAACAATCAATAACATGGCATAATGCACAATCATGGGATGATGCATGACAATTTAATTGGTGCATCCAAGATAAGCTAGTTGACATGGTAACATAATTAAATGGGCCTATATGCAATTTAGATTGCATATGGAAAGGGCCCATGAATTAATGTTGAGTTAAATGATCTACAACTAACCATCATGTGAAAGTTGATTAGAATGATGCATGGATGAGGAAAACAAAGAGAAAACAACATTAGCTTCAATTTGATATGTTGTTTACCAAGTTTGGAATTTTTATTTATTAAGTTATGAAAATTGGTTTCTTAAATGAGTTACACAAGCATTTGTTGTTTTCACCAATTTTAATTGTTTGAAATAGATAACAAGATTCATATTTAGAAAGAACACAAAATTTTAGGTGGAATACATGTTTCATTTGTTGACAAGGGATTTAAAATGAATTAATTATGAATTAAACAAGTTTAAGCAAAGTTTAAATGAATTTAATTCAAGTATGAAATTATTTGAATTTTTATTTGTTCAAAACATTAAATAAAATTCATATTTGGAGAGTTTATACTTTTCTGGTTTGAAAACATATTTTATATGTTCAAAAAGAATTTAATTTGATCAAGTTATGAATTTAGCAATTTTAAATGATTTAAACTAGGTTTGAATTATTTAACCAATTTTAATTATTCAAAACAGGAAACAAAGTTTATATTTGGAAAGGTGGTTCAATTTTGCATGGAAAACATATTTTATATGTGCCATTTGAATTAAATTTGAATTAGTTATGAATTTGACCAAATTTGGAATAGTTATTTGAATTTGAATTTTTGAAAACATTTGAAATGTTCAAAACAGTAAACAAATGGTTTAAACATGTAGATAATTAAATTTGGGATGGAAAACATATTTAATATGTTGAATTTGAATTTGAATTGAGGGATCTATGATGGTTTGAATTCCAGGGACCAATCTGTGAAATTACAGGGACTTGGAGGTAAAAGAAAAGGGGCCAGACAGTTTTTCACCTCGCAGTGACCTAGCCTGGGCCGCTGACAACGGGCCCTAGGCCACGTTGGCGCCGTGTGGCAGTGTGTGCGTGCGCGTGGCTGCCCGCGTCGCTGACAGGGAGGCCCCACCTGTCAGCGCGCGTTGCAAAAGGTGGGATTTATTCCGCGCGGACGGGGGATCGAACCCGCGCCGCGGGCGTGCGGGCGCAGTGCGTTGCCACTGCGCTGCTGAAAGGTTTCGTGACAGGTTAGGGGCTTGGGGGAGGGGTATGAGGTGCAGCTGCGGGCTGTTACTGAAACTGAAAGTTTCAGTTAACTGAAACCTGACCGCGCGGGGAGGACGCCGGCGACGAGCGGCGCTGCGGTATGCTGCTGCTGTGCGTGGACGTGTGCGGGAGGTGTACGTGCGCTTGGGCCACGGATGCAGAGAGGGAAAGGAGAGAGGAGGGAGAGGTGGTGCTCACCACCTCTGTCGTCGATGCAGCGGCTCGGTGGTGGTGGCCGGCGACGTGGTTGGAGACGGCGGCGGTGATCCAGGGGCTCCCAGTCCTTGCTGCGGTGTCGAGGAGGAAGAGGACGGCACGGGGAACCGATTCCCGGGCCTATCCCGCGCGGTGGTGCATCGTGGCGACGGCGATTGCCGGAGTTGGTGGCGGTGGCGTGCGGTGGTTCAGTACAGAGAGGGAACAGCGGGAGAGAGAGAGAAGGAAGAAGGAGGAGAAAGATGGCGGCGGCGGCAGAGAGATGGAGGAGGGAGAGGGGAAAGCTAGGGCACGGCCTAGGGGGTACATATAGGGAGGAGGGGAGCAGGTGAGCTCCTGCTCGGTGGGGGAGCCCCCTCCTCTCTGTGTCTCCGTACAGAGGTAAGGGAAGGGGTACGCAGGCCATGGGGGGCTGGGCCTGGGCTGGCCTGCCCCCTTCTCTCTCTGTTTTATTTTTGTTTTTCTGTTTTTCTGATTCTGTTTTTTTTTCCAGAAAAGAAAAAGGAAAGGAAGAAGAGAAATGGAAGGGTTTTTGTGATTGAAAAATTTGGGGATAAATTTTTATAGGTTATTTATTACCAAAGCCCATCTGTGCCACTTTTGTTTTTCAAAAATTTAAAGTTTGGTTGCTGTTTGAAAATTCAAGTGAATTTGAGTGCAATTGGTATTAATTTGAATTATTGAAAAGAATCAAGTTAATGGTTTTTAATTTGAAGTTTAATGGAAACAAAAGATTGGTTTGATTTGAGAGTTTCATTTGAAAATTGTAACAACACAAGTATGAAACAAATAGATTTGAATTTTGGTTTGAAATTCAAATGGAAAAACAAAGGAAAACAAATGCAATGCTTATGATGACATGATGCAAAACATAAAATAACAAAGAGCAAACATTCTAATGGTTGTTTTTCATACTTGGGATGTTACAAAACGCCCCCCTTGAAGGAATCGCGCCCCGAGATTCCTACCGAGAAGAGAAAAGGTCCGGATACTTCTTGCGAAGATCCTCTTTGGTCTCCCACGTTGCCTCTTTATCGGAATGATGAGACCACTGCACTTTCAAGAACTTGGTTCTCTTGTTGTGAGTTTTACGCTCGGTCTCATAGAGAATTCGAATAGGGTGTTCCTCATAAGAGAGGTCTTCTTGAAGATCAATTGAATCATGATCAACTGCACGACCTGCATCTTTGAAGCACCTCTTGAGCTGTGACACGTGAAACACATCGTGCACCTTGGATAGCTTTTCTGGAAGTTCAAGACGATAGGCATTTTCTGCACGCCTTGAGAGAATGTTGAAGGGACCAATATATCTTGGTGCAAGCTTTCCTTTGACACCAAAACGATGAGTGCCTCTGAGGGGAGTTACACGGAGATATGCTTTGTCTCTAGGTGCATAGACCATGTCCCTGTGCTTGCTGTCATAGTAGCTTGTCTGACGAGACTGAGCAATCTTGAGATTGTCACGAATGATGCGAACTTTCTCTTCGGCTTCCTTAACAATGTCAGGGCCTAAGAGTGAACGTTCACCAGCTCCAGACCAATTGATTGGACTCCTGCATCTGCAGCCATAGAGAGCCTCAAATGGTGCCATGCCTAGGCTTGCCTGGAAGCTGTTGTTGTAGGAGAATTCAGCATATGGAAGACATTCCTCCCATTTCATGCCAAAGGAGAGACCACATGCTCTGAGCATATCCTCGAGAATCTGATTGACTCTTTCGACTTGCCCTTGAGACTGAGAGTGATAAGCTGTGCTGAACAGAAGTTTGGTGCCCAATCCTTCTTGAAAGCTTTTCCAGAAATGAGAAGTGAATATGCTTCCACGGTCTGAGCTTATTTCCAATGGAACACCATGAAGAGGAACAATCTTTGCTGTGTATAGCTCTGCTAACTGACTAGCTGAGATTGTCTCTTTGACAGGAAAGAAGTGAGCGACTTTAGTGAGTCGATCAATGACAACGAAGATTGCATCGTTGCCCCTCTTGGACTTTGGAAAACCAGTGACGAAGTCCATTTCAATCATGTCCCACTTCCACTCAGGGATTTTTAGAGGTTGGAGAAGACCGGCTGTTTTCTGATGAACTGCCTTAACACGTTGACAAACGCCGCATTTAGAAACGTATTGAGCAATTTCACGTTTCATGCCAGGCCACCAATACAGTGTCTTGAGATCCTGGTACATCTTTGTACTTCCAGGGTGTATGGAGAGAGGAGTTTCATGATCCTCCTTGAGAATGATATCTTTGAGACTTTGAATTTGAGGAACTGCAATGCGTCCTTCGAAGAACACAGTTCCCTTGTCATCAATTTTGAAGCACTCAAATTTATCATTGCCTGCTTTGATGTGTTCTACAATCTTCTTGATTTCAGCATCACGAAGTTGTTCAGAACGAATCTTGTCCTCGAGAGTTGGACTGGCTGTCAAGTTTGCAAGATAGCCATGAGGAACAAGACCAACGTTCAGCTTCTGGAATTCTTCATGAAGAGGAGGTTGGATTTCCATGATCATGAGATTATTGCAATACGACTTGCGACTTAGAGCATCGGCCATAACATTAGCCTTGCCTGGAGTGTAAGAAATGGTAAGATCAAAGTCTTTAATATTTTCAATCCATCTCCTTTGCCTGAGGTTTAGATCTGGTTGAGTGAAGATGTACTTCAGACTCTTATGATCGGAAAAGATTTCAGTGCGATTACCCAACAAGTATTGTCTCCATTTCTTGAGGGCAAACAGAACTGCTGCAAGTTCAAGGTCATGAGTGGGATAGTTGAGCTCATGGTGGTTCAACTACATGAAGCATAAGCCACAACTTGACGTTCTTGCATAAGAACTGCACCTAGACCTTGGAGAGAAGCATCACAGAATATTTGGGAAAGGTTTGGGTAGGATCTGGGCCAACCAGAACTGGTGTAGAAGTGTGTTTAGTCTTCAGGTGATTGAAAACTTTCATCACATTGTGGAGACCAGACGAACTTCTTGTCCTTCTTTGTGAGGTCAGCGAGAGGTTAGGCAATCTTGGGAGAAGGTTTGGACGAAGCGACGACAATAGCTAGCCAAGCCAAGAAAAACTTCTTGCTTGCTTCAACCGGCTTTGGAGGGTTTCCAATCCACAATTGCTTTACCTTTTCTGGATCAATGGCTATGCCCTTGGCAGAGATGACATGACCAAGGTAAGCAACTTCTGAAATCCAGAACTCACATTTGGAGAACTTGGCATAGAGACGATGCTCGCGAAGCTTCATGAGAGTGAGACGAAGATGTTCTTCATGCTCTTCCTAGGATTTTGAGTAGACAAGAATGTCATCAAGATATACCACAACGAACTTGTCGAGGTATTCATGGAAAACAGAATTCATGAGTCGAGAGAAAGTCGCCGGTGCGTTGGTGAGACCAAAGGACATGACGGTGAATTCATATAGACCGTAGCGAGTGGTGAAGGCTGTCTTTGGAATATCCTCTTTTCTGATCTTTATTTGATGGTAACCCATTCTCAAGTCCAACTTGGAGAATACTGAGGCTCCAGCAAGTTGATCAAAAAGGTCATCGATACGAGGAATTGGATACTTGTTTTTGATGGTTTCCTCGTTAAGAGGACGATAGTCAACAACGAGTCTCTTTGTGTGATCCTTCTTCGCAACGAACAGAGTTGGGCAACCCCAAGCCGAGGAACTAGGTTGAATGTAACCTTTTTCCATGTACATATCAATTTGTTCCTTCAACAACTTCAGCTCGGGAGTTCCTATCTTATAGGGATGCTTAGAGATTGGAGCAGTACCTGGTTCAAGTTCGATGACGAACTCAACAGCTCTGTCCGGAGGCATTCCTGGCAACTCTTCTGGAAAGACGTCAGGGAATTCGCAAACCACCGGAACATTTTCAAGTGAAGGTAGAGGTTTTGCATCGAGGGTGCACAGCTGAAAGGAACTTGATTCATGTGGAGAATAGATTATCTGGCCAGAAGGGTGGGACAGAGTTATTGACTTTTGAGCACAGTCAATGTAGCGCCCTCACATTTAATAATGTGAGAACTACTGTGTTAAGTGCTAGTCCCTGGATCAATGCTAGCACCACAGAACAAAATGTAATTGTATCTTTGCAGAAGTATCAAAAATTATTATAAAGGATTCAGAATAGCCAAGTATGGCTTTATTACAAAGTGCATAGTCTTAAAAGACTAGCAAAAACTCAGAGTTCTAAACAGCAGAAATAAAGTAGCAATGAGCCTCCATCTTCAATCATGCGCCACAGGCATTACATGTTGGGTGTAGACTCGAGTCCAAGCACTTAATCAAACTTCATCCTCAGAATTTCCTGCACGTTGGAAAATGCAGCCCCCGAAGGAGATTCAGTACAAACAATGTACTGGCAAATGACACTATGGTGGATATAAAATGGCAAGTCTAAACTACATGCATATCTGGCTTGGTGGAGTTTAGGCTATTTGCAGAAAGCAAGTTTTTCCCTAACCCTTTTGAAAAAGAGTTTTCTTTCAAAGATTGGCACCATGGGACACACCCATGGGCACCACAACTAATATTTCATTAGCCAAATTTTACTTCTTCAAAACGGTGTTGAGATTCTTCTGTCCATCCTTGTCCAGCTGCTCGAAGTTGTCCTTTCCGGGAACACGGCTATAATCATAGTTTCTAACTCTGCAGAGGTTGTGCACTTTCACCCTTTGTCTTCAATTAGCCCAAACATCCTATACACCCGGAGTGCATCAAGGAAAGGAGAGAATTGAGACGAGATCTTTCAGAAGCAAGAATTCAACCCAACCAGCAAGACCCGTTCCACCTATAATTCTGCTACATCTTCATGTCAAGCATGGGTTGAACTCTCACAACTTAGTTGATCAAGACAGAGCCCATATGTCAAAGGGCTGCACGAAAAGCTACTAAACTTAGAGGGACTTAGGAATCTCTTTGTTCCTGGGTGGCCATCCACAAGTGTACTCCTTTGGTGATAAACACCATTGATATGGCCCTAGGGAGCCACTCAACGTAATCCAATCACATCCAAAATCCACCCAGGTGTTTCATTGGGAGTTTATACTTAGAATTTTTCCACAACATTGAGTAAAACAAATTTGTAGCAAGGCTAAGCATCTACTAAGTATAAGTCTCCAAAATAACAAGTCTAAAGGATGGCTACACACTACTTGGGATTTTGCATAGCATAATAATAACTTAGTAAAATTTCCTATCATGCATGCTACTCAAAAACACTAATAATGCATAGTAAAATATGGGAGATTTGATGGTGTGTCACTTACCTTGGCAATAGGATGAACAATCACAACAAGAATAACAGCAACAAGAGTAGACTTGCTCCTCTTCACAATCTAATACAAGCAAAACATGGCACACATAAACAAACATAACAATACAAAAACATGTATGCATGTTATGCAATGATCAAATTAATGCACCAAAAATTCACAACTAGCAAGAATTACTAATAATTATGTTCTCTGATATTAATAACATGTTTATTATGCATGCAAAACAAATTAATTATCAAATTGTAATTATTAGTATTACTAGGGTTTCATTATAGGCAAATATCAATATTAAAAGATTTTCTGTTACAAAGTTGTATAAATAGTTTTTCCAACGCATCTACTGGATAGAGGACATCAAAACAAAACCATAGCAATTTATTTTACCTAAAAAGGATTTATAGATTAAAAGTTATGCCCAAATTAGTGATTAATAGAGATCTACAAATAACTTTTGAGTGCACGATTCAATTTTGAAATTTGAATAGCCTAGATTTATCTACACATTGTGCTGATTTCAAAAAGTCCAAAATCATCGAAAAAGGATTTATAAAACTCGAGATATGGATTTTACAAGTTTTGAAACAAATCTGTTATTTTCTGTTTTTATTAAAAACGTGATCGATCCGAGGGGCTCCCAATGGTGGCTTCTGATTGGTGGAAGCTTCTCCGCGCGGATCTGCGTCGTGGTGCGTCGGATAAAAGTGACGATGGGCGGCTGAGATCAAATCGTACCAGTTTGGCTGGGATCTAATCCTACGCGCTCGTTTTTGATCGAACGGACGAGAGAGAAGGGGGAGGGGATTACTCACCGGAGAGTTCACCGGAGAGGAGGAAGACGGCGGCGCGACGACGGCTTGGATGGCGTGGGCGTTCCTGAGGTTCCCCGGATGCGCTGAGAACAGAGGCGCGTTCCCCTCGGCTCGGAGAAGCTCCTCGTGTGCTCGGGGTGGTCTCCCAGGGTGCGCAACGGCCGCGACGAGTGCTCCCCGAGGCGGTTCCGGCAATGGGGCACGGCGGCGAGGAATTTCGAGGCGAGGGGTAGGGTTTGGGTCGAGATCGAGGCACGGACGTCGAGAGGCGACAGGGCGGGGTATTTAAGGTGGGGATCCTTGCGGGAGGGGGCAGCGAGGCGGTCGCGGCGGAGTCGGACTCCGCGTCGGGCACGTCGGCGTTCTCCCGTCGCAGTACGGCGTCTGCGGGCGACGACGACGTCATCCGTGACGTCATGCAGGCGTCATGGGCGGGGCCCGGCTGTCAGCGAGAGGAGGGAGAGAGGTGGAGCGGGCTGGCGCGCTGGGCCCTTAGGTGGCTCGGCCCGCTTTGCTGGCAGTTGCGCGCGCGCGGCAGATAAGAGGGGAGGGTGAGGGGAATGGGCCTGGGCCGTGAGAGGGAAAGAGGGGGGTGGGTTGCTGCGCTGGCTCCTCTCTCTTTTTTTTTCTTTTTTTTTCCTTTAATCAAATGATTCAAAAAGCTTTCAAAACCCAACCAAAACAAAACAGAAAAATACATAAAAATATGTTTTGAAAAGCTTGGGAAATAAGGAACCTTTTGGTACTATTCTTTCCCAAAATAAAATAATTTACTTTAGAAATAGATTTAAATCCAAAATGTGGTTTAATAGGTAATAATACCTAAAATTTTGTCTTTAGCAAATTAAAAACCAAATCTTGTGCAAACAAAATGCAATTACGCTATGATGATCATGGATGCATGAGGGTTTTAAAATTTTCAAAATTTTCAAAAACCTGGGATGTTACAGTCAATTCTTACTTTATTGGCCTTCAGCCAATCCATACCAAGAATGACATCAATGTCGCAACATGAGAGAAGCAAGGAAAATTTGGCCTCCAATTAGTATTTGATTGTCCTTACTTATCTTGGAAGTCAACATTTGAGATTCCGGGGAGTGAACAGTGATCTGATTGCTTAGTGGAACCACAATTAGGTTGTTTGTTGTGGCAAAGATCTTTGACACAAAAGAATGTGATGCTCCGGTATCAAACAACACTTTAGCTGGAATAGAGTTTACGGGAAATGTACCGAGAACGACGTCAGGAGCTTCCTCGGCTTTGTCGATCTTGACATGATTCACCCTTGCGGTCCTCCCGACAGGCCTGTTGTTGGAGTTGAAGGCCTTAGGCGGGGGAGCACGCACCATTGCCTGGTTTGTGTTAGGACGAGGTGGTGGTGGAGGTAGCTGCCTCTGCGTGCACTTGTCGGCGTAGTGCCCCGTCTGCTTGCACTTGTAGCAAGTGACGACACGAGGAGGCCCTGGCCTTGGCTGCTGTCGCACCCGGACTTCTAGAGGATACTCACAGCCCGCTAAACAGTAGATAAATGGCTTACGGGGCATATCGGCACCCGCATCTCAATATGAGCAGGCCAACACGTAAACGTGTGACAACCATTCTCTACTATCCGTCGTCTGCGTAAACCATCCCATACAAATCCGACTACTTCCATTGACGTACTTCATAACATACACACATGGTACGTCAACAACATTTGAACAAGTGATATCACAACAAATCTCTAAGACACAAAGAAATAGAAATAAGTTGCAAATAGCTCTCACTAGAGCAGAGATAGCAAATACAATCATCCAGAGGACACATGTCCCAACAAGTCATCATTACATCACAGCGGAAGCATCCAAAGTGTCTGAGTACAGACAAGATCCAAATAGGCCTAAGAGGCCGGAAACGAAAAGACGGAGCCCATCCACGATGTCTCGGATCCTGCCCGGGTACGCTATCTACTCGTCAGCAGCCTCGTCATACTCCACGTAGTAGCCACCATGGGGATCCTCGGAAACGTAGTCTGCGGAAACCACAGCCCCAAAGGGGTCAGTACAGACAAGTACTGGCAAGCAAGACTCACAAGATACCAAAGTGTACCTGGCAACACCAAGTACAGATGCTTTGGGTTCAACGGAAGAATAGGTGATACAAAAGTACGGCAGCAGGCTGCTCTAACCAACTACAGAAACATGCTACAACTTCCGGCTAAAAGAAAGGGATAAGATAGCGCATCGGAACCAACTATCACTATCCTCAAACAAACCCATCCTGGATCTCGCCCCTTATCCAAAGAAGCAATCCGAGGATAACTCACACAGTTGGATTAGTGAAGGTTCAAGTTATTGTGTCAATAAGCCTATTACTAGTCAAGTTATCATTAATTAGGTGTAAGTTGTCTAATCCTTGTTAGCCAGCCCTATCACCAAGTCATCCATAACCGCGGACAACACGGCTTCTCGAGAAGATTTAACCCTGCAGGGATGCACCAATTTGGCCGTACACGTAAGAATACCCCGCCAGATGGAAATGCACTTCCACCAAGCGAGGCACTCAACACAACCCAACTCTTCTTCGCATCAAGCCCAAAGAACCCCGTGCAATTGAGCGCACGGCTAATCAAGCCCCACGAAGAAAAGGGGACCCTCATAGCACTCTAAGAACGTGTCTCCCTAAATGCCGACTACAAAAGTTCCACCCTGGCCTCGGGTTCGCACCTGCATATGCATGCGGCAAATGGAAAACCCGAACTAAATGAGGAGATTTGGACGAGATGCGAATCGAATCAAATTGAGGGGGGCGCCCATACACGCTTCCCACATGCGGTTAGCGCGCTCATCATGGATCTAGAGGACAAAGACTTTTCCTGAGTTTGACACTAGCAGGCCTCAAAACCATACCCGGCCTCCTGCCGGTGCCTTATCATCAAATTAGCATTACCTCAAACATTAACAGGTTGTTGTTTAACATCGAGCCCCCAGAACATAATAAATATAGTAACAGAAATAACAGACAACAGACTCGAGCATAAACAACCCTAAGCATGCTAGTAAGACACAGGCAACAAGCAACGGGGTTATAGGTGTGGAGGATAGGCTATATCAGGGTTACAGGATAACATGTGATAGGATCGGAACACAAGCAACGAATCTTAAGGCTAGAAGAATAGACAACGGAAAGTATCGATATCCAGTGTGGAAAGGACACAATGGTTCATGTGAGTGAATACTTGCCTGCAAACTCAGTAGCCTGGTACTGGGCTAACTCCTCAGAAGAAGTGTCGTAAACCTCGTCTGTCTCAACGTCGTCGTCTATTCGAGAAGAAGCAAACAAACAACACAGAGAGACAAACAATAAATAACATGGCATAATGCACAATCATGGGATGATTCATGACAATTTAATTGATGCATCAAAATAAGCTAGTTGACATGGTAACATAATTAAATGGACCCATATGCAATTTGGATTGCATATGGAAAGCCCATGAATTAAGGTTGGATTAAATGATCTACAAATAACCAACATGTGAAAGTTGATTAGAATGATGCATGGATGAGGGAAACAATGGGAAAACAACAATAGCTGCAAATGGAAATGTTGTTTACAAGGTTTGGAAAATTATTTCTTAAGTTATGAAATTTGGCTTCTTAAAGGAGTTACACAAGCATTTGTTGTTTTCACTAATTTTAATTGTTCAAAATAGACAACAAAGTTCATATTTGGAAAGGACACAAAATTGTAGGTGGAATACATGTTTCATTTGTTGAAAAAGGAATTAGAATTAATTAATTATGAATTAAACAAGTTTGAACAAGATTTAAACGAATTTAATTCAAGTATGAAATTATTTGAATTTTTATTTGTTCAAAACATTAAATCAAATTCATATTTGAAAAGTTTATACTTTTCTGGTTTGAAAACATATTTTATATGTTCAAAAAGAAATTAATTTGACCAAGTTATGAATTTAGCAATTTTAAATGATTTAAACAAGGTTTAAATTATTTAACCAACTTTAATTATTCAAAACATGAAACAAAGTTTATATTTGGAAAGGTGGTTCAATTTTGGATGGAAAACATATTTCATATGTGCCATTTGAATTAAATTTGAATTAATTATGAATTTGACCAAATTTGTAATGAGTTGTTTGAATTTGAATTTTGAATACATTTGAAATGTTCAAAACAGTATACAAATGATTTAATCATGTAGAGAATTAAATTTGGTACAGAAAACATATTTTATTTATTTTATTTGGATTTGAAATACAAAAGTTATTTGGATTTGAAATTGCAGGGGCTATTTTGTGAATTAAATAGTTACAGAAATGTTCCAGGGGCTTAGGTGCGAAAAAGGACTTACAGAAAGGCCCTTGGGAACCTTTCTCACGCAGCAGATCCACCCCTGGGTCACTGGCCTGTGGGCCAGTGCCCAGCTGGCGCTGCGATGGGAGCTGGCGTGGCACCCACTGCCTATGGCAGGTGGGCCCTGCCTACCCGCGTTTCAAAGGAGCAAAAATGGGGTTTTATTCTGCGCGCGGGGGGATCGAACCCGCGACGCAGCATTGCGCGCCGTTGGATCTTGCCAGTATGGTGCGGATGCGTTTGTTGACAGAGAAGCGCGCGCGGGTGGTTGAGGTTCAGATCTGCTGTTAACTGAAACTGACCGAAAAGGTTCATGCTTTCTGAACCTGACGGAGGAAGCGGTGGTCGCCGGCGGTGATCTACGCGCTGCTGCTGCTCGTGGTGTCTGCAGGGTGCTGTGGGCATGCGCGTGGTTGACACGAGGAAGCAGAGAGGGGAGAGGAGGGAGCGATGCTCACCGTGGGGAAGGAAGGAGGTGTTCGTGCTCGGGGAAGGTGGACGACGACGGCGACAGAGACACGAACGACGGCGATGATCTGATGCCTCCCAGGCACTGTCGATGAAGCGTAGAGGGAGAGGAGTGCACGGTGTTCACGTTCCCATGCTCGCAGAAGCTCGACGATGATCACAACCCCTACACCCACCCCATCACTCTCCGGCCATGGCTGCTCACCGGAAACTTTCAGAAAAAAATTCAGAAGCGAATTGGAGGGGATCTGAGAGGGAGGAAAAGAACTGGCGGCGGCAGGGAGGAAGAAGAAAACTAGGGCTAGGGTTTGGGGAGCTCGGGGCTAGAAATAGGGGAGGAAAAGGTGGAGGGAGCAGGTGGAGGGCGCCCTGCTGCGTGCATGCTGGCGTCAGTTGACGCCAGCCGTACGGAGGAGGGAGAAGGGGGCCGCGGGCCTGCGCTGCGCGCGCGCTGGGGTTAGGTGGGCTGGGCTGGCCCAGTCTGCCTTCCCCAGCCATTTTATTTTTATTTTTTCTTTCTCTTTTTTTTTTGCTGAAAAGGAAAGGTAAGAAAAAGAGAGAAAATTAGAGGGGTTTGGGGGTTTTAAAATTTGGTGTTAATTTTTATAGTTTGTTATTTACAAAACCCCAACTGTGCCATTGTTTGTTTTTCAAAATTTTAAACTTGGTTGCTGTTTGAAATTTCAATTGAATTTGAGAAAATTTGTTATTAAGTGAATTATTGAAAAGAAGCAATTTAAATGGTTTGAACTTTCAAGTTTATTGGAAACAATTTGATGTTTTGATTTGAAATTTTCATTTGAAAATTGTAACAGAACAAGTATGAAACAAGAATTTGAAATTTGTTTGAAATTCAAATAGAAAAACAAGGGAAAACAAATGGAAACAAATGCAAAACTTATGATGACATGATGCAAAACATCAATGAAGAAAAAGCAAACATTCTAAAGGTGTTTTTCATACTTGGGATGTTACAGCTGCCCCATCGAAGCCCTTGGATCATGCATCTGAGCAGGGTTGGGTGGGCGGGGAGCGAAGCCTGGGGAAGTTTGGGCGTATGGAGCCCGAGTGACAGCACCATTTGGTACCCAGATGCGGCGCTTCTGCGGAGGGGTGGTCATGTTGGAGGAAGAACCACCCTCACGCGAGTGCTTGCGAGACTCCTCGAACGCCTTGCGCCCATTTTCTTCATTGAGCGCGGTGTTAACGAGATCCTCGAAGCTGTTGGCCTTGACGTTTGTGAGGGCATACTTGAGTTCCGGGTTAAAACCTCTGCGGAACCTTGCCATCTTCTTAGATTCAGTGGACACCTCATCTCCAGCGTACCGAGCGAGGCGATTGAACTCACTCTGATACCCGATGACGTCCAGCTTGCCCTGCTTGAGTGAGCAAAACTCTTCACGCATCCTTTCCATGAGACCATCTGGAATGTGGTGCTTCAGGAAGGCTTCCTTGAAACAACCCCACGTGACTGGTATCCCAGTTCTCATGGCCTGGAAGTTCTCCCACCAAGTAGATGCCTGACCCTTCAGCAGATAGGAGGCATACTTGACCTTGTCTTCTTCAGCCACGTGAGCAATCTCCAGAGCCTTAGCTATCTCACGGATCCAGTCATCAGCGTCCAGAGGCTCGCGTGTGGCCACGAAAGCTCTTGGGCCCAGACTGAGAAACTCCTTGATGCTGACTCGTGGAGCTGTCTGGTTGTTGTGCTGATTAGTCTGAAACTGGGCCATCTGCATCATGACTTGGGTCATCTGAGTCAACAGCTCCGCGATTGGCGGTGGCTCAGGCGCGTTGTTCCTTGTTGGCGGCATCCTGAATGGAAATGCATTTTAGCACAACAATAGAAAAAGGATAGACTTGGCAACCGAAAGAGAGATTATTCCGACGCATGAATAGATAACCAACAGGTACATCATCACATGTTCACGTACATCAGAATATCCAACACACCATAAATGGTTCTTATGCCAAATGATAACTAAACATAGCTAAGAATGGATACATCGGTACTCCCATGCTCATCACGCAGGACGGCGACTAGGAGTACGGCGAGAGGTACGGTGAGGAGCACGCCCACGAAAGTAGGTAGAACGACGATCCACGTAGATCTGACGTGGTCTTAGAGCGACTCTAGGTGTGGTGAAGTACATAGCGTCGACTCCCTGTGCTCCAAAGCGTGGAATCCCAGTGTAACCAGCACCAAGGTTAAGGAGTGGACCTCTGATCGGCTCGTAACCTCCAGCATCTGGCAGACGACGACCAACTGGCTGATCGAAACGTGCAAAGCGCTCGTCTCCAACAAAGTCTGTGGTGTAAGTCGCCAGACGAGTCAAAGCAAGGTAGAGCTGCTCTCTGACTGAAGCCAACTCCTGAGATAGTGTGCTGGCAACTGCGTCACTGTGTCTCACAAACTGAGCGGTGGTGTGCAGCCTGGAGTTATCATGCTCGTAGACATCCAAGTTGTCGTAGAGAGTGAAGTGAGCTCCCTCCGAAGTGATGTAACCACGGGGGATGTGGCGATAGATAGAATCGTCAAATCCCCAGTAGTCAGCACGAAGGACGGTGAGACTCACATAAGCTGCCTGCTGCACAGCCATATCCACTTTGGAACCCACTGCCTCATAGCGGTGGACTACGCTCATGCCATCATCTGACAGAATGTAGACGATAGCCTGGTAGTAGGTCTGGTCAAACTCTCGCTGCTGCTCGTAGACCTGGTACTCTGGTGCCCAACGGAACCCCAGAAAAGTGACCATGTCTCTCAGCATCTCCGGATAACCGGCAGTGCTCTCGCAACGAGTCATACGAACCACCTGCGGGTAGAACCTGAGATCCATCTGCAGATGTTTGGGGAAGTTTTGATTAGACGCCGGTAGAAGAACTGAAGTGGCAAGCAACAACAAGGTTTCAACGGACGAAAAGGATCTTGAGAAGAACAGGATATCGAAGCAACATTCGGGAAACACGAGACCAAACACTCCTGAGGTACTACGGAAAAACCCATCCGGGCTTCTAAAGGATAAATATCTACTGCTTAAGGAATAGAGGATCTGCTTCCGGGGCTTATGTGCCTCCGTTCTCAATCGTGAGTAGGCAACATGATAAATCATGTCACAACCACCTCCATTCCTATGGTCTAGTAGATATAACTATCCTAGAGAAACCAGGATACGTGAAATCCTAACTTGAAAGTTTAGATGAGAAGAGAAAACAACGTTGCACTTCGTTACCAGAAAAGGGAGGGTGGGTGGGGAAAGAAATAAAAGAACAGAATTCCTACTCTCACGTTTCATTTTTCCTATATAGCTACAAAATAGTTTCTAGACTCAACTGCGACCAGTAAAAGGGATCCTACAGGCAGACAGGCTCTGATACCATTGTCGCACCCGGACTTCTAGAGGATACTCACAGCCCGCTAAACAGTAGATAATTGGCTTACGGGGCTTACCGGCACCCGCATCTCAATATGAGCAGGCCAACACGTAAACGTGTGACAACCAACCTCTACTATTCATCGTCTGCGCAAACCATCCCATAGAAATCCGACTACTTCCATTGACGTACTTCATAACATACACACATGGTACGTCAACGACATTTGAACAAGTGATATCACAACAAATCTCTAAGACACAAAGAAATAGAAATAAGTGGCAAATAGCTCTCACTAGAGCAGAGATAGCAAATACAATCATCCAGAGGACACATGTCCCAACAAGTCATCATTACATCACAGCGGAAGCATCCAAAGTGTCTGAGTACAGACAAGATCCAAATAGGCCTAAGAGGCCGGAAACGAAAAGACGGAGCCCATCCACGATGTCTCGGATCCTGCCCGGGTCCGCTATCTACTCGTCAGCAGCCTCGTCATACTCCACGTAGTAGCCACCATGGGGATCCTCGGAAACGTAGTCTGCAGAACACGCAGCCCCAAAGGGGTCAGTACAGACGAGTACTGGCAAGCAAGACGCACAAGATACCAAAGTGTACCCGACAACACCAAGTACAGATGCTTTGGGTTCAACGGAAGGTAGGTGATATAAAGATGCGGCAGCGGGCTGCCTAACCAACTACAGAGACACGCTACAACATCTGGCTAAGAGAAGGGGATAAGATAGCGTATCGGAACCAACTACCACTATCCTCAAACAAACCCATCCTGGATCTCGCCCCTTATCCAAAGAAGCAATCCGAGGATAACTCACACAGTTGGATTAGTGAAGGTTCCAGTTATTGTGTCATTAAGCCTATTACTAGTCAACTTATTATTGATTAGGTTTTGTTGTCTAATCCTTGTTAGCCAGCCCTATCACCAAGTCATCCATAACCGCGGACAACACGGCTTCTCGAGAAGATTTAACCCTGCAGGGATGCACCAATTTGGCCGTACACGTAAGAATAACCCGCCAGACGGGGGATCAACCCACCAAGCGAGGTACTCAACACAACCCAACTCTTCTTCGCATCAAGCCCAAAGAACCCCGTGCAATTGAGCGCACGGATAATCAAGCCCCACGAAGAAAAGGGGACCCTCATAGCACTCTAAGAACGTGTCTCCCTAAATGCCGACTACAAAAGTTACCACCCTGGCCTCGGGTTCGCACCTGCATATGCATGCGGCAAATAGAAAACCCGAAATAAATGAGGCGATTTGGACGAGATGCGAATCGAATCAAATTGAGGGGGGCGCCCATACACGCTTCCCACATGCGGTTAGCACGCTCATCATGGATCTAGAGGACAAGAACCTTTTCCTAATTAAGGTCGACACTAGCAGGCCTCAAAACCATACCCGACCTCCTGCCGGTGACTTATCATCAAATTAGCATTACCTCATACATTAACAGGTTGTTGTTTAAACATCGAGCCCCTAGAACATAATAAATATGGTAACAGAAATAACGGACAGCAGACTCGAACATAAACAACCCTAAGCATGCTAGTAAGACTCAGGCAACAAGCAATGGGGTTATAGGTGTGGAGGATAGGCTATATCAGGGTTACAGGATAACATGTGATAGGATCGGAACACAAGCAACGAATCTTAAGGCTAGCAGAAATAGTCAACGGAAAGTATCGATATCCAGTGTGGAAAGGACACAATGGTTCATGTGAGTGAATACTTGCCTGCAAACTCAGTAGCCTGGTACTGGGCTAACTCCTCAGAAGTGGTGTCGTAAACCTCGTCTGTCTCAACGTCGTCGTCTATTCGAGAAGAAACAAACAAACAACGCAGAGAGACAAACAATCAATAACATGGCATAATGCACAATCATGGGATGATGCATGACAATTTAATTGGTGCATCCAAGATAAGCTAGTTGACATGGTAACATAATTAAATGGGCCTATATGCAATTTAGATTGCATATGGAAAGGGCCCATGAATTAATGTTGAGTTAAATGATCTACAACTAACCATCATGTGAAAGTTGATTAGAATGATGCATGGATGAGGAAAACAAAGAGAAAACAACATTAGCTTCAATTTGATATGTTGTTTACCAAGTTTGGAATTTTTATTTATTAAGTTATGAAAATTGGTTTCTTAAATGAGTTACACAAGCATTTGTTGTTTTCACCAATTTTAATTGTTTGAAATAGATAACAAGATTCATATTTAGAAAGAACACAAAATTTTAGGTGGAATACATGTTTCATTTGTTGACAAGGGATTTAAAATGAATTAATTATGAATTAAACAAGTTTAAGCAAAGTTTAAATGAATTTAATTCAAGTATGAAATTATTTGAATTTTTATTTGTTCAAAACATTAAATAAAATTCATATTTGGAGAGTTTATACTTTTTTGGTTTGAAAACATATTTTATATGTTCAAAAAGAATTTAATTTGACCAAGTTATGAATTTAGCAATTTTAAATGATTTAAACAAGGTTTGAATTATTTAACCAATTTTAATTATTCAAAACAGGAAACAAAGTTTATATTTGGAAAGGTGGTTCAATTTTGCATGGAAAACATATTTTATATGTGCCATTTGAATTAAATTTGAATTAGTTATGAATTTGACCAAATTTGGAATAGTTATTTGAATTTGAATTTTTGAAAACATTTGAAATGTTCAAAACAGTAAAAAAATGATTTAAACATGTAGATAATTAAATTTGGGATGGAAAACATATTTAATATGTTGAATTTGAATTTGAATTGAGGGATCTATGATGGTTTGAATTCCAGGGACCAATCTGTGAAATTACAGGGACTTGGAGGTAAAAGAAAAGGGGCCAGACAGTTTTTCACCTCGCAGTGACCTAGCCTGGGCCGCTGACAACGGGCCCTAGGCCACGTTGGCGCCGCGTGGCAGTGTGTGCACTCGCGTGGCTGCCCGCGTCGCTGACAGGGAGGCCCCACCTGTCAGCGCGCGTTGCAAAAGGTGGGATTTATTTCGCGCGGACGGGGGATCGAACCCGCGCCGCGGGCGTGCGGGCGCAGTGTGTTGCCACTGCGCTGCTGAAAGGTTTCGTGACAGGTTAGGGGCTTGGGGGGTATGAGGTGCAGCTGCGGGCTGTTACTGAAACTGAAAGTTTCAGTTAACTGAAACCTGACCGCGCGGGGAGGACGCCGGCGACGAGCGGCGCTGCGGTCTGCTGCTGCTGTGCGTGGACGTGTGCGGGAGGTGTACGTGCGCTTGGGCCACGGATGCAGAGAGGGAAAGGAGAGAGGAGGGAGAGGTGGTGCTCACCACCTCTGTCGTCGATGCAGCGGCTCGGTGGTGGTGGCCGGCGACGTGGTTGGAGACGGCGGCGGTGTTCCAGGGGCTCCCAGTCCTTGCTGCGTTGTCGAGGAGGAAGAGGACGGCACGGGGAACCGATTCCCGGGCCTATCCCGCGCGGTGGTGCATCGTGGCGACGGCGATTGCCGGAGTTGGTGGCGGTGGCGTGCGGTGGTTCAGTACAGAGAGAGAACAGCGGGAGAGAGAGAGAAGGAAGAAGGAGGAGAAAGATGGCGGCGGCGGCAGAGAGATGGAGGAGGGAGAGGGGAAAGCTAGGGCATGGCCTAGGGGGTACATATAGGGAGGAGGGGAGCAGGTGAGCTCCTGCTCGGTGGGGGAGCCCCCCTCCTCTCTGTGTCTCCGTACAGAGGTAAGGGAAGGGGTACGCAGGCCGTGGGGGGCTGGGCCTGGGCTGGCCTGCCCCCTTCTCTCTCTGTTTTATTTTTGTTTTTCTGTTTTTCTGATTCTGTTTTTTTTTTGCAGAAAAGAAAAAGGAAAGGAAGAAGAGAAATGGAAGGGTATTTGTGATTGAAAAATTTGGGGATAAATTTTTATAGGTTATTTATTACCAAAGCCCATCTGTGCCACTTTTGTTTTTCAAAAATTTAAAGTTTGGTTGCTGTTTGAAAATTCAAGTGAATTTGAGTGCAATTGGTATTAATTTGAATTATTGAAAAGAAGCAAGTTAATGGTTTTAATTTGAAGTTTAATGGAAACAAAAGATTGGTTTGATTTGAGAGTTTCATTTGAAAATTGTAACAGCACAAGTATGAAACAAATAGATTTGAATTTTGGTTTGAAATTCAAATGGAAAAACAAAGGAAAACAAATGCAATGCTTATGATGACATGATGCAAAACATAAAATAACAAAGAGCAAACATTCTAATGGTTGTTTTTCATACTTGGGATGTTACACAACTCCTTTTTGAAAACATTGAAACAATGCTAGATACATGGCCATTCAACTGTCCATATCCGAGGACGCGGCTATTCCGAAATAGTTGTACTCTGCAGAGGTGTACACAATCCACCAGATCTAGTACATCCGCCGTGAACAACCACGGACTGTAACAACAGTATGTGAACATCAGATATCTGATCCTAACCATCCACTATGTTCAAGCTAGTACATGTCTATCTCTTCAGTTGGGCATGGTTCCCCCGGCATCCTGTCCACCAGCGCCACGGCAGGGGACCCAACTGCCGCGACCGAAGGAGAAATTAATCCCACACTTTTTATGTCCCGTATACACCACCTAGCGACAGTCGGTTCGAGGGCACGATGACCCTTATAGCAAATTGAGATAGAACACACACTAACAAGAACAAACTTAAAGTTGAGCCCCATGTCCATGTTGGGGTAAAGTGGTAGTACAGTAAAGGTTGTCCGGCGAAGACTAGGTTATGTGTCATTTTTGTAAAAACACCTTTTTCTCAAAAATGACCACTCCAACATTCCTCCGGTGAATAAGGCCTCGCCTTTCCACCGGGTTTTCCATAAAGCCTTTGTTTTGCAAAAACATTTTTTTAGGGTGTCCACTTGGAGACTCAGGACTATTATCTTAGACGGTATTCATATACCTTATGGTGGCTAAAGGCTTGGTAACACCAAGTATCAACTAATGGCATAGTAATGATATATAATATTAATAGTAGTAATAGTCACTCAAAAATAGTTTTTGGTAATCAAAGTTTTGGAAAAAAAATTCAGAAGTAAAACATGCATGATAGATAATGATAAGTGTAGTAACAGCAAGCATCAGGATGGCTTGCCTTAAAACTCTTAGTGTCCCTGGCCTTGAAGTAACTTGAATTTGACGCACAACTCCACAACTGCTTCTTCTTCTTCTTCTTTGTTTTCTAGCGTCGTAAAATGGATAAAAGACACACAATCAGAACTAAAGAACAAACAAAATAACAAGGCAGCACCATACGTCAAGCAAATTATACTTAGCGCAATCACTCAAACGTTATCGAGAAAACTATCTCACATAACTCTCAGGGTACAAAACTGCCGTCAGACAAACATATGGTTGAGAAACCATATCCCACATCTTACATACCATATATGGAGTGGGTGTACCACTCTCATAATAAGATATCCAAGAAGCTAAAATTATAGCTTCTGGGCACAAAAGGTGAGGCTACTAAAATAATAACAATCAATCAAAGCAATACCCAAGGCAGTGGGTATAAGCAACACACAAGCAATCATCACCAAACAAGATCACTACTAAATTAATGCATAGATAACAAGATACTACTAAGCACAACAAAAACACTAGCACAACAATAACATAAGTACAATACTCATGCTAAGGTAATTATTCAGACAATTTCCAAACAACAAGCAAACACACCATAGATGAATATGCTAGATATAGACTATGCTTAAGTCTACTCAAAGTTATGGAATCCATCAATCATGAAAATAACTAAACAAATAAGTAGCTCAACCAATGGTAACAAGTCATAAAACATGATCTAAAACACAACCATCACACAAGATAATACTTCCATCAAATAACATAAAAACATGACTGCATTGGTAGCATACTAGTATGGAAATTCTACACAAGCATGCCATAAGAAATAATTGTATTCTACAACTATATCTCAAGCAAATCAAGATGTCATGGCATAATAAAATAAGTAATAACTAGCAAAAATGCCCGTGCGTTGCAACGGATAATGAACATGACAATTTGACAATTGGATCTTTGGCTAAGTGAACATGACCATTTTTAAAAAAATTATTCAGTTTATGGTTCTCCTTATATCAGTACCTATCCTTAAAATTACCCTCCTATGATTTTTTTACATCCGGCTCACGAATATTTTTTACGTTTTTTAAAGAATATTAAAAGTGCAAAATTATAATCTTCAATTATTTTTTTTCTAATTCTATCAATTTTTTTAGTTTTCCTTTTTTATTTGAATCTTCATCGGTTAGCAGTTACTATTACCTTATAGCGAAAAGAGCTGTAGCAATTATCCGCGGCGGGTTATTACGTAGAATAAGCGGGCACACAGAAATCAGCTGCGGTATCGGGAAAAAACTGGAACCAAACACACCGAACCACATAAAGTGTTAAGAAGAGAGTCATAATCTTAATCATGTTATCATCTTTGTCCCAACAATGTGGTGCAGATTATGCTTAGATGTTCAATCAATTAAATTAGTGACCAATAAGCCTTTCAAGGAACCAGTACATTGTAAAAAAAAATAGATAGCTTGGTACCTGCATGCTGTGGCATCCACTGGTTCCGTTAATGATATATCACATAGTTGATGCTCTTATATTCCCCAAAACGACAGATTTTATTGAACTTGAGGTAATAAAATACGTTGGTTTAACCACCTAATTCGGACCTAGAACTTCTGCTGCTAAAAATTAAATTGCTTCAAACTCACATCATGTACTGTATTAGCTACCTAATCCACTCCGAACAAATCCAAAGGAATATTTACCTTGAACCAAATAGTTTCTATGGCAAAGTTATACATAAACAGAACATGTAGTTTACGAAAAGTAATTCTGCACATAACAACAGCTCAAAATTGTGGTGCAATTCTGACAGGTTTAGATAAGACCTGGGGTACATGGTACCCATCAGATGCTAAACTCCTCATTCTTGCTACCGAACTAATTATAATAATGCAACTGGATTAGTTTAGCACAACTGGACACAGAATAAGCGCCCACACAAAAATCAGCGGCGGGATAGGAAAAAACTGGAACCTGAAGGTAATCTATCGGCCATGAACCTAGATTAAATTGACAGTTCACATCTTTTAATGCACATTGAATCCAAGCACTCTTAACACCCTACTGGTACAAAAGGTGTTCAGATTCTACTCAAGAGCTACCTTTTGCCTAGCAATATGAGTAACTGCATACCTTGTGTGGATCAGAGGCGTCGGGAATTTCGGCGAAGTCGACAACTGAACGGCGAGTTCTAACCATCTTGTATGAAGCACGGGTGGTCTGAGTTCTCGCGAAGTCTGCTGAGCAGCGAGACAGCAATGTCTAGCACGGACGGCAAAGTCGCGCAAGATTCAGGTGCGGAACGGCGAGGCTCTGTCGAGAACAAACAACAACATATGGGTCTTGTTTCTATCGGAACACCTCGGCCTGCATGTTTATAGTGTTGCCGAATCGATCCGAGCTATGTCATTGTACATCAAATAGAACACGGCGGTGCATAGGAGCGTATTCTGATTCAGACACAACACATCAACGGGGAAAGAAGTGAAGTAGGACCGTAGGACACGACAAAACACATGAGTGTATTCTGATCCGAACACTACACAGCAGACCTGCCACCGTGGGCCACCGGCGACTTGAGGGAGAGAAGCCGCGCGGCTGACCTTGTGCATGGGGCCTTCTCGACATGCGTCGCGTCCGGGGCAGGCTGGGACTTGAGGACGAGCTAGGCGTTGTGACAGCATATCATGGCGAAGCCACTACCGTCATGTGGCCCGACCAGCTGCTGCAGCGCCGTGCCTGGCGTCATGATCCTCTTGAGGTAGATAGTCTCCAGCGACGCGGCCACGAGGACGGACGCCGCACGGCAAGTCGAGCACCCATTTTGTGAGGCACATGCGGCGCAGCGTGTCGCAGCAAAACAATTGGCGCGACGTCTTGGTGTAGCTACCCCTGTCGTTTGAGCGGAAGTCCGCCGAGGCCTCTTGGCTCTGCCCTCAGCACTCTGACCCTATAGTAACGGCAAAAAAATCGTTTTATTGCTCATCCAGAGCTTCGATTACAATCAATAATTCAGGGATACGGTTCTGTTCCTCTCCCGTGCGTTCTCCTATCCACAATGTTGTTTTTCGTTTTTCCCAAATACTGCAGCCGAGGGGAGCAGCGAAGCCACGCCAGAGAGCGCACTACATCGTGTCAGCCGCTGGAACCGGGCCAGACAGGAACACGTCACAGGGAGCAACATGGAGGGATCTGCCTCCTGAGCCTCGAGCTTGGGCCGCCGCCGTCGGGCGCGTCGAGTGGCGCCTCTCCGCGCCGGAATCGAGGAGGACGGGAGGGAGGGCCACCCTGCTGCAGCCACGAAGGCCATGCCGGAGCTGCCTCTAGACTCGCTCCTCTTCCTTGTTGAGGTGTGGCCATCCTCCTGGCCTTCCCGCTAGATGCTGCTCCTCTTCCAGCGCCGTGTCCCGTTGCATATGCCGACTCTACTCGTTAGGTGGCTAGCAGCCCGTTTCACCGTGTGGTCGTGAGGAGGAGCATATCAGCAAGGCCAACCTCTGCTCTGTCGGATGCGTCCTCCTACCGAACAGGAGGCTCCAACGGATGCAACTTGCAAGGGATGGGACGGCGTGGGCGACGAAGCTGCAGCCGAGCCTGCGCCGTCACGCGACCCTTAGCTCCCACCTCCACCACACCGGCCGCCCTGTACTTATCGGCCCCCCTGACCGCGGCTGCCTCAGCGAAGAGAGAGAGAGCTGCTGCTGCCGTGTGTGGACGGAGTTGTCTGATTTTGTGCTCTGCATGGCATATCTGTAATTTTCACAGGCGAAACGTTACAATGGCAGTTTGATGTAATATGGGATTTGGTGGGAGGGCAAAACCGGAAATTCATGTTGGACGAAATTTTTGCCTGAAACTTTAATGCTTTTATTAGTAGGTAAGACTTCCTAAATATGCTAGAATAAATCATACACTCATCAAATAAAAGACAACAATACTTGAGCAAATTCATAATATCTAGTGGTGACACTAGTTCATCACTAGGGAAGCAATCAATGCTACAAGAATGCTTAACTCTAAACAAGCAAGTCATGAATATAAATATACCTACTAACATCACACAAACCTCACACATGCTAGTAAGCAATATAATGAAATAATTCTATGAGAACATCTACTAAGCAAACTTCAATCCATTCTAGTAATACATTGTAGCATCCCACTTTTTAGTAAAAGTGGAATACCTGTGTTATGTGCTAGTCCCTCGATCAATGCTAGCACCACTGTACAAAACTTAAAGGTATCATTGCATAAGAGTCAAAACTATTACAATTGGATCCAGAGTAGTCAAATATAACTTATTACAAGATGCATAGCCTTATAGGCTAGCTAAAACTCAGAGTTCAAGCAATAGAAGTAAAGTAGCAATGAGCCTCCATCTTCAAGCATGCACCACAAGCAAACATGTTGGGTGTAGACTCGAGTCCAGAAACATCCTCATTCCTCATCAGAAGATCCTGCACGTTGGAATATGCAGCCCCCGAAGGAGGTCAGTACAAGTTGATGTACTGGCAAATGACACCTATGGTGGATATAAAATGGCAAGTATAGTACTACATGATTTCTTTGGCTAGGTGGATCTTAAGGCTATTTGCAGAAAGCCAATTTTCTCCTAACACTTTCATAAAGTCATTATGTTTCCAAAAGGAGTGGCAACATTGGAATAAAATCCAAGCACCACAAACATTACTTCCTTGGGCAAATTTTAGTTTAATAAAAAGGTGTTGAGATTGTTCTATCCATCTTGTCCAGCTGCTCGAAGTCGTCCATTTCTGGGGACACGGCTATGATCATAGTTTCTAACTTTGCAGAGGTTGTGCACTTTCACCCTTTGTCTTCAATTAGCCCAAACATCCTATACACCCGGAGTGCATCATGGAAAGGAGAGAATTGAGACGAGATCTTTCAGAAGAAGAAGTCCAAACCCACCGGCAAGACCGTTCCACCTATAATTTTGCTACATCTGCTAGTCAAGCCTGGGGCTGAACTCTCACAACTTAGTTGATCAAGACAGAGCCCATATGTCAAAAGGCTGCACGGTAAGCTACTAGACTTAGAGGAACTTATTAATCTCTTTGTTCCTGGGTGGCCATCCACAAGTGACAACCTCAAGTGAAATAACCCTTAAACAAGGGCCCAGAGGAAACACTCAACATAATCCAGTCTTACCACTTCCACCCAGGTGGTTCATTTATCAGTTATACTTAGAATGTTTCCTCCACATCTAGTAAAATCATCTTGTAATATAGCATAGCATCTACTAAGTTCTAAGGGTAAGTATAACGGTAGCTACACACTGCTAGGATATTGCATAGCATACTACTTTATAAAAAGTCCTATCATGCACACTACTTATAGGTGCAAATATGGGGTGTCACTTGCCTTGGCAGTAGGATGAGTAAGAACATCAACCACAATTGTAGAATTGTTCCTCCTCACAATCTAGACAAACAAAATAACCACACATAAACAAACCATAAAGGAAAACATTACATAAACATGTATGCATAACATGCAATGATGCATAAACCCCAGAAACATTATGAAAGAAGGACATAATGTTGTTCTCTGTTTTCCTAATATGTTTAAAAACTTAGGAAAACAAAATAGATACTAAAATATAATTATAACATTTTTAGTGTTCTTAAATAGATCTATTAACCAAAAACAAGAATTCTGATGCTAAGGTGGTCTAAATGTTGTTATTTTCTACTCTCTGTACAGATTGCATCTTAACAAAACCATAGCACTTGGATTTTCTCACAAAGGAATTATAGAAATAAAGTTATGATCAAAATAGTGCAAAATAAAGATTCGTGAATAACAAGTTTGTGCACGTGTCAAAAATACAATTTTATAGATCCATTGTGTTCTACTCATCTTGCTGATTTAAAAAAGTACAAAATCATTGAAATTGGAATTACAGAACGAAATCTATTGAATTTACACGTTTAAGTTTTAATTCTGGTTATTTCTATTTTGAAAAGAAAATGATCGATCCGAGGGATATGAAACGGAGCCTTCTGATTGGTCCGTGCCCTTTCGCGCGGATTGACGAGCGTGGGCCGCAGGATTTAAAGGGAGATGGGTGGCCAGGACTGAAACTTGACGGTTCGTTAAGTGAACTAATCCTAGCCCTAGGATTAGATCTAACGGCTAAGAAACCACCCGAGCACCCGAGCGGCGCAGCCCGCCGGAATCCTGCCGGAATCCAGAGCGCTCGGCTCTGCGAGCACAGCGCGGCGTCTACACGAGGCTAGGAGGGAACGGTGACGTACCTAGACGATCAGCGAGAGGACGCGGACTTGGTGGCGCAGCGGTGAGCTTGATGACGACCTCCTCTTCATGAAATTCCTCGCCGGAATCCACCCGAGGCGATGATGATTGATGTCGAAGATGGCGCCGTCGACCTGAGGGTAAACAAACGCACGCATGTTGTCAAAAGGTTGTGCGGCGGTGAGACAAAACTAACAGAGGAGATGGGAGAGTCCGGGATGGCCAGAGTTCGCCGGAATCGGCAGACCTAGCCGACGGGGGTGGCGGTTGGACGAGCGCAAAAGCGTGCGGCCTAGGGGCTTCCCTTCGCTGTGAAATGGGGCAAAAGGAAGAGGAGGGGGTGGCGCTTAAGTAGGTCAAGGAGGGGGCGTTAATTTGTGGCTTAAACGCGAGCCTTTCGCCGGAGTAATTCGGCCGTTTCATGGCCTTAACGCGGGCGCGATCACTGCGCGGGGGAAGACGACGGGGGCATCGTGGTGACGTGGTCGTGACATGGGCCGCGGGGCCACTGGACAGAGAGAAGGGGTAGGGTAAGAGGGTGTGAGCACGCACGCCGTTTTCGTGCTGGCCCGTTGGGCTGGGTGTTGTTAGCTGCTGCGCGCTGCGCGGGAGGGAGAGGAAAAGGAGAGATGGGCTCAGCCGAGGGGGTGCGGTAGAATAGGTTTTCTCTTTTTTTTGTTCACTTTTGTTTAACTTTAACAAAACCAACCATAAACCCCTAAAACTTATTCAGAAAAATAAATAAAAATATGTTTTGAAGAGCTAGTGACATTAGGAGTATTTTGGCATTGCTCTTTTTATAAAATAAAATAATTTCACATAGGTCAAATATGGGGACTTCAAAATACCTCCTTTTTATGCCTATGTGGTAAAAATGAGTTTATGTCTTGTTGTGGTGAAAAATATGCAATGATGCCATGATGCAAATGTATGCATGATGACATTTGAAATTTGAAAATCCTGGGATGTTACAGACTAACCCCCTTAAGATGAAGCTCACCCTCGAGCTTCGGAAAGGTCAACAAATAGGTGTGGGTGGTTTTCTCGAAGATGATCTTCTCGCGCCCATGTAGCTTCTTCTACAGTGTGGTGACTCCACTGAACTTTGCAAAATTTGAGGGTTTTGGTGCAGGCAACTCTTTCTGCAGTTTCTAGTATCTTGATTGGCTTCTCTTCGTAAGTCAGATCACTCTCCAATTGCACTTCCTCAAAGGGTACAATATCTTTCAACGCAGTTTCCAACATCTCAGGGTGACACTTCTTTAGTTGACTGACATGAAACACATTATGGACTGCAGACAAAACCTCAGGCAGTTCTAACTCATAAGCCACTTCACCTTTGCGAGATAAAATCTTGAATGGTCCTATGAATCGAGGTGCTAATTTTCCTTTGATTCCAAATCTCTTGACACCACGAAGAGGTGACACTCTTAGGTAAGTCCTATCACCAACTTCATAAGTGACATCTCTGCGTTTGTTATCCGCATAGCTCTTCTGTCTTGACTGGGCTATCTTGAGTCTATCCTTAATCAACCTAACTTTCTCCTCTGCTTCTTGAATTATATCAGGACCAAAGAAACTTCGTTCGCCTACACCACTCCATAGTAATGGTGTAGTGCACTTTTTCTTGTATAATGCTTCAAACGGTGCCATCTCAATACTTGCCTGATAACTGTTGTTGTAAGAGAATTCTGCGTAAGGAAAGTTATCCTCCCAACTGGATCCATAGTCTAGTGCACATGCTCTCAGCATATCCTCCAATATTTGGATCACTCTTTCAGTTTGTCCATCGGTCTGAGGGTGAAATGTTGTACTAAATTCCAGTCTGGTCCCTAAGGACTCATGTAGATGTTTCCAAAAATGAGATGTAAACTAGGTACCTCTATCAGAAACAATTCTCTTGGGTACACCATGCATACACACAATTCTCTTCATGTAAATTTCTGCTAGCTTAGCACTAGTGTAGGTGGTCTTTACTGGTAGAAAATGATCTACCTTTGTTAAACGTTCGACCACTACCCAAATGGAGTCATAACCAGACTTAGTCCTGGGTAGTCCAGTAATAAAATCCATACCAATTTGTTCCCACTTCCAATCTGGCACCTTCAATGGTTGTAATAGTCTGCTGGCTTTTGATGTTCTGCTTTCACTCTACTACACACATAACATTTTGCTATAAACTCTGCGATGTATTTCTTCAAGTTATTCCACCAGAATCTCTCCTTCACATCCATGTACATTTTGGTATTACCTGGATGAATGGAGTAGGGTGTTTCATGTGCTTCTTGCAAAATTAGCTTCCTAAGATCAGTGTCATTGGCTACACAAACACGTTTTTCAAACCATAAGGTTCCTTGCTCATCCTCATGAAATCTCTTAGCTTTTCCTACATTTAAGTTGGCTTTGATTTCGTCTATATCTTTGTCTCCTTTATGTGTTTCACGTATTCTGTCCATCAAAGTTGGTTGTACCACCAATGATGTTATGAAACCCTCGGGTACTATTTCTAGTCTGAGATCCTTTAATGCATTGCACAAATCCTCAGGTAACTCTCCTGCCGTGAGACCATTCACATAAACCTTACGACTCAGAGCATCAGCTACTACATTAGCTTTACCAGGATGATATTGCAAACTTAGGTCATAATCCTTAATAAGTTCTAACCATCTTATTTTCCTCATGTTCAAATCCTTCTGCGTGAATATGTATTTTAAACTCTTGTGGTCTATGAAGACTTCACATCTTTTCCCCATCAAATAATGTCTCCAGGTCTTCAAGGCATGGACCACTGAAGCTAACTCTAAATCATGTGTGGGATAGTTAACCTCATGCTTCTTGAGTTGTCTAGAGGCATATGATGCCACCTTTCCTCATTGCATAAGAACACTTCCAAGTCCTTGGCACGAGGCGCACAATACACTTGGAATTCCTTCTCTAAACTGGTAAGCATAGGACTGGGGCTGTCACCAATCGTTTCTTCAATTCTTGAAAACTGGTTTCACACGCATCAGTCCACTCAAACTTCTTTTCCTTCTTTAACAACTCAGTCATGGGCTTAGCAATTTTTGAGAATTTTTCAATGAATCTACGGTAATAACCTGCCAAACCTAGGAAACTACAAATCTCCCCAACATTCTTGGGTGGTTCCCATGCCATTACTGCTGCTACTTTGGAAGGATCAACAACAATTCCTTCCTTTGACACAATGTGTCCAGGAAATCCCACTTCACTTAGCCCGAACTCACACTTACTAAACTTGGCATAAAGTTTGTGCTCTCTAAGCTTCTCCAAAATCAAACAGAGGTGACTTTCATGTTCTTTGGTGCTCTTGGAATAGATCAAAATGTCATCAATGAATACCACGACAAACTTGTCTAGAAATTCCATGAACACTTTGTTCATCATATTCATAAAGTATGAAGGGGCATTGGTAAATCCAAATGGCATCACCATATACTCATTCGATCCATATCGAGTAACAAAGGCTGTCATGGGTATATCATGCTCCCTAATCTTCAACTGGAAATATCCAGATCAAAGATCAATCTTGGAAAACACACATGCTCCCTCTAATTGATCAAACAGGTCGTTGATTCTAGGAAAATTATACTTGTTCTTGATAGTCACTTCATTTAGAGAGCGGTAATCCATAACTAAACGCTGATTCTTGTCCTTCTTCTCCACAAACAGAACTGGTGCTCCCCATGGTGATGAACTTTCACGAATAAAACCTTTCCTGAGTTGTTCTTCTAATTGCTTCTTAAGTTCCTTTAGCTCATCAGTAGACATGGGGTAAGGTCTTTTTGCTATGGGGCCATTGGCTGGTAACAGATCAATGAGAAACTCCACATCTCTATCAGGTGGCATTCCTGGTAATTCCTCGGGGAAAACATCAGGGTATTCCCTTACTATGGATACTTGATCTAGGCTAACCCCCTTAAGAGAATTGAGTCTAATCCCTTTTATGTCCATGTTGGATTTGAATCTAATCCTCTTTCCTTCTGGGGTGGTGAGTGTAATTGCTTTGTTTGCACAATCTATGACTCCTCCAAAAGTGGTCATCCAATCCATCCCCAGAATAACATCTAGTCCTTGAGACTCTAGAATGACGAGATGGGTTGGAAATTTGTATTTCCCAAATTCTAAGGTAAGCTACCTGCAACCGGCATTGACGAGCATTTCTCCACCTTGGGAGCTTACTCTAATGGTTTTCCTTATGGTTTCAGTGGGTAGCCCATTTTTATTTACAAATGCTCTTGATATGAATGAATGAGATGCTCCAGTATCAAATAAAACCAATGCTGTAAAGGAGTTGAGTAGAAACGTACCAATTATAGCATCAGGTTCATCCATCACTTCTTCCATGTTGACTTGGTTCACATGTCCCTTCTGAAATGGGCTGGGCTTGGCATTCTCATCCACTCTCCTCTCTAGGCATTCATTAGCAAAATGTCCTGTCTTCTTGCACTTGAAACAAGTCACCTGGGAAACATCTCTCTTCCCTTCAGAATTATGACGATGATGTCTCCATATCTATGTACATTGTGATTATTTCCTTTGAATCCCCCATTGTTACCCCTGTATCCACCATTGTGATTGTGTCCATGGTGCTTGTGTCCATGGACATTATTGTGGTGGCTCCAGGATTTGTGGCCACTACCTTCAGAGAAATGCTGCTTCTTGTGTGATGACTCGGAGTGAGTCTTACTAACTCCAAACTTTCTCTTTCTGTTCTCTTCCTTCCTCATATTGTTATCCATAGTGATGGCTTGGTCCAGCAGAGTTTGATAATTTGGAGCATAAGGTACAGACAGAGGCATCTTCTATTCTCCCTTGAGTCCACTAAGGAATTTATCCTTCCTCTTGGAATCAGTATCAATATCCTCTGGTGCATACCTTGATAAGGTGTAGAAATCATCCATATATTCCTTCGAAGTCCTACCTCCCTGTTTCAGACTGCGGAACTCATCCCTCTTCAGATTCATTACCCCTGAAGAAATATGGGCATTACGAAAGCATTCCTTGAAAGTATCCCAAGTCATTCCCTCTAAAGGACGTGTCACTTGATAAGTCTCCCACCACATTGCAGCGTGTCCTTCAAGGAGATGAGCGGTGAACCTCACTTTTTTAGCCTACGAGCATTCACAAGTAACCAAATCCTTATTAACTGAGCGGAGCCAATCATCTGCCACTATTGGTTATCTGGCAAAGGAGAACTTGGTGGGTTTAAGCCTTAGAAATCTCGCTAGTCTATCCATTGGGGGTGGCGGTGGAGGGTTGTTATTGTTATTATTATTGTTTGCTGCCAAAATCTGAGTCATCATTTGCATAAGCTAAGTCTGGGCTGCCATCATCTGCTGCATTGCGTCATTGTTGTTGTTGTTCTCCGGGTCACGATGAGGAGGCATCTGTGGTGGTTTTTCAGCATAGGTAAGTTAAGATAGATAGATCTAATAAGAAAAGTCTTCCTACCCATGCACAAACATAAAGGCATAACACAAGAAGGGTAAAGCTTGAATTTTTTTTTGCAAGAACATTGCAATTTTGCCTTATCACAGAATTGATAGGTCAAAAATTATAAGCTCGAATAACGTAAACAATAGCATGGTGGTAGAACCAATGAATCTACTCTTCAACCATGACGTCTTCTTCCTCTTCAACTTCTTTAATCGTGATTCCTTCACCGGCGAGTATGGCCTTGCGTTCCTTCACTTCTTTCTGCAGGGCATCATTCTTCTCTTGTAACTGTCTCTTCTCACCACGTATCTTTCCTATCAACTCATAATCAGCCTCTAAGTACAAGTCGTTGTCTTCTAGTTTTGACTTCAGGTCTCTAATCTCTTGGTTCTTCGACTTGATTCTCTTTTCTTGACTCAGCAACTTCTTGCCTTGAGTCTTCAACTTCTCATCTTGAGTGTGGACTACCTCTTGTAGAGTCTTCACCTTCTGTTCTTCCTCCTTGAGTTGGCCGCGTAGTTCATCATTCAACAGTAGCTCATTGTACTTTTCTTCCTCGAGGTCCTTGACATGAATCTCTAAGTTTTGAAGATACTGGCGTAAACGAGTAGCTTTGGTTTCTGGGGCTAAGATGTAAGGTGCCCCATCTTCATTACGTCTTCCTAGAGAAAAAGAGTAGTGATTCTTCAACTCCCGATAATGCTTCCCACAGAGACGTCCTATCAGCTCCTGCATAACGAGGTTGAGGTCTCTCTCCATGGAGTCGCTGATCACCTTGATCGTGATGTCTTCGGTTGTGGGATCGGTTTGGCGTCCTGGTTGAAGAAGTATGACTCCCCAGCATCCTTCCTTGCTAAACTTTTTCAAGTGTTTCCCTCTGATGGTGGGTGTGGGCAGCGCCAGTAGTGTGACTATCTCGAGAACATGGCCTCCAAAGCGAGTGTTGATGATGTCCTCGGTGTCGTCGAAGTTGAAGCTCTCCATCTTGAGTCATAAGAGTAAAAGAACATAAGTTTTAATACATAAGGTAAAGAAGTACTAGAACTTCATAAATACTTAGAAAAATATCAAACTTGATCATGGGTTATTAACAAATTATTGTAAATTGGATATTCACTATAGTGAGAAATACTGGCACCCGCTAGCCAATCAGGGAACCGGTCTCATGTACGTGGACATGTAATGTTGGTCTGGGCCGCTTCATCTCACTATGACGCTAGGATACAAAAGTACTCAAAGGAGTTAATAAATTTGATCAAAGGGTTTTCTAAACCTAAGGGCTCAAACCTACAGGCAACACTTTGCTCTGATACCATTTTGTAGCATCCCACTTTTTAGTAAAAGTGGAATACCTGTGTTATGTGCTAGTCCCTGGATCAATGCTAGCACCACTATATAGAACTTAAAGGTATCATTGCATAAGAGTCAAAATTATTACAATTGGATACAGAGTAGTCAAATATAACTTATTACAAGATGCATAGCCTTATAGGCTAGCTAAAACCCATAGTTCAAGAAACATAAGTAAAGTAGCAATGAGCCTCCATCTTCAAGCATGCACCACAGGCAAACATGTTGGGTGTAGACTCGAGTCCAGAAACATCCTCATTCCTCATCAGAAGATCCTGCACGTTGGAATATGCAGCCCCCGAAGGAGGTCAGTACAAGTTGATGTACTGGCAAATGACACCTATGGTGGATATAAAATGGCAAGTCTAGTACTACATGATTTCTTTGGCTAGGTGGATCTTAAGGCTACTTGCAGAAAGCCAATTTTCTCCTAACACTTTTGTAAAGTCATTTTGTTTCCAAAAGGAGTGGCAACATTGGAATAAAATCCAAGCACCACAAACAGTACTTCCTTGGGCAAATTTTAGTTTAATAAAACGGTGTTGAGATTCTTCTGTCCATCTTTTCTAGCTGCTCGAAGTCGTCCATTTCTAGGGACACGACTATGATCATAGTTTCTAACTCTGCAGAGGTTGTGCACTTTCACCCTTTGTCTTCAATTAGCCCAAACATCCTATACACCCAGAGTGCATCATGGAAAGGAGAGAATTGAGACGAGATCTTTCAGAAGAAGAAGTCCAAACCCACCGGCAAGACCGTTCCACCTATAATTTTGCTACATCTGCTAGTCAAGCCTGGGATGAACTCTCACAACTTAGTTGATCAAGACAGAGCCCATATGTCAAAAGGCTGCATGGTAAGGTACTAGACTTAGAGGAACTTATTAATCTCTTTGTTCCTGGGTGGCCATCCACAAGTGACAACCTCAAGTGAAATAACCCTTAAACAAGAGCCCTGAGGAAACACTCAACATAATCCAGTCTTACCACTTCCACCCAGGTGGTTCATTTATCAGTTATACTTAGAATTTTTCCTCCACATCTAGTAAAATCATCTTGTAATATAGCATAGAATCTACTAAGTTCTAAGGGTAAGTATAACGGTAGCTACACACTGCTAGGATATTGCATAGCATACTACTTTATAAAAAGTCCTATCATGCACACTACTTTGAAACCACTAATGCTTAGTAAAATATAGGTGCAAATATGGGGTGTCACTTGCCTTGGCAGTAGGATGAGTAAGAACAGCAACCACAATTGTAGAATTTCTCCTCCTCACAATCTAGACAAACAAAATATCCACACATAAACAAAAAATAAAGGAAAACATTACATACACATGTATGCATGATATGCAATGATGCATAAACCCCACAAATATTATGAAAGAAGGACATAATGTTGTTCTCTGTTTTCCTAATATGTTTAAAAACTTAGGAAAACAAAATAGATACCAAGATATAATTATAACATTTTTAGTGTTCTTAAATAGATCTATTAACCAAAACAAGAATTATGATGCTAAGGTGGTCTAAATGTTGTTATTTTCTACTCTCTGTACAGATTGCATCTTAACAAAACCATAGCACTTGGATTTTCTCACAAAGGAATTATAGAAATAAAGTTATGATCAAAATAGTGCAAAATAAAGATCTGTGAATAACAAGTTTGTGCACGTGTCAAAAATACAATTTTATAGATCCATTGTGTTCTACTCATCTTGCTGATTTCAAAAAGTACAAAATCATTGAAATTGGAATTACAGAACGAAAGTTATTGAATTTACAAGTTTAAGTTTTAATTCTGGTTATTTCTATTTTGAAAAGAAAATGACCGGTCCGAGGGATATGAAACGGAGCCTTCTGATTCGCCCGTGCCACTTCGCGCGGATTGACGAGTGTGGGCCGCATGATTTAAAGGGAGATGGGCGGCCAGGATTGAAACTTGACGGTTCGTTAAGTGAACTAATCCTAGCCCTAGGATTAGATCTAACGGCTAAGAAACCACCCGAGCACCCGAGCGGCGCAGCCCGCCGGAATCCAGAGCGCGCGGCTCTGTGAGCACGGCGCGGCATCTACACGAGGCTAGGAGGGAACGGTGATGTACCTAGACAATCAGCGAGAGGACGCGGACTTGGTGGCGCAGCGGTGAGCTTGATGACGACCTCCTCTTCACGAAATTCCTCGCCGGAATCCACCCGAGGCGACGGTGATTGATGTCGAAGATGGCGCCGTCGACCTGAGGGTAAACAAACGCGCGCATGTTTTCAAAAGGTTGCACGGCGGTGAGACAAAACTAACAGAGGAGATGGGAGAGTCCGGGATGGACGGAGTTTGCCGGAATCGGCAGACCTAGCCGACAGAGGTGGCGGTTGGACGAGTGCAAAAGCGTGCGGCCTAGGGGCTGCCTTCGGTGTGCTGTGGGGCAAAAGGAAGAGGAGGGGGTGGCGCTTAAGTAGGGCAAGGAGGGGCGTAAATTTGTGGCTTAAACGCAAGCGTTTCGCCGGAGTAATTCGGCTATTTCATGGCCTTAACGCGGGCGCGATCACTGCGCGGGGGAAGACGACGGGGGCGTCGTGGTGACGTGGTCGTGACATGGGCCGTGGGGCCACTGGACAGAGAGGGGGGTAGGGTAAGAGGGTGTGAGCGCGCGCGTCGTCTTCGGGCTGGCCTGTTGGGCTGGCTGTTGTTAGCAGCTGCGCGCTGCGCGGGAGGGAGAGGAAAAGGAGAGATGGGCTCGGCCCAGGGGTTGCGGTAGAATAGGTTTTCTCCTCTTTTTTTGTTGTTCACTTTTTTTTAACTTTAACAAAACCAACCATAAACCCGTCAAACTTATTCAAATAAATAAATAAAAATATGTTTTGAAGAGCTAGTGACATTAGAAGTACTTTGGCATTGCTCTTTTTCTAAAATAAAATAATTTCACATAGGTCAAATATGGGGACTTCAAAATACCTCCTTTTTATGCCTATGTGGTAAAAATGAGTTTATGTCTTGTTGTGGTGAAAAATATGCAATGATGCCATGATGCAAATGTATGCATGATGAAATTTGAATTTTGAAAATCCTGGGATGTTACATACATGCTTTGCTAATTAATTAAATAGCAAGCAATCAAAGTGTAAACTACACAACCAGTAGCTATGCACTCAACACAAGCTCAACTAGATACTTTCAAAAATCCATACACTCAATAAAAATCATTCTCAAATAATCTACCAATCACAAGGAATTATTTTTCAAACAATTTAATTTTAAGCAAACAATAGTGAAGCATTTGTTAACATGATACCCCTAAGGAATATTATGCTAACAAATGAATCACACGCAAACATACTAGTATTTACAAAGAATAAATAAACTTTTCACTTGCATAAGTGAAACAAACAATCTATTTTCCATGGTGGAAAATAATTATCAATCATATAGTAAGGCATGCTATTTTCACACAAATGTAGTGTTGGGGATTTTCATCCTCAACCAAGATGCAATGGAACCAGTGGGTTATGGGCCCACTAATACCAAGGAAAAAGAGGTACAAAGCCTCTGGTTACTCATGACAAAAATGTGTATGACAAAATAAAAACACAAGGCTATTCATTCTAGTGAAACAATGCTAGTGGAAAACAAATAACAAAACTTACACATGCTTTGCTATAAAGTAACATGCAAGCTAACAGAGACAATAACATCAAAATAACAATACCAAAATGGTACTGGACTCATAGCAAATATAGCACAAACTTAGTCAATCAAGCACACACAGATTTTGCTCACACCATTAATCCAAATAATAAAACTAGAGAATAACAAAAGCTATTCCTATTTTTATTTAACTTTCCAATCATGCACACACTTTCTAAGGTAGAGGTACTGCAAGGAAACAACCTAATAACAAGTGTTAACAACTATATATATGCTAGGAAACAAGATTTAAACAATCACACATTTCATTTCAAACAAATACACACTTACAAACAAAAACAGAAAAGTGTTGTTTATAGATCTGCTAACCAAAATTAATCTAGGGTTCCAAAAATTAATCTAATCTAGTATAACATATATCTAGTCATAATCAAACTCGTCCAATTGGATTTACCTCAAAAATCATTTTTAAACTCACTCTAAAAATCCTAGAAAAGCCTACTGGCCTTTTACCAAATTGGATGGCATTTCCATTTGGTAGCTCACCTTGATGTTAGGCAAAGTACTATGGATAGATCTATTCAATAGCTATCCAAAACATTTTAGTTTGCCATTTTTAGTTACATATCCAAAAAGTTATGATCAAAACCATATTACTAACACTCTGTGGCAAAACCAGTCTTGTGGCTAAAATATCAGTCCAAACTTAGATCTACAAATTCTATGTGGTTAGGAAAACATAATATTTGTGCCATGATTTTTGGTAGATTTTAATTTACACTTTTAGTATTTTCATAGACTCAAAGCGAACATGCAAGGTTATGTCAAAAACTTAAAAAGAAAACAAAAGGGCAGCGTGGGCTGGCTTCCCCGCAGCGCGGCCCAGCTTCGCGCACTGCGCGGCCCAGTGCAGGCCAGGCGAGCGCGCGGGCGCGGGAAACGCGCGGGTTCAACGTCGTCCGTTGATCTGTCGATCAACGATGCGTTGATCATCGTCCTCCTCACCCCACTTCTCTCTCTGCCTCGAAACGGTCGGCGATAGGGGGTTCGTGGTGGCTCACCGTGGGGCTCACGGAGGGGTAGGACGGTGTCAGAGACGATGCAGGTACCCGGGGCGGTCGCGGGGCGTGAAGATCGGGCACGGGTGCTGCTCAAGGCGGCGGCGCGCGGCCGGTGCCCGTGGCGGCGTCCACGGACGGTGGCGGCGTCTCCTGCGGGCAGAGACCTCGGGAACATGTCAGGGGGTTCAAGGGAGCAAGGGGAAACGATCCAGGGCAGTGGAGGGAGTGGGGAAGGCATGGGAGAGGAAGATGCAACCTCGAGCTCCCGGCGGTGACTGTCGGGTTCACGAGCGCGGGCAAGCTCCAAGGGGCTATGGCTCGGCTAGATCTCGACTTGGGGGTGGTGTGGGAGAGTGAGGGAGTGAAGTGGCGTACGGACAGGCCAGTGGAGGCTTGTACTCGAAGGCTAGGGAAAAAATGCTAAAAATGGGCTCGGGTTGATGTCTAGCAAAGGCATGGGCTAGCCAGGTGTGGTTTTGGCCATTCCACTTTGTGCTCTGGTTTCCAAAGGCCAAGACCACATGGGGGCAGGTCAATGCCTGGCTTTTGGAGGAAAGGGGAGGCAAGGGAAAGGTCAAATGGTCAAGGTATGGGATCCCATACCTTGCCACATCATCCTCTTTCTCTCTCTAGTTTTCTTCACTCCCAATGCTCCTAGAAGCAAAGGAATGCATCCTGGTTCGAGTCAAACAGCTAGTCAACAAATTAGACCAGGTTACATCTCAAAACTTGCAAAGAAACACAAATAAAACATCAACCCAAAAGTGTATCCCACACTGTTCACAAAATTCAGAAAATTCAGTCTAGACTTAGAGAATTTTTCTAAGTGTTGAAAACAGATTAAATGATAAAAAAAGTTGGGTTTGTTTTCAAGGGTCAAATGGTTTCCAAAATTTGTTTTCAAAGTGGGAACTTGTTAACCATGTTATAAAATTTTAGAAACATCTTTAAAAAAAATTGAATTAGTTTAAGGCCATGAAAACAATGTGGAAAAAGGTGTACTTTGTGTTTTTCTCTGTTTTTCCAAAAATGCCTTTTTTCTGCCTTAATTTTATACAACAAAAACCACAAGCAAAAGATAATTTTTATTAATTCAAAAATAAAACTAAGAATATGGATTTGTAGTACATATATCAAGGATCAAATAGAAGTCAAGAAAACATAAAATAACATTTTATAGCCTAGTGAAAACAAAGGTAGAAAACAGGTACTTGGCTATATTTTCAGGGATTGTTTTCTATAGAAAACTTAAAAGAAAACTTCCATAAATCATTTTGAAATTTTGTTCTCCTGGATCCAACAAAGCTAAAAGTTCATTTTAAAATCCAAACAAGAATGATCCAAGTCTTGGAATAAAAGTCCACTCAAGTAATATTAGGAAAACATCAGGGAAAATATCAGGAAAAATAATAGAAGTGTTTTCAGAAAAATTTGGTATTGGTTTTATAAAGAAACAAAACTTGTGTTGCAAATATGATTAAGATCATAAACACATGTTAGTTCAAACAATCATGTTGTTAGAAAAAAAATTGTTGGCCCTAATTTTTGTCTTCTTAAGCACAGTACAAGAATCCAAAAACTGGGGTGTGACACTTAATCTTTTCACTCTTCTTTATCACATCAAATCGTCCTCTCCTCTTAACCCTTGAAAACTTCCTTCACACCAAAATTCTCACAATCTTCATTAGCAATGTTAGTGAAATTGAAGTATAACACTCAAAAACACATTAGAGACTGTTACAACTTCTTTCAAAACACTTTTTCTCAAAAGAACACCAAAAGAAAGAGATTAAGATGCAAATGCGATAAATGGCAGAAATCTGTCAAAACAGAACAACTGGTAAATATCGATTTTTTCAAAAATCTTCTATTGCTCAAATCAAAAGTGGTCTTCTACGAAAAGTTGCGTATATAGCCCAGGATTAAGCACAAAAAAGCTCAAGTCATTTTAAATTTTCTGTGATTTTTAACGGAATTAACAGTGGACAGCAGAAATCTCTTTTCTGCGCAGAAATCCGAAATATAGTGTCAACTTTCCACTAGAGGCTTTGCTTGGCTCAACAAAAACTCAAAAGAAAAGATACAGAGGGGTTTCTTAGGAAATAGACAACACCCAGGTGCAAATCACACCAAAGAAAACAAAGAAAAACATAATGAAAACAGAGAAATAAAACGGTTTGTCTCCCGGTAGCGCTTTTCTTTAACGCCTTTCAGCTAGGCATAGAAAGCAAGAAAATGCTCACGTAAGAAATATGAGTTAAGCAAAAAAGAGCATAAATAATAAATTATAAAACAAATTTAAGTCTAACCCACTTCCTATGCATAGGAATCTTGTAAAGAAATAAATTAAAGAAGCTCAAAACAGAAATCATGGGAAGGTAGAACAAGAGCAACTTCAAAACTTTTAACAAAAAGAGAGGTGTTTTAGTTCATGAAAATTCCTACAACCATATTTTCCTATCTCATAATAATTTCCAGCAGCATCATGAACAAACTCAACAACATAATTATCACATAAAGCATGTTTGTCATGGTATGAAGGCACACAATTCATGTCAAGCTCAAAAATAGTGGGATCAAAATTTAAAATCAGCTCCACTTTTTTCCCACTTTTAGCAATAGAAAAACTGATATGGGGTGGCCTGCTCTTCTCAATGATCTTCTCTCTCTTTTTGTGGATTTTATGGATTTTGTGATAACTAGTGCTACACTGAGACCTCTCACTTGGATGACCCCTGTTGCCAATGCAACAACAACCAATCCCTTTGGATATTCTCAACTAGACACTCTTGCACACTTGATCAAAGATCACGAGTGGTCCTGTATGCCCCTATTCCCAATGGAATAACAAGATATCACGCAACTTTGCAATGGTAAACTTCAAGTAGTATGCTTGGAAGCAATACAAACTAGAGGCTAGGGTTTTGTATTTTGGTTTAATCTGGATCTAACCCTTACAACTTGCAGGAGGGAGGCATATAAGGGGGAGGGGTGCGGCCACAAGGCTCCCTTGCGCATGCAAACAGTCCCCCTTGGAATAGGACTCCTACTAGGACTCTAAGATGGATACAAACCGACCCACATTAAGGGGTTCGGCCCAATATGGCATACAAGCCATGCCTAAATTAATTAGGACTTCATCATGGCGCATTTGACCCTATGGAGGCGCCATCCCCTTGTTTTCATCCTTGCAACAATTGTTTTCACCATTTGCAGGATTGTTTTCATCACTTGTACATTTGTTTTGACCATGGCTTGATTGTTTTCAACACTTGTAAGATTGTTTTCCATCAACCACATGTTGTTTTCCAGCTAGTCTTGAGTTCTTCCTCCACCCATGTTTGTGTTAGCAATAACCTTGCTAATACATAATGCAATAGCTTAGGTAGTATAACATTCTTATAATCACAAACAATAATTATTTAATAGTAAAGAATTCACCTTAAAATATTCATCAGTGAGACTCAATATTTCTTTCCAACTCAAGCATGAATAAACCTCATGGACCTCTATTACATCCCTATCATACTCCCTTTCTTCAAGACAAGACGTCCTCAGCTTGTTGTATGCTGAAAGTGGAATAAACAAAAAGAACAACGTGTATGCACAATACATATATCTATAATGTGGTGCATTAGTTGTTATCATATCATAAAATTGTGCACATGACATGTGACCATGAAATTTGCATGCAAACATCACATAATTGTCATAGCACTTCATAAAATAGCAATCACAATTGCAAATATTAGTGAAGCTCGTCAAATCATGATAAAAATGAGAGACATATGTGTATATATTTTTATTGTTTAGTCCCATTCAAGTGTTCTCACAGAAGACCTATTACCAAATTTGTTGTTAGCAGTACACTCAAAGGTGTAAACATGTTTATTATTCTTATCATGAAAATTGCAACTCAATTTGCAAATATAAGTGAATTATAATTTATTAGCACATGTACTTAACAAGTGTTGTGGTAAACCAAACATATGTGTAAAATCATGCTCATATGTAGGGAATTGTAACTCATCTACCCAAGGTAATACAATGTTTAATTCGCCCACTTTATCACAAGTTATACATATGTGATCCACCATAAAAATTTCACTCGTGTTATAGTCACCAATCAAATTAAAAGTGAAACAAGAAGCATAGGTGCTAGAATTGACATATGAAATTTCAGCAACCTTTCTCATAGCACATTGCACATTAATTGGTTCATTTAACACGATGTAATTCACAATATCATTAGGTGGTATTTTAGCAAGTACTTCCTTATGTGAAATCAAAACCACATGATTAAATTTCGAAATTATCCCATTATCACATGGGTGTGGACTATCTATGCTTGTTAACTCACAAGAATCAACTAAAAATTTAGTGGACTCACATAATTCAATACTTGAGTGTTGTAACACGAAATTAGCACCTTTATCAATAGCATCCTCCTCAGATTTAGCAGGTACCAATTCATCTATCTCAAGTGGTGATGCAGGTTGTACTTGTTGTGGCTCCTTTTCTTCAAAAGTAACCTGCATATCACAAGAGATATCACTAGGAACAATGGCATGCTCCTGCAATGGTGGTGGTGGTGATGTTACTATGGGCTCCCTTTCTTCAAAAGTAACCTGCACATTAGAAGAAACAACACTAGGAATAGATATTATTTCATTAGTAGTGGTAATGCTTGTCTTTTGTCTTGGTGGAAAAATTCTTCTTCTTGGAGCCATAGGAACCTCTTCGGCCACTCTCTTTTCTGCCTTTCTTGCTAGTTGCAATAATTCATCCAAGGTATGATATTCAGAACGCCTCACTAGGAGTCGAATCTTGAATTGTAACCCTGAATAAAATCGCTGCATTGTCTTCTCTTCTTCTTCTACCACCCGAGCTAGTTGTAGAAACATCAACATCTCCATGTAATATGCATCCACAGATTTTGCACCTTGTTTGAAGTGCTGCAATCTCTCATAGCTCCCATCATCAACTAAATCATCATTAAGTGGAAATCTTTGATGTACTTTGTAAATCAATGTTGATAATTTGGCTAACTGTTCTTGTATAGCATCAAGAGATGCTTTAGTTCCCTTTAAAACCTGCACATGCTCAACATGACTAGAAACACCCATTATGTTAGTGAAAACAAAAATAATTGGGTTGTGGTGTTCTCTCACAACTCACTCAAAACCAAGCAAAGATGGCTTCACTTACTGTTCAAAAGTGAAAAGGATCAACTTACCAACAAGTACCAATGAAAAGTGTACCAAGTGTGAGAAGAGAATATCCAGGATATGAAGTGTCACAAAAGAAAAACAGGGTATATGGTGGAGCTCGGTTTGGGAATCCTAACAACACCAAAAACAACTCCCGTTTGCTTCTTATGTTGATAAAAATAACACCTAGGGAACACACACCAAATATGGAGAAAAATGTGGCAATGCAAATATATGTAGGAAATTTTGCAATGCCCTGGAAAGATACTAGCCAAGCTCAAAAAAAATCAGGCACAAGATTTCTCAATGGTGTGTCAATATAGCAATGATGAAAACAACTCCAATAATATTAATGTATCTCAAGGCCTTTTTGCTTTTTCTCAATTCTGTTTTTCTCTTTTTCTCTTTTCTGTTTCTCTCTTTTTCTATTTTCTGTTTTTCTCTTTTTTTATATACTTTTTACTGGCCAAATAACAACACAAGGAGCAATTGTATCAAGTGATAACACTGCAATGATCAATGTGACACAAATATGTGATGAAGAGCAGCCTGAAAACGAGCAAAAGATAGCTATTCTTTATGGGTAAGGTACCTATATATTGCTGTAGAAAGGCTCTGGCTAAGGCTCACAAAGATCAGACTCGAAAACCTAAATAAATTGTAAAAGAAAAACAAAACCAAAAAACTAACTATGGCTAAAAGAATCTCACGGCAGAAATTTTCTGTCGACAGCAGCAAAACGTGCAAAAAATTTGTTGCGGCAGCGCGCGGTGACCAGCTGGTAAGGGAAAAGCCTAGCGCGGGGGTGGGTTTTTGCGGTCGTGGTGTGGGTCGGATTAGCACGCGGCAGCAGTGGGGCGCGCGGCAGGAACCGTGGCCGCGGCAGCGATTGCGCGCAATCGTGTGTCACGGCAGCGCGAGGGGTTTGCTGCAGGTAAGTGTGAGACAGGTGCTCGCGGGGGTTTTGTAACATGCGGTGAAGGTGGAATACAATTGCGGCAGGGACTCAGTACTGCAGCGTTTTGGTGGGATGTTCTTCCACGACAGGAAAAACGAATCCAACTCGAAATAGAGGATAACCACCACTCAGATTGGAAATTGAAGAGGATTTTGGTGGACTCAAAGGCGCAACTTAAAGAACACAAGAAACCTAACCCTAGACCGAAGTAAAACAAGACACAAAAGGAGAAAAAGAGCACAAAATCAAACACAAACAACAACTAAAAACTTGACAATGGTGATGATCTAAGGCTATGGCAATGACTAGACCTAAATTTTTGTGTGTGGCTTTTTCTGTATAGGAAATAAAAACAACTAGACTATGGATAAATTTTCTCACCGAGGCAACCTGGAGCTCTGATACCATATGATATGGGGTGGCCTGATCTTCTCAATGAGCTTCTTTCTCTTTTTTGTGGATTTTCTGGATTTTGTGATAACTAGTGCTACACTGAGACCTCTCACTTGGATGACCCCTGTTGCCAATGCAACAACAACCAATCCCTTTCGATATTCTCAACTACACACTCTTGAACACGTAATCAAAGATCACGAGTGGTCCTGTATCCCCCTATTCCCAATGGAATAAAAAGATATCATGCAACTTTGCAATGGTAAACTTCAAGTAGTATGCTTGGAAGCAATACAAACTAGAGGCTAGGGTTTTGTATTTTGGTTTAAACCGGATCTAACCCTCACAACTCGTAGGAGGGAGGCATATAAGGGGGAGGGGTGCGGCCACAAGGCTCCCTTGCGCCAGCAAACAGCCCCCTTGGACTAGGACTCCTACTAGGACTCTAAGATGGATACAAACCGACCCACATTAAGGGGTTCGGCCCAATATGGCATACAAGCCATGCCTAAATTAATTAGGACTTCATCATGGCACATTTGACCCTATTGAGGCGCCATCCCCTTGTTTTCATCCTTGCAACAATTTTTTTCACCATTTGCAGGATTGTTTTTATCACTTGTACATTTGTTTTCACCATGGCTTGTTTGTTTTCAACACTTGTAAGCTTGTTTTCCATCAACCACATGTTGTTTTCCAGCTAGTCTTGAGGTCTTCCTCCATCCATGTTTGTGTTAACAATAACCCTTCTAATACATAATGCAATAGCTTAGGTAGTATAACATTCTTATAATCAGAAACAATAATTATTAATAGGAAAGAATTCACCTTAAAATATTCATCAGTGAGACTCAATATTTCTTTCCAACTCAAGCATGAATAAACCTCATGGACCTCTATCATATCCCTATCATACTCCCTTTCTTCAAGACAAGATGTCCTCGGCTTGTTGTATGCTGAAAGTGGAATAAACGAAAAGAACAACGTGTATGCACAATACATATATCTATAATGAGGTGCATTAGTTGTTATCATATCATAAAATTCAGAGGCTGGGGGTAGAACCTCCATTTCTAGAAAAAATCATATCATAAAACTGTGCACATGACATGTGACCACGAAATTTGCATGCAAACATCACATAATGGTCATAGACCTTCATAAAATAGCAATCACAATTGCATATATAAGTGAAGCTCATCAAATCATGATCAAAAGGAGAGACATATGTGCATATATTTTTATTGTTTAGTATCAATTCAAGTGTCCTCACAGAAGATCTATGATCAAATTTGTTTTTAGTAGTACACTCAAAGGTGTAAACATGTTTATTATTCTCATCATGAAAATTGGAACTCAATTTGCAAATATAAGTGAAGTATACTTTATTAGCACATGTACTTAACAAGTGTTGTGGTAAACCAAACATATTGTAAAATCATGCTAATATGTAGGGAATTGTAACCCATCTACCCAAGGTAATACAATGTTTAATTTGCCCACTTTATCACAAGTTATACATATGTGATCCACCATAAAAATTTCACTCATGTTATAGTCACCAATCAAATTAAAAGTGAAACAAGAAGCATAGGTGCTAGAATTGACATATGAAATTTCAGCAACCTTTCTCATAGCACATTGCACATTAATTGGTTCATTTAACACGATGTAATTCACAATATCATTAGGTGGTATTTTAGCAAGTACTTCCTTATGTGAAATCAAAACCACATGATTAAATTTCGAAATTATCCCATTATCACATGGGTGTGGACTATCTATGCTTGTTAACTCACAAGAATCAACTAGCAATTTAGTGGACTCACATAATTCAATACTTGAGTGTTGTAACACGAAATTAGCACCTTTATCAATAGCATCCTCCTCAGATTTAGCAGGTACCAATTCATCTATCTCAAGTGGTGATGCAGGTTGTACTTGTTGTGGCTCCTTTTCTTCAAAAGTAACCTGCATATCACAAGAGATATCACTAGGAACAATGGCATGCTCCTGCAATGGTAGTGGTGGTGATGTTACTATGGGCTCCCTTTCTTCAAAAGTAACCTGCACATTAGAAGAAACAACACTAGGAATAGATATTATTTCATTAGTAGTGGTAATGCTTGTCTTTTGTCTTGGTGGAAAAATTCTTCTTCTTGGAGCCATAGGAACCTCTTCGGCCACTCTCTTTTCTGCCTTTCTTGCTAGTTGAAATAATTCATCCAAGGTATGATATTCAGAATGCCTCACTAGGAGTCGAATCTTGAATTGTAACCCTGAATAAAATCGTTGCATTGTCTTCTCTTCTTCTTCTACCACCCGAGCTAGTTGTAGCAACATCAACATCTCCATGTAATATGCATCCACAGATATTGCACCTTGTTTGAAGTGCTGCAATCTCTCATAGCTCCCATCATCAACTAAATCATCATTAAGTGGATATCTTTGATGCACTTTGTAAATCAATGTTGATAATTTGGCTAACTGTTCTTGTATAGCATCAAGAGATGCTTTAGTTCCCTGTAAAACCTGCACATGCTCAACATTACTAGAGACACCCATTATGTTAGTGAAAACAAAAATCAATGGGTTGTGGTGTTCTATCAGAACTCACTCAAAACCAAGAAAAGATGGCTTCACTTACTGTTCAAAAGTGAAAAGGATCAACTTACCAACAAGTACCAATGAAAATTGTACCAAGTGTGAGAAGAGAATATCCAGGATATGAAGTGTCACAAAAGAAAAACAGGGTATATGGTGGAGCTCGGTTTGGGAATCCTAACAACACCAAAAACAAGTCATGTTTGCTGCTTGAAATAACACCTAGGGAACACACACCAAATATGGAGACAAATGTGGCAATGCAAATATATGTAGGAAATTTTGCAATGCCCTGGAAAGACACTAGCCAAGCTCAAATAATAATCAGGCACAAGATTGCTCAATGGTGTGTCAATATAGCAATGATGAAAACAGCTCCAATAATATCAATGTATCTCAAGGCCTTTTTGCTTTTTCTCAATTCTGTTTTTCTCCTTTTCTATTTTCTGTTTTTCTGTTTTTCTATTTTCTGTTTTCTGTTTTTCTCTTTTTTTGTACTTTTTACTGGCCAAATAACAACAAAATGAGCAATTGTATCAAGTGATAACACTGCAATGATAATTGTGACACAAATATGTGATGAAGAGCAGCTTGAAAACGAGCAAAAGATAGCTATTCTTAATGGGTAAGGTACCTATATATTGTCGTAGAAAGGCTCTCGCTAAGGCTCACAAAGATCAGACTTGAAACCCTAAAGAAATTGTAAAAGAAAAACAAAACCAAAAACTAACTATGACTAATAGAATCTCACGGCAGAAATTTTCTGTGGCCGACAGCAAAACATGCAAACTTTCTGTCGTGGCAGCGCTTGGTGACCAGCTGGTAACGGAAAAGCCTAGCGCTGGGGTGTGTTTTTGCGGTCGTGGTGTGGGGCGGATTAGCACGCGGCAGCAGTGGGGCGCGCGGAAGGAACCGTGGCCGCGGCAGCGGTTGCGCGCAATTGTGTGCCGCGGCAGCGCGCGGGGTCTGCTCGGGTAAGCGTGAGACAGGTGCGCGCGGGTTTTTTTAACGTGCGGTGAAGGTGGAATCCGACTGCAGCAGGGACTCGGTACTGCAGCGTTTTGGTGGGATGTTCTGCCACGGGAGGAAAAACGAATCCAACTCGAAATAGAGGATAACCACCACTCGGATTGGAAATTGAAGAGGATTTTGGTGGACTCAAAGGCACAACTCGAAGAACACAAGAACCCTAACCCTAGACCAAACTAAAACAAGACACAAAAGGAGAAAAAGAAACACAAAATCAAACACAAACAACAACTAAAAACTTGACAATGGTGATGATCTAAGGCTATGGCAATGACTAGACCTAAATTTTTGTGTGTGGCTTTTTATGTATAGGAAATAAAAACAACTAGACTATGGATAAATTTTCTCACCGAGGCAACCTGGAGCTCGGATACCATATGATATGGGGTGGCCCGATCTTCTCAATGAGCTTCTCTCTCTTTTTGTGGATTTTCTGGATTTTGTGATAACTAGTGCTACACTGATACCTCTCACTTGGATTACCCCTGTTGCCAATGTAACAACAACCAATCCCTTTGGATATTTTCAACTACACACTATTGCACACGTAATCAAAGATCACGAGTGGTCCTGTATCCCCCTATTCCCAATGGAATAAAAAGATATCACACAACTTTGCAGTGGTAAACATCAAGTAGTATGCTTGGAAGCAATACAAACTAGGGGCTAGGGTTTTGTATTTTGGTTTAAACTTGATCTAACCCTCACAACTCGCAAGAGGGAGGCATATAAGGGGGAGGGGTGCGGCCACAAGGCTCCCTTGCGCAAGAAAACAATCCCCCTGTTGACCCTATTGAGGCGACATCCCCTTGTTTTCATCCTTGCAACAATTGTTTTCAATTGCAGGATTGTTTTCATCACTTGTACATTTGTTTTCACCATGGCTTGATTGTTTTCAACACTTGTAAGCTTGTTTTCCATCAACCACATGTTGTTTTCCAGCTAGTCTTGAGGTCTTCCTCCATCCATGTTTGTGTTAACAATAACCCTGCTAATACATAATGCAATAGCTTAGGTAGTATAACATTCTTATAATCACAAACAATAATTATTAATAGGAAAGAATTCACCTTAAAATATTCATCAGTGAGACTCAATATTTCTTTCCAACTCAAGCATGAATAAACCTCATGGACCTCTATTATAGCCCTATCAAAAACAATATGATTGATCACTCATAAAAGGTATATGACACATTATAGCAATCCTATTATCAGTAGCATTATGACTTATAACATCAAGTAACATAGGACCATCGTCAAGAGCATTATCATATAAATTTTCTAAGCAAACTTCCTCATTATCATGCATATCAATAGTTGGAATAAATAGAGGATTATCATAGGATTCATCAACGTATCATGGACTATCATAAATAACAGTAGCAATATCATTCTCACAAGTTTTCACAGTAGTATCAAGATCACAAGTATAGCAAGTATCAACTTCATCAAAAAGAGATATTTCAAAAGAATCAATAGGATCATCACAATTATGAGTTAAAGAGTTACTTTCATTGGGAGGTAGACATGGGTAGCTCCATTCTTCCTCCTCTTGATCATCACTCTCTTCCTCTTTTTGATCCAATGAGCTTCCAGTTTCAGCAATTTCCTCTTCCATAGGCTCCTTCAAGGCGTTAATATCTTCCTTAGGTTGAGAGAATTTATTAAGATATTCCATTATGTAGTAATTACAATCCTTGTAATTACCAAAGCAATATTCAAGTATATCATAAATCTCATATTTATAAGGTGCATCATCAATACTTTCAAGCAAATAGGCAATTTCGAATGCACCCTTCCAAGCAATAAATTCTTCAGTTTGTTCCACATCATATAATTCATAATTTCCCTTAACATAAGAAGTTATGGTAACATCATCATTACACTCACATTGAAAAGGGAGGTGTTTATACCTCCTACAACAGCAAGATTTATCAAAGCAATAAGTAACATTATAAGTAGAGCACACGTTTTTAGCATAGTCATGCAATTTATTAATTTTCTCCCATAAGTGTATCCCTTTTTGTGACAAGCGGTGTTCCTTATAATGTTTTTGTTATTCATTTGTGAACCCACTTTGCCTATAAGATCTAGTTTCAAAGACATCAAACGTTTATACCAAGCATGATAAAGCAAAAAAAATAACAACTAGAATAAGTACTTCACTTGAAAAATACTTGAGTTGCTTTGTTTGCTATAAAGTAAACTAATTTTTGTGTGTTTTTAATATAGAGAAGAAAAAACAAGACAAAAATAAAGAAAACAAGACAATAAACAAGATAGAGAGGTTGCGAGTGAGAGACTCCCCTTGCCAGAAGACTTCCTTCTCCCCGGCAACGACGCCAGAAAATGTCCTTGATGCTTGCGTTGGGATACCCCAAGAGGAGGGTGTGATGAGCACATCGGTAGGAATTTTCCCCTTAGTTAAGAACCAGGGTTATCAATCCAGTAGGAGAAAGAGGACCTTCGGAAGGTTGATGCCACTGACGGTGGTGCTGGCGCTTCACCGGTGTCAGCAACAACGTGGAACCTGCACACAACACAACCAAAATACTTTGCCCCAACGGTACAGTGAGGTTGTGAATCTCACCGGTCTTGCTGAAAACAAAGATTAGACGTATAGTGTGGAAAACAGTGTATACTTGCAGAAAGTAGAGAGAGTAGGAAATTGTTGTGGTTTGTTTAACAGTGTGGAAAATGGACCGGGGTTCATAGGTTCACTAGTGGTGTCTCTCCATAAAAATAACATGCTGGGTGAACAAATTACAGCTAAGCAATTAACAAATAAAGGTTGCACCGTAGTGAACATTATAACATGATGATTACTATGATATTTAGTGTGGGAATTACAACAAGATACATAGACCGACATCCATCTGCATCTATGACTAATAATCCACCCCCAGGTTATCATCCGACCCCCCTTAGGTACTAAGTTGCAAGCAATAGATAATTGCATTAAACAAAGTGTGTAATGTAAGCAATGATTATACACGCAGGTACTCTCAACGCTGTTTTCTCCCTAATGGCAACAACACATCCTCCCCCTTCACGTTTCTGTCACTCGAGCAAGGTAACAAGGAGGCATGAATCCACTATCAAGCATAAATACTCCCTCTTGGAGTCACTAGCAACTACTTGGACAGAGCAACCACTAGCAATGGAAAGCATGCAAGATCACAAATAACATATGCAATAAAGACTATAATCAACTTGGCATAAGGTCAATATTCATCGGATCCCAGCAAACACAACATATAAAATTACATAAGATCAATCTCGATCATGATAGGCAGCTCACGAGATCTAAACATGGAGGTATATGAGGAGGAGACAACCATCTAGCTACTGCTATGGACCCGTAGTCCAGGGATGAACTACTCACACATCACTCCGGAGACAGGCATGGTGATGTAGAAGCCTCCCGTGATGATTTCCTCTCTGGCAGGGTGCCGGAAAACAGCTCCAGAACCCTCGTGATCTAGGGTTGACGGTGACGGCTGCTGCGGAACAGTTTTGTGGATTTTGATCAAGTACTTAGGGTTTTCCATCCGGGGGGCTTAAATAGGCGAAAGGGCAAAGGCGGTGGAGCTCCAGGGGCCCCACACCCATAGCTGGCGCGGCCAGGGGAGACCCGCGCCAGCCCATGGTGTGCCCCCTGTTGCCCCTCTTTGACTCCTCTTCTGTCTTCTGGATGCTTCCGGGGAAAATAGGACTTCCGGGCTTCGAACTTTCCAATTTCGAGAACAACTTTCCTGAAAATAAAACAAGGAACTGGCTCTGTGGCATCTTGTCAATAGGTTAGTTCAGAAAATCGATAAAAATGATATAAAGAAGGGAGAAAACATGTAGCAATTGGCATAATATCATCATGGAGCATCAGAAATTAGGGATACGTTTATGACGTATCAAACGCCCATTCATGCATTCCCTCTATGCCTACGGTACAACCATCCTGATGTTTTCCGCGATTGCTACTGCTGTTACTACTTTACTACTGCTGTTATTATATTTCTACCGCTGCTATAAAACTGTTACCACTAATAAATTGTTGCGAGACAGTCTACTTTCAGGCATCCCCTTGTTAAGGAATATAAATATCCTTTGGCTCCCCTTGTGTCGAATCAATAGTTTTGGGTTTTACTTCCCTCGAAGAATGTTGCGATCCCCTATACTTGTGGGTCATCAGGCACTGGAGGGCCCCAAACCACCCCTAGGCGTGGCTAGGGGTGCGCCTCCCTATGGTGTGGCCCCCTGTGGCCCCTCTCCGGGTCTCTTCGCGACTCCGTGGAACCTTCGGGAATTCTAAGACTTCCGAGCTTCGAATTTTCCAATTCCGAGAATATTTCGAGAACAACTTTTCTGAAACTAAAAATAGCAGAAAACAGGGAACTGGCTCTATGACATCTTGTTAATAGGTTAGGCCCGGAAATCGATAAAAATAACATAAAGTGTATAACAAACATGTAGGAAATAAAATAAAAAAAACATGGAACATCAGAAATTAAGGATACGTTTATGACGTATCAACCCCACAGCATAGGGTGGCGCGCCCCCTATGGCCGCACCCAGGGGTGGTGTGGGCCCCCTGGCCATAAACCGTTGTTACCCTCTCGTCTATTTAATCCTCTCCTCGGGTTAACCATAAAAACCCGAGCCATTTTTACCAAAAACATCCGCAACCGTGTCATCGTCAACCCTAGTTCGGAATGGTTCTGGAGCTCTCCCCGACACCCTACCGAGAGGAGAATTCATCACCGGAGGGCTCTACAACACCATGCCCGCCTCAGGGATGATGCGTGAGTAGCTCATCCTTGGACTATGGGTCCATAAAAGTAGGTAGATGGTTGTTCTCTCCTCTTTATGCCTCATGTTTTGATCTTGTGAGCTTCCTAACATGATCAAGATCATCTTATTGTATTGCTACATGTTGTGTTTGCTGGGATTCAAAGAATATTGAATGCTATGTACAATGATTATCAATCTATCATGTTTTATTCATCTGTATGTTATTTATGATCTTGCATGCTCTCCTTTATTAGTAGATTCTCTCGCCAAGTATATGCTAGTAACTCAAAGAGGGAGTATTTATGCTCGATAGTGGGTTCATGCCTCCCTTTTACTCACGCTCGAGTAAAAAAAACGTAAAGGGTGGGGGATGTGATTTTCCATTAGGGAGAATTAACGATGTTTACATTGTTTACATTACACACATTGCTTAATGCGATTATCTATTGCTTGCAACTTAATACCCAAGGTTTGCTTGGATGACATTCCGAGGGTGGATTATTAGTCATAGATGCAGTTGGATAACGGTCTATGAATCTTGTTGTAATGCCCGCATGAACTACATAGTAATCATCATGTCATGCATATGCACTACGGTGCAGCCTTTATATCTGTCAATTGCCCAACTGTAAAAAAAAGTCAAAAAAAAATTGCCCAACTGTAATTTGTTTACCTAACATGCTTTCTATCTGTTTTGGAGAGACACCACTAGTGAACTGTGGGCCCAGTCCATTTCCTTTATACTGATAATACAACCACTTCACTCACTGTTTTCCTAATGCCATCACTGTTCTCTTTTCATCTACTGCAAACAAGTAGTGTTTTCCACAACATACATTTAACCTCTTTGTTTTCAGCAAAACCGGTGAGATTGACAACCTCAGTGCTTTGTTGGGGCAAAGTTATTTGATTGTGTTGTGTAGGTTCCACGTTGCTGCTGAACCGATAGTGCTCCCTACCAACATCAGCTCCATCAACCTTCGGAAGTGATTTCTTTCTTCTACTAGTCGATTTAACCTTGGTTTCTTTCTGAGGGAAAGCTCGTCGCTCCACTTTTCACACCTTGCGCTTGAGGTTTCCCAACGAGTGCACTCTTGTGCCATCAATAGCTTTCTCGCGCCGTTGTCGGGGAGAAAGAAGATTTCTGCAAGGGGAGTCTCTCACTTCCGATCTCTTTACTTTGTTTTAGTTTTCCTAGTTTATTTTATTTTGTCTTGTTTGCTTCTCCATATCAAAAACACAAAAAAATTGTTCCAATTCTAGTTGTTATTTTATCTTGTTGTTAATCTTGGTAAAATGAGTACTCCCGTTCCTTTCACCATATCACATTAGGAAATGATCTTTACTTTCAAACAAGGGAGTGATGAGGGTTTCAAAGAAGCTTGGTCTAGGTTTTTTTTATTCCTATTGCAAAACTGGACCTACAATGACTTTAAGCCTGTTTCTCCGTAGTTTTTATTTTGGTCTTGTTCTTTGGTATATATATGCTTTGGATACTGTGGTAGGAGGAGATTTCCTTCATTGTGATGCAGATCAAGCTTTCAATGCCATAAAAAATTTAATTGCAACTTATAGCTCACCTAGTAACTTTGATAGAGCCTTTGCAAGAATTTATGCTAGATTAAACACTCTTGAGACACATGTATCTTTCTTAAAAGAAGGTTATAATCAGATTCGTGAACATTTTGAATATGTCCCAATAAATTTTGAAGCCTCAAATATGATCTCTACAGTAAAAGTTGCTATAAATGGTGAAACTTTTAATGCTCGTTGTGATACTATGTCTGAATTTTGTCTTATGCCTAAAGATATTTTTGAATCTTTGAGTCTTTGGGGACTTTCTGAGGGAGGAGAAGAAATAACTCTCACTAATAACACCACTATATTTCCAATTTCATAGCTGAGTGAGTGTTTACAAAACTCCTTGGGAGAACGGTATCCACTGATTATCTTGTTATTGAATGTGTAGGAGGAGGCCATTACCCTTGGAAGATCTCTGCTAAAGATCTTGGGAGAAACTATTGATATGGGAAAGGTACCATGACTTTCACCTCCAAACCGGGCTTCAATCATCAGCTCCCTAAAATTAAGAATATGTGGAACTGCTCTTCGATTTGTTGTGGATAGATAAGCTTTCTCGTACTATCGAGCAAACCAGTAAGCTGATAAGAGTGTGCTTCGCTTATGACATTTCACAGTGTGTTTGATGTTCTCTTTGAGGCCACCGATGAATCTATCAATGAAGAAATCTTGTGGCAAATAGGATCTTTCCCTTTTTATAGCAGTCATCCAGGGTTCGTAAGCTTCGATGTAAATGTTGACATTGGTAACATGCTTGAGGTGTTGTAGTTGATCCATAGAGTCCGTGGATTGTGTGTCTGGGAAGCGCTCGAGAAGAATTTGGCATAGGGTAGCCCAAGTCAAGTTCTGCAAGTTGATGCCAGTGCTGCTAATCCATGTCTTTGCCTAACCACGGATGTGTGCAATGCCCCCATCTTACCTTTTGTGCAGCAGGAAGGTTTACCAAGGTGAAAATGTCATCACATTCGAGGAGCCAGGCCCTGTGGTTGTCGCCCGTGAAGATTGGGAGTTCGACATGTGGTGCTCGTAAGTGTGGTTCATGCGTGTTCCCAGCGGGCTGGTTTTCAGGTATGTTTGGTTGGTGGGGGTGTGGAGGAGGCGGAGGCAAGTAGGATGGTTGAGGTTGGAAGGGAGGTGGGTACAGGTTGTATGGGAATTGTTGGTACAGTGGGAAATTTTGAGGTGGACAGTATGGGTTGTATGGCGGTGGAGGTGGATAGTATGGGTTTGGTTGATAAGGATTGAATGGAAAAGGCTGTGAATTTGGGGGGTTGTAGAACTGTGGGTGAGTTTCGGGCGAGGTGAGATGGTTGGTGTGTACGGGGAATGATGTCTGTGTGTAAGTGGCGACGATCGGCGTAGTGGTGGTGGCTTCAATGGTCATGGTGGCATTTGACCGTACAAGTTGTGGTTGGGAGGGAAAAAGTGGATGGGAAGTTTGTCTGGCGTGAGGTTGGCGAAATGGAGGGGTTGTGAGGCGGGAGGGGGAGTATGGGTGGTCGCGGAGGTGGGCACTGTAGGGCCTGCCCTTCGAACCACTGTTCAAGGACACCCCTGATATGCATACATTCACGATCCCAGGAATTCAGTCGTGAACAACATATCAAGTTGATACACAGATACAATATCCATTACACGGTTACACAATGCTTACAAGGACACATGGTCACATGACCAAGACCACACGGTTGTCACGCAGGACAACACACAACACACACACAGCGGAAGACTAAACGCACACATAACGTGGAACATCCCAAGTCACGCCTTCACCTACAGGCTGCTGACCCGGAGACGATCCTAGTTCGCATAGCCATCAGCTCCGTACTCCTCTTCGTCGATCTGCTTCTGAGACTCCTTCTCGAAGCCTGGCAAGTAGATACCAGGGGCGAAACCATAATGAGTACATTTGAATGTACTCAGCAAGACATCCATCATGTAACTTACCAAGGATGCAAGAATGCTTATATGGTGTAATAGGTAGGCTATAAATAGGGTTCACTATCAATGGTGTTCATATAGGATGACACCATGGTTGCAGTCAGGTTAATCTGTATCTTTGCTGAAGAAGATACTTCAGAAGAAAATAGTATAGCTTTATTTCTCTTGTCGATATCGCATGTACAAGAGGTTTTATAAAACTTTATTAGAAGAAAACTTTCTTTCTCTGCAAAACTTCTTGGAATCAATTTCCAGGTGTTTGCTTAGAGAAGAAAGATTTTCTCTGCAAAACTTCTTGTAAAACATCTCCTGGCTTTTCATCCTCGGTACCCCCATGGTACAAGGTTTTTCTTCATTTACCGAACTTCCCGAGTTCAACACTCTCTTTAAAACATCCTTTTGAAAACATTGACACAATGCTAGCTACATGTCCATTCAACTGTCCATATCCGAGGACGCGGCTTCTTCGAAAAAGTTGTACTCTGCAGAGGTGTACACATCCACCAGATTCAGTACACCTACCGTGAACAATCACGGACTGCAACAATAGTATGTGAAAACATCAGATCACTGATCATAACTTTCCACTATGTTCAAGCTAGAATGCGCCTTGTAACATCACAAGTATGAAAAACACCATTAGAATGTTTGCTTTTTGTTAATTTATGTTTTGCATTATGTCATCATAAGCATTGCATTTGTTTTCCCTTGTTTTTCCATTTGAATTTCAAACCAAATTTCAAAATCCTTGTTCATACTTGTTCTGTTACAATTTTCAAATGAAAATTTCAAATCAAACCAATCATTTGTTTCCATTAAGCTTGAAAGTTCAAACTATTAACTTGCTTAAGTTTCAATTATTCAATTAACACCAAAATTGCTCAAATTCATTTGAATTTCCAAACAGCAACTAAATTCAAACTTTTGAAAAACAAAAAGTGGCACAGTTGGGCTTTTGTACTAAATAACCTATAAAAATTATCCCCACAATTTTCCAACCCCAAAAACCCCTATTTTTCTTCCCTTTTCTTTTCTGCAAAAAAAAAACAGGGAGAAACAAAAAAATAAAAACAGAAAACGGCTGGGGGAGGCAGACCAGGCCAGCCAGCTGGGCCAGCCCAGCCCACCTACCCCCAGCACGCGCGCAGCAGCAGGCCCGCGGCCTTTCTTCCTCCTCCATACGGCTGGCGTCAGCTGACGCCAGCATGCACCACCGCGCCCTCCACCTGCTCCCTGCTCGCCCTATATCTACCACCCGAGCTCCCAAACCCTAGCCTAGCCTTCTCCTTCCTCCCTGCTGCCGCCAGCCTCTTCCTCCATCCCTTCCTCCTCTCTGTTTTCTTTCCGGCGACCGTTGGGGGAAGTGGCCGAGCATGGCGCCGCCGTCGACAGGAGCCTAGCGAGCGCCTCTGACCAGGCCAGGTGCACGAGCAGGACCGCCACCTCTCCCTCGTCCTCATCGACAGCTGCAGCGGGTCCTAGGAATCGCCACGACGCCGGAATTTCTCTGTCTCCTCGCCGGCCGTTTCTGAAACTCACCGTCAACTCGTCGTCCCCGACCACGGCAGCCTCAACCAGCTACACCAACCACCTCCTGGTGAGCCATCCCGACGCCCCATGCCTCTCTCCAGCCCCCTCGTTTCCTGTTTCGCTAAGCGCGCGTCTGAAACCCACGGCAGCGTCCGCCACCATGCCGCCATGGCCGTGGACGAGCACGATCCCGTGCGTTTTCGGGCCGTCCAAGCACACGCGCACACTCCACAACCCTCAGCACTCACGCCCAGCGCCGCCCGATCGTGGTCGCCGCATTGTTGCTGCCGCCGTTTCCCTCCGCCGTCGACAGGTTCAGTTAAGCGCGCACCCCGCAGATCTACCTCAAAACCACGCGCGCGCTTCCACTGTCACGATTCGATCCACACCGTAGTGGCTAGATCTAACGGTGCGCGGCGCTAGCTCGCGGGTTCGAACCACCGCAGCGCAGATTAAAACCCAAATTTTTGCTCCTTTGCCACGCATGCACGCAGGCCCCACCTGCCATTGGCAGTGGTGGCCACGCAGGCACACACACGCACGCCACGCAGCGCCAGCTGGGCGCTGGCCCACAGGCCAGTGACCCAGGGCTGTTCTGCCCCGCGTAGAGAAAGGTTCCAGGGGCCTTTCTGTAAGTTTCTTTTTGCATCCAAGCCCCTGGAACATTTCTATAACTATTTAAATCACAGAATAGCCCCTGCATTTAAAATTTAAATATCTTTTGCAAATCAAATCCAAATTTAATAAATAAAATATGTTTTCCATACCGAATTTCATTCTCTACATGTTTAAACCATTTGTTTACTGTTTTGAACATTTCAAATGTTTTCAAAAATTCAAATTCAAACTACTATTTTAAATTTGGTCAAATTCATAACTAATTCAAATTTAATTCAAATGGCATATATAAAATATGTTTTCCATGCAAATTTGAACAAGCTTTCCAAATATAAACTTTGTTTCCTGTTTTGAATAATTAAAATTGGTTAAATATTTTAAACCTTGTTTAAATCATTTAAAATTGCTAAATTCATAACTTGGTCAAATTAATTTCTTTTGAACATATAAAATATGTTTTCAAACCAGAAAAATATAATCTTTTCAAATATGAATTTTATTCAATGTTTTGAACAAATAAAAATTCAAATAAATTCATACTTGAATTAAATTCATTTAAATCTTGTTTAATTCATAATTAATTCATTATAAACCCTTTGTCAACAAATGAAACATGTATTCCACCTAAAATTTTGTGTTCTTTCCAAATATGAATTTTGTTATATATTTTGAACAATTAAAATTGGTGAAAACAACAAATGCTTGTGTGACTCATTTAAGAAGCCAATTTTCATAACTTAATAAATAAAATTCCAAACTTGGTAAACATCATATCAAATTGAAGCTATTGTTGTTTTCTTATTGTTTTCCTCATCCATGCATCATTCTAATCAACTTTCACATGATGGTTAGTTATAGATCATTTAATCCAACCCTAATTCATGGGCCTTTCCATATGCTATCCCAAATTGCATATAGGTCCATTTAATTATGTTACCATGTCAACTAGCTATCTTTGATGCATCAATTAAATTGTCATGCATCATTCCATGATTGTGCATTATGCCATGTTATTGATTGTTGGTCTCTCTGCGTTGTTTGTTTGCTTCTTCTCGAATAGACGACGACGTTGAGACAGACGAGGTTTACGACACCACTTCTGAGGAGTTAGCCCAGTACCAGGCTACTGAGTTTGCAGGCAAGTATTCACTCACATGAACCATTGTGTCCTTTCCACACTAGATATCGATACTTTCCGTTGTCTATCCTGCTAGCCTTAAGATTCGTTGCTTGTGTTCCGATCCTATCACATGTTATCATGTAACCCTGATATAGCCTATCCTCCACACCTATAACCCCGTTGCTTGTTGCCTCTGTCTTACTAGCATGCTTAGGGTTGTTTATGCTCGAGTCTGATGTCCGTTATTTCTGTTACCATATTTATTATGTTCTGGGCTCGATGTTTAAACAACAACCTGTTAATGTTTGAGGTAATGCTAATTTGATGATAAGGCACCGGTAGGAGGCCGGGTATGGTTTTGAGGCCTGCTAGTGTCGAACTCAGGAAAAGTTCTTGTCCTCTAGATCCATGATGAGCGCGCTAACCGCATGTGGGAAGCGTGTATGGGCGCCCCCCTCAACTTTGATTCGATTCGCATCTCGTCCAAATTGCCTCATTTAGTTCGGGTTTTCCATTTGCCGCATGCATATGCAGGTGCGAACCCGAGGCCAGGGTGGTAACTTTTGTAGTCGGCATTTAGGGAGACACGTTCTTAGAGTGCTATGAGGGTCCCCTTTTCTTCGTGGGGCTTGATTAGCCGTGCGCTCAATTGCACGGGGTTCTTTGGGCTTGATGCGAAGAAGAGTTGGGTTGTGTTGAGTGTCTCGCTTACGTGTACAGCCAAATTGGTGCATCCCTGCAGGGTTATATCTTCTCGAGAAGACGTGTTGTCCGCGGTTATGGATGACTTGGTGATTGGGTTGGCTAACAAGGATTAGATAACTTACACCTAATCAATAATAAGTTGACTAGTAATAGTCTTATTGACACAATAACTTGAACCTTCACTAATCCAACTGTGTGAGTTATCCTCGGATTGCTTCTTTGGATAAGGGGCGAGATCCAGGATGGGTTTGTTTGAGGTTAGTGATAGATGGTTCCGATACGCTATCTTATCCCCTTCTTTTAGCCGGATGTCGTAGCGTGTCTCTGTAGTTGGTTAGGCAACCCACTGCCGTACTTTTGTATCACCTATCTTCCGTTGAACCCAAAGCATTTGTACTTGGTGTTGCCGGGTACACTTTGGTATCTTGTGCGTCTTGCTTGCCAGTACTCGTCTGTACTGACCCCTTTGGGGCTGCGTGTTCTGCAAACTACATTTCCGAGGATCCCCATGGTGGCTACGACGTGGAATATGACGAGGCTGCTGACGAGTAGATAGCGGACCCGGGCAGGATCCGAGACATCGTGGATGGGCTCCGTCTTTTCATTTCCGGCCTCTTAGGCCTATTTAGATCTTGTCTATACTCAGACACTTTGGATGCTTCCGATGTGATGTAATGATGACTTGTTGGGACATGTGTCCTCTGGATGATTGTATTTGCTATCTCTGCTCTAGTGAGAGCTATTTGCCACTTATTTCTATTTCTTTGTGTCTTAGAGATTTGTTGTGATATCACTTGTTCAAATGCCGTTGACGTACCATGTGTGTATGTTATAAAGTACGTCAATGGAAGTAGTCGGATTTCTATGGGATGGTTTACGCAGACGATGAATAGTAGAGGCTGGTTGTTGTCGGATATATACCAAATAGGGGTATAGAAGATGGTGGGCCAAGTGCCGGATTACCAGGGTGGCCTAAGTGGTAGTGGGCTTAGGTCCATTAGGCGGCCCAGTAATCCGACGCGCAGAAGCCGGATTCTAGAAGAACCCGGATCACAGCCCATGTGATCTGGCTTGGAGGAGAAGACGGATTCCTTGCTTTCCAAGTTACAAGTTACCGTAGTTTTCTAGGTTTCCTATTCTGTAAGCCCTAATCCGGCTATTATATAAAGCCGGACGGGAGATAGACAAAAGAACGAGAGAACAGAGAAGCTCTACGCCAACTCGCCGAGAAGCTCATCCTCGCCGAGTGGTTTAGATCTAAAAACCTCACATTGTAACCCTGTTTACGGGCTTTAGTCCCAATTAGTGAGAAGTGCAGGAGTAGGCACGTCGTACTGTCGCGACGTACCGAACCTGGGTAAAATCCTGTGTTCTGTGTTACTACGTTATCCCGTTACCCCACGTCTCTACCGTAGTCTCATGGCACCCCCGTCTATGAAAACTACTACGATGTCTCGACACTTGGCGCCTACCGTGGGGCAAACGACGTCAGGCGTAAGATTCCGATCTGGGATACTTGGCGGAATCGGAAGATCAATCACTGTCGGAAGCTTGGAGTTCGACAACGACGTCGGGCGCTTCCTCGACAACGGATCGTACATACCGGCGCAAAACCACCTGGTAAGTGCCTGCGTGCTACCGATAGGATCTGCTAACATCTTTATCGGACTAACTGCAGAAGCAATGGGGTTTTGCGGTGGAAGCAAATTCATCCCACCCGCCCTATACCCAGTCGAAGATGACTATGATGCCGGATTCTGCTCAGATCGCCGACAAAAAAGTGATACACACTTTATTGGCATGGTGCAATCCGAAATCGCCGAAAACACGGATGATGGAAATCCCGTGCAAGAGGCAGACAACAACGCACCCGTCATGGAAACGGAAGATCAAACACCCGTCACAGAGGCGGAAGATCCGACATCCGTCAACAAGACGATGAACTCGGAAGCAGAATCCGTGCTTGCCGCCATTGAGGCGAGGTTGGAGTCGAAAACCGGATCGGATAACTTCGACTCTGAAGACGAAGATGATGACGCCTTCGTAAGAAAGGTTAAATCCTTTCAAGAGGGATTCCATGAAGTCTTAATGGCAAAACCGGCTGATACCACGGACGCCGGTAGCCAGGAAAGCCCTAAAACCCCTCCGCCAGTGGAAGAGAGAGAAGACGGAGAAACTTCTCCGATATTCCCCAATGTCAAGGAGATGACAGAAGATGAGCCTGTCAAAAAACCTCCCTCTTCCAAGAAAAAGCACCGTGCTTCTAAAAAACTCCAATACAAAATCCGGAAGAAAAAATCAGCTGATCTCGCTGATGAAAACCTGGAAGTTGGAGATGTTAGCGGAACAAAGCTTGCGGAGAAGAAATCTAAGGAAATCACTGCTCCGCCAATGACGGAACAGGAAGAGCAAGAGCTATTGCAAACACCAGTGGGACCAGATGAACCCCCTGAGATGCTGGAAGCCAGGAGACAAGCTTTCCAACGGCAACAGCAACATCTACTCAGATCTCGGCAACATCTCCAACAAACCCATAATGACATCAAAGTCATGAAGGAAGAAATAGAGGAGTACGAGAGAAAGCATAGATCCGCGTTAAAACCTACTAGGTTACCCGGAATCGCAAGACCGGAAGAACTGCCGCCAAAAGAAAGGTTCCATAACCCATCTTGGCAAAAGCAGGTAAACGGCAAAGATGCCAAGGGCGAACCAATATACAAGACCGCAGCAGAAAACGCGGAAGCAGCGTTCGCGATTCTTAACAACGATCTGTATTCCAACGGGGAAAAACTCCAAGGGGTGTATGCTTTCCTAGGAAAAGCATTGCAACAACAACAGCGCGCTCAAGAGCGATCAGGGAGGCTGCATGATAACTCCGCCCTATGCAAGACAGCTACTTGCGCTGCTGGAGCACCTGGACCGGAAGAACCCGGGGATTCAGACAACTCAAAAGATAAAAAAGAGGATCCGAGAAAAGACAAGAAAAACCCCGACAACCGGGATGCAGCGTCTAAAACCGGATCCCATCTCCCGAAAGATGGGTATAAACCCCATGATCGGGAAGACAAACACCGGAAAGACGGCAAAATAATGCCACCTCCGAGAAACCCAGCTGAGAAAGCTGGAAGATACGATATACCTCACAGGCGTGAGAGATCCCGGACACCGCCTAAGGACAAAGAAAGGCACAGGAGTAGAACTCCGCCTAACCCAAAAGGGCGTGAACACGGAAGAGATAGAAACAATCCCGGAAGAGCGCGTTCGCGCAACAATGGTAGAGAAAGGAGCAGATCCCCTTCCGTCCATTCAGCCGGAAGATATTCTGCACACATTGACAGAGCAGAAAAAGATGATCTATACTTTGGTCCTAAATGTTTTACCGACAGGATCCGAAGAATAACGCTGCATTCTGGCTTTGCCAAGGTCGGTCCAACGTACCAGAAATACACTGGCAGCACAAACCCGGATACCTGGCTCTCGGATTACTATACAGCCGTCCAGATCAACAATGGGACAGACCTGGAAGCTGTCAAGTTTCTTCCCCTAATGCTGCTGGATGGAGCCAGAGATTGGATCAATGGATTACCGTCACGAACAGTCGATAGCTGGGACGATATGGCTAGAGTATTTACTCAGCATTTCCGGGGAACATACAAACGCCCGAATAGCATCAACCAGCTAAACCGTTGCACGCAATTTGAGGATGAACCATACGTGGATTTCATCTCCAGATGGACAGCAATGAAGAATAGTTGCTCTGGAGTAACTGACGTACAAGCAATGCATGCTTTCGTCAATGGCCTAAAACCCGGACTTGTACCGTTCATGGTTGGTTCCAAGAAGCACAAGGATCTCGGATCCATGCTTACAACCGCCAATGAGCATGCCGCAGCCGAGGATGACATCAGAGCAAGAGGAGGCAATATTGAATCGTTGATACTTGCCAAGAAAACCCCTCGTTCTGACAAAAAAGCCACTCCAGAAACAACGACAAAGCCCAAAGAGGTGAACATAGCCTTTGGAGGAGAAAAGGGAAATAAGTGGAAAGGACGCAACCCAGATCCAATCAATTACACTCCAGAGGAGTGGGAAAGGATTAAGTCGGAACCTTGCGTTCACCACTCGCAATTTGGGAAACCCACCCATACAAACGCGCAATGCCGGCTGAATAAGCACATGAAGGGCACTGCAGGGTCCGGAAATAAAGGGAAGGGTTCCAAAAGGAAACCCGCCAAACAAAAGCCAGAAGCTGACAAAGAAGACAGTGAATCGGACACTGACGAAAAAATCCAGGAACAGCAGCGTAAAGGCGAACCCAAGTTTCCGAGGGTTGATGGAGAAGCAATGCTAACTTTCTTAGCAACCCCATCAGCAAAGGTGGCAAAAAGAACACTTCGAGAAATAAACGCGGTTGTTCCGGCAACCCCGAAATTCTTGAAGTACTCTAACACACCAATAGTCTGGGATCAGTCTGATCATCCCGGAAATATCCCTGAACCCGGCACACAAGCTCTTGTTGTAAGCCCTATTGTTCAAAATACCAGGCTAAGAAGAGTGCTGATGGATGGAGGATCCAGCATTAATATAATGTACCTGGATACACTGAAGCACCTGAAGATTTCCGAGTCTCAGCTCAACTACAGCAATATACGCTTCCATGGTATCGTCCCTGGCAGGCAAGCACGATCCCTAGGAGAAATTTCCCTAGATGTCACCTTCGGAGATAAAGATCACTTCCGGCAGGAAAAAGTATCCTTCGAAGTAGTGCCGTTCGAAAGCGTGTATCACGCAATACTCGGACGTCCAGCTTTCGCCAAATTCATGGCAAGATCCTGTTATATTTATAACAAGCTGAAGATGCCAGGACCCAAAGGAGGAGTAATCACTATAGCTGGTGATTTTAAGCTGGCAAACGAGTTGGAAAAAGAAAACGCCCTTTGCGCTCAGAGAGTCATAGCAAAGGAAGAACTGAAGGAATTAGCCAAGGAGGTATCGCCGTCAGAAATGCCGGCAGGAAAAGAAACTCGGAAGCCAACAGACAGCTTCAAGGCATCCGAGAATACAAGACAGGTAATCCTAGATCCCAAAGATCCGACAAAATTTGTCGTCGTAGGGACTGGGATGACTGACAAATAGGAAGGCGAGCTCATCAAGTTCCTCCGTGAGAACTGGGATATTTTTGCCTGGTGTCCAGCGGACATGCCAGGTGTACCCAGGGAACTTGCTGAGCACCAACTTAAGGTTATTCCTGGATCAAAACCCGTCAAACAAGGTCTCCGTCGATTTGACGGAAGAAGACGGAAGGCTATTGGCAAGGAAATTATCCGGCTTTTAGCAGCGGATTTCATCAAGGAAGTGATCCATACTGACTGGTCCGCAAATCCGGTATTAGTACCGAAGAAAGACACTACTGCTCTTAGAATGTGTATAGATTACACAGGCTTGAACAAATTGTGTCCGAAAGATAGGTTCGCATTACCGCGAATCGATCAAATAATAGATGCTACAGCAGGCTCTGAGCTTTTGTGCTTTTTGGATGCATACTCCGGGTACCACCAAATACGCATGAAAAAGGAAGATCAAATTAAGACTTCTTTCATAACCCCATACGGGACGTATTATTACGTAACCATGCCGTTTGGCCTGAAGAACGCAGGTGCAACCTACCAGCGTTGCATGCAACGTTGTTTGCATAGTCAGATTGGAAAAAATGTCCATGTTTATGTGGACGATATTGCTGTCGTAACCAAGGAAAAAGATACACTCCTTGAGGATTTGCGAGAAACTTTCGAAAACTTACGCACCTACAAGATGAAGTTGAATCCATCTAAGTGCGTATTCGGGGTTCCCTCAGGAAAACTTCTGGGTTTCATCGTTTCTCACAGAGGAATAGAAGTTAACCCGGAAAAGATCAAGGCAATCTTGAACATCACAAAACCTACCTGTGTCAAAGATGTCCAAAGATTGACGGGTTCCGCAGCTGCCGTTAGCAGATTTATTAGTCGGCTGGGGGATAAAGCATTACCACTATACAAGCTGCTGAAAAAATCCGACAAGTTCGAATGGACAGAAGAGGCCGATGCGGCGCTGACTCAGTTGAAGGAAACCTTGATGAAAGCTCCGATTTTGGCATCCCCAAAAGACGAAGAGCCCATGTTATTGTACCTTACGGCTACAAATCGGGTTATTAGTGCGGTAATCGTTGTGGAACGGTTAAAGGAAGAACAAAGCATACCAGACCAACATCCGGTATATTACATAAGCGAAGTTTTTTCCGAGTCAAAACAAAGGTACCCACACTACCAGAAACTGGCGTATGGTGTATTTTTCGCATCTAGAAAACTACGCCATTACTTCCAAGGGCATTCCATAACAGTGGTTAGTAAAGCACCACTAGGAGACATTATAAACAATGCAGAGGCAACCGGCCGAGTAGCCAAATGGGGCATTGAGCTGGCAGCCTTCGACATTAAGTACCAGCCAAGGACGGCCATAAAATCCCAGGTTTTGGCAGATTTTGTTGCCGACTGGACAGAAGCAATGGAAAAAACACCAATGCCGGAGTCCGAGTACTGGATCATGCACTTTGACGGATCCAAGATGAAGGAAGGAGCTGGGGCTGGCGTAGTCTTAAAATCTCCTAAGGGAGACACAATGGAGTACGTGTTGCAAATACACTTCAACGCCAGTAATAACGTGGCAGAATATGAAGCTTTGCTTCACGGCTTGCATATCGCAAAAGAAATAGGAGTGAAGCGCATACTGTGCTATGGCGACTCGGATTTGGTGCAGCATCAGCTCAACCAAACCTGGGACGCAAAAAGCCCTATAATGGCCGAATATCGGAGAACGGTAGATGAATTCGCCATCTGTTTCTTTGGATTCGAGGTCCTTCACATCAAAAGGGAGGAAAACTGGAACGCGGATGCGCTAGCCCGCATGGGATCAGAAAGGGTAAAAACCTTACCGCCAGGAGTATTCGTTCAGCACTTACATGAGCCATCCATAAAAGGTGGAGACGTTGATTACCCTCTGGCGTCTGAATCGATTGAAGTCATGATCGTTAAACCGGACTGGACAATTCCGTACTTAAACTTCTTAGTCAATCAGAAGTACCCGGAAGGAGCAGACGAAGTCTTGCAAAGACAAATACAGCGTCGATGCAAAGGATACACAGTAATTGACGGTTGCCTATATAAACGCAGTATTTCTGGAATTTTTCAGCGGTGCATTTCACCAGAAGAAGGAAGAGAAATACTGGAGGAAATCCACGCCGGCGATTGCGGACATCATGCTCAATCAAAAAGCATAGTCAAAAAAGCATTCCGCGCGGGTTTTTTCTGGCTAACAGCCAAGACAGATGCCGAGCATATAGTTAATACATGTGCAGGATGTCAATATTACGCTAAGCAGACCAATTTGCCGGCCCAAGCACTTAAAACTATCCCCATTACGTGGCCGTTTGCGGTCTGGGGGCTAGATATGATGGGACCGTTCAAAACCGCAAGAGGCGGACTTACTCATTTGTTAGTAGCAGTGGATAAGTACACCAAATGGGTGGAGGCTAAGCCCATCAAAAAGTTGGATGGTGCAACTGCTAGAAATTTCATCATCGACTTGGTGATGAGATACGGTGTGCCACACAGCATAATAACCGACAACGGGACAAATTTCTCCATCGGAGAGTTGGCAAGATATTGCCGACAAACGGGAATTCGCCTAGATCTAGCATCTGTGGCACACCCGCAATCCAATGGACAGGTTGAGCGAATGAATAGCTCAATCCTGCAAGGAATACGCCCAAGACTCGAAACTCCTCTTCATAGAGCGGCCGGAGCATGGGTAGAAGAGTTGCCTTCCGTGATTTGGAGTATAAGAACGACGCCAAATAGGTCAACTGGGCAAACCCCGTTTTTCCTAGTTTACGGCGCGGAAGCTATTCTCCCAACAGATATGATCCATGATAGCCCAAGAGTGCAAGATTTTGACGAATCAGACGCCGAAGAGGCACGACAGAATGCCGTTGATCTCCTAGAAGAGGAACGAGAGCTTGTGCTTCAAAGGTCCGCCATTTACCAGCAGGGTTTAAGACGTTACCATAGTCGGAAAATCAGGCATCGTTCTTTTAAAGAAGGTGACCTAGTGCTGAGGTTGGTGCAGCAAAGGAAGCACAAATTAGCCCCAGTATGGGAAGGGCCATTTGTCATAAGTAAAGCCATGAAAAATGGATCATACTATCTTGTTGACATTCGAGATACGGAAGACGATCCCGAGAAACCGAATCGCAAAAGAAAGAGAAAGATAGATGATGAGCTAGGAGAGACAAAGAGACCTTGGAGCATCCAGCAGTTACGTCCCTTCTATACTTAGTTCAATATCTATGTAAACATCTTTTGAGATCATGAAATAAAGTCATTGGAATTCTGATATCCATGTTTTTTACAAGTTCATTATAGTAAAAGCATGTTTCCACCTTTTCTATTTCCCAATGATCTTACAAAATACTCAATGTTAACCCGAATTGTGCCTGCGTGCTCGGCGTTAAAAAACTGATGATTTCAGCCTGTTAATGGCTAAAGGAAACTCGGATTGTGCCTGCGTGCCCAAGTTTCAAGAAAGTTCCTTACAAATCTTTAAGCATTACCTGATCGAATATATGTTTGGGTCACTGGATCTGGTTAGTAAAAATGCCTTTAGTATGGTCCATGTTTTCTAGTTCTAACTGATTGGTTATAACCCAGTTACTCGTTCTGACGATCATAATGCTATCGAGTCATTTAAAACACTAAAGACAGTCAAAACACATATGCCAGAGAACTTAGTAGATAAGGGAGCAATTCAACCCGACAAATTTGCAAGGATTTCATAATTCAAAGCTGCAAAAGGTGGAGTTCTTGTTTCGACAAATGAAATAGAAGCGTTACAGTATGAATTACAGTGTAAATAGCGCTCCTATTATACAAATCCATCATCCAGGTTAGAGGCAGTCCTCAAGCATCCGAGTCTTCCTCGCTGCTTTCATCTTCGGGGACCGCAGGAACCTCTTCTTCTGGATAAGTGATAGAAATGTTACCATGGAAGCAATCTTGGTGCGTGGCCTTTGACTTCATCAAAGATGGCGGTTTCTCTGATCCTCTGTATACCCTTGAGGGACACCAGAGGCCACGCGCCAAGATTTCGCGTCAGGATAGTGCAGGCGCATAAGGCCTAGTGCCATGCGCGCACCACTCGTGCAGCGGAGCGTAGGATGAATTCCTTTGATCCCGCAACTTCCATGATGGCACCCGGAAGTTTGTAAACTTCCGAGAAATCTATAGTACTTGCGGGAAGGAACTTATTAATCAATTGCATTCCTGCATTTCTGATCGCGTTCCATACTTCTCCAAAAGCTCGGATTTTCTCAATCCGAGAAATGCCTGGAATATTCCCTGTTTTGATGGCAGAAACAAGTTTAGGCCACAAAAGAAAAAGGAAGTAAGACATGGAGAATTGGTAAAAGGAACTAACTTACCAAGAACCTTGTCAATTTCGGTGCCTTCTTTCATGCGCGGGAATAGCATACTTTCAAAATCATGGATAATAGATTTATTTTCCGCCGCTTGCAAAGAAGCCTGGGATTGAGCAATCCCAAGGGCCAGATTACTGGCCTCCAGGTCTTTTTCAACTTTCGTAAGTTCCTTGCGAAGGCTCGAGTTTTCTGCACGGAGCCGAGATACATTGCTAGCGTCCTTGGCTATTTTGTTGGCTTTTGCTAAAGCAGCTAGGGGACACAAAAACATTTCGAGCTTATGAAAATTCGGGACAAATGTTATCCGATTAAAAACTGCAGAGAATACATACCTGTTGTTTTAGACAATTGTAGCTGAGATGACGCCAGCTCGTTGCTCTCAACTCAATCATGGATTGAAGGGTTTTTACTTCTCTACTTTTGAGATTAAGCTTCTTAAAAACTTCCAAGTTTATGGCATCTGCGGAATGCTGAATATGGAAATGAAAGCCAAAATGCTTAAGTATGAACAAGCATATGATAAAACATTAAGAAGAATTCAGATTTTCAACTTAATGCTTGGGGGCTAGAGGTATCACCTGGCTCATTTCTCGCAAGTCGGCCAAGTTCTCGTTGAATTCTTTGGCATATTCAGTAAAAAGAATCCAAACGTGATGAAGGCCATCTTGTAGACCTGACGAGGGTTAAATACAGTATCATTGCGAACCACTAATCCACCTTGTGGCCAAGGACGAATTAGAGGGGCAGGAGCGAAGAACTTTTTAGCCTCCGGACGAATATATCCGAGATCGTCGAACGGTTCTTCTTTTATCCGGATGTTACTGTCCAAATTGGAGACGGGTTCGTTTCCAGCAGAGGTCCGGAGATTTTTGCCTGTCTGAGCTTCCGTTCTATTCCTCGGGCCCATGGCTGCAGAAGAAGATTCTTCTTTGATAGCAGCCTTATGTTTCTTCAGCTTCTTTGTTTTCAAAGGAGTTGGGGCAAGACTGCAAGAAGAATATCCGAGAGTTAAAAATCTCGAAGAACTGAAGGAGGATGGTAACTAGGAAAAACCCGGTAAACTACCTGGAGGTGGCGACAGGAATTCCGTCAACAGTTACCATTTTCTCGAAAGTCACCTGCCTTTTGCGCTTCCGGTTGTTGTAAAACCTAGCATGTATTTCGCTGAGTTCGGCATCGGAAGCAAGATCATTCCCTCCGAGTTCGTTGAACTAGGAAAGAATTCACAACATGATCAAAAGGTGGAGATACAAGTTAATCTGAGGAAAACTCGGAAACGAGGAAAGTACAAATACCTTAGGAACTCGATTTTCCACGTGATAAATGGCTAGGTTTTCTTCGATTTGGGCGCTGGAGGCAACTAGCTGATGAAGTCGCTTTATAAAATCTTTCTTGGTATAGGCTTTATCTGTTCCCCTCATGCTATCTTCTGGCCCTTGGTATTCGCAAAGAAGCCGGGAACGAAAGGAAAGGGGTTGAATGCGACGTCCGAACCAGCATAAAACAGTGTCTTTCCCAGTTAAGGAAGGTTTGGAAGAAGTAAGCTTGGCAATACGGCGCTTTATCTTCATTAAATTTTCCGGCAATGTCTCAACTACTTCAGCTGTCCAACTCTCTCGAGGAATGGCGGCGGAATTAACGAATGAAGGAACCCCGATTTCCTTTCCAGGGAATGGGATGTCCTGATGATAAAAGAAGGAACCCAGCTAGGATTTGGTGGGTTCTGGCATTTGTATTCTCGGGTACCAATCCTCTCTATTTTTCCGAAGAATAAAAGATATGGTTCCACAGATAGGGGAAATACCTTCTGTGATGTTATGTTTTACTTCAAAACAGTATTGCCAAAAATCTAGACTAGGATTTGTTCCGAGATATCCCTCAAAAAGGGCTTGGAAGCTAGCTAGATAGAGGATGGAATTTGGAGAGAGGTTATGTGGTTGGACGCCGTAATAGTTAAGGATGTCTATGAAGAAGTCGGAAGGCGGTAAACCCATACCTCGCGTAATGTGAGATGTAAGGAGGACACACTCTCCGTTTTTTGGTCTGGGCTCGAGTTCACCATCTGACTTTCGCCATTTGCCTTTAACTATCAATCCCTCTTTTGACATTTGTCGAAGGAGGACGAGGGAAGAATTACTCGGACTCGAGTTGCCGACAAATTCTGCTTCTCCAGCGGCGGTGAGCTCGTCGCCGAGGAGTTGGATCTTCTCCTCCGCCGTTTCTGGAGCTAACGGCAGGGAGGCTGCGGAGCTTGATCCCGCAACCTCCGCGGCGGCGGAAGAATTCGCGTCGCCCGCCGCGGAGGCCGTGGTCTTCTCCGGCTCGTCGCCGGTGTGCTTGGGCGATCCCAGTTGCGGATCTAGATCGCTGATAAGCTCGTTGATAGCGGCGCGGGTCGGCGATGACGGCGAGGAGGCCATCTTGTGGTGGTGCGTTGCGTTCCGGTGGGCTTGGATGCTGAGAGCGCCTGGGACAAGTGCTTTGCTCTCGAGCTCGTTCGCGTCAATGGCGTGGGCAGTGGGGAGTGAGGAATGTTTTCGTTGAGGACGAGGACGGCTATTTATAGCCGGAAAACCGTTTAGATGCGTGCCAACGGCTATTTTGACCGTTGGATGTTTGCCGCGTGTCGCTCGCCGGAAAATCCGTGAAATGAAACGACGGAGTAATGATGATTATCTCCTCGTTTCCCGCGCGAATCTGTCAGAGATACGTTTCTGAGTTTTTCCGAGTAAATCTCAAACGTCGCTTACGTCATCATGGTTGAGTGCGCTGACGTAGGAAGTTTCTTCTCCACGAAGGATCGTGAGAAAAAAGCCGGATTTTCAGGATTCCGAGTTTCATGTCACCATCTTTTTCAAATGAAGAATAAGAAGAATCAAGACTGCTGAATCAGTATTTCTCGGACAAAGAACATTTGGCGAATAGCGGAGAATCAGAGTTTTGATCCTTCTTGGGGGCTACTGTCGGATATATACCAAATAGGGGTATAGAAGATGGTGGGCCAAGTGCCGGATTACCAGGGTGGCCTAAGTGGTAGTGGGCTTAGGTCCATTAGGCGGCCCAGTAATCCGACGCGCAGAAGCCGGATTCTAGAAGAACCCGGATCACAGCCCATGTGATCTGGCTTGGAGGAGAAGACGGATTCCTTGCTTTCCAAGTTACAAGTTACCGTAGTTTTCTAGGTTTCCAATTCTGTAAGCCCTAATCCGGCTATTATATAAAGCCGGACGGGAGATAGACAAAACAACGAAAAAACAGAGAAGCTCTACGCCAACTCGCCGAGAAGCTCATCCTCGCCGAGTGGTTTAGATCTAAAACCCTCACATTGTAAACCTGTTTACGGGCTTTAGTCCCAATTAGTGAGAAGTGCAGGAGTAGGCACGTCGTACTGTCGCGACGTACCGAACCTGGGTAAAATCCTGTGTTCTGTGTTACTACGTTATCCCGTTACCCCACGTCTCTACCGTAGTCTCATGGCACCCCCGTCTATGAAAACTACTACGATGTCTCGACAGTTGTCACACGTTTACGTGTTGTCCTACTCATATTGAGATGCGGGTGCCGGTATGCCCCGTAAGCCATTTATCTACTGTTTAGCGGGCTGTGAGTATCCTCTAGAAGTCCGGGTGCGACAAATGGTATCAGAGCCAGTCTGCCTGTAGGATCCCTTTTACTGGTCGCAGTTGAGTCTAGAAGCTATTTTGTAGTTATATAAGAAAAATGAAACGTGAGAGTAGGAATTATGTTCTTTTATTTCTTTCCCCACCCACCCTCCCTTTTTCTGGTAAGGAAGTGCAACGTTGTTTTCTCTTCTCATCTAAACTTTCAAGTTAGGATTTCACGTATCCTGGTTTCTCTAGGATAGTTATATCTACTAGACCATAGGAATGGAGGTGGTTGTGACATGATTTATCATGTTGCCTACTCACGATTGAGAACGGAGGCGTGTAAGCCCCGGAAGCAGATCCTCTATTCCTTAAGCAGTAGATATTTATCCTTTAGAAGCCCGGATGGGTTTTTCCGTAGTACCTCAGGACTGTTTGGTCTCGTGTTTCCCGAATGTTCCTTCGATATCCTGTTCTTCTCAACATCCTTTTCGTCCGTTGAAACCTTGTTGTTGCTTGCCACTTCAGTTCTTCTACCGGCGTCTAATCAAAGCTTCCCCGATCATCTGCAGATGGATCTCAGGTTCTACCCGCAGGTGGTTCGTATGACTCGTTGCGAGAGCACTGCCGGTTATCCGGAGATGCTGAGAGACATGGTCACTTTTTTGGGGTTCCGTTGGGCACCAGAGTACCAGGTCTACGAGCAGCAGCGAGAGTTTGACCAGACCTACTACCAGGCTATCGTCTACATTCTGTCAGATGATGGTATGAGCGTAGTTCACCGCTACGAGGCAGTAGGTTCCACAGTGGATATGGCTGTGCAGCAGGCATCTTATGTGAGTCTCACCGTCCTTCGTGCTGACTACTGGGGATTTGACGATTCTATCTATCGCCACATCCCCCGTGGTTACATCACTTCGGAGGGAGCTCATTTCACTCTCTACGACAACTTGGATGTCTACGAGCATGATAACTCCAGGCTGCACACCACCGCTCAGTTTGTGAGACACAGTGACGCAGTTGCCAGCACACTATCTCAGGAGTTGGCTTCAGTCAGAGAGCAGCTCTACCTTGCTTTGACTCGTCTGGCGACTTACACCACAGACTTTGTCGGAGACGAGCGATTTGCACGTTTCGATCAGCCAGTTGGTCGTCGTCTGCCAGATGCTGGAGGTTACGAGCCGATCAGAGGTTCACTCCTTAACCTTGGTGCTGGTTACACTGGGATTCCCCGCTTTGGAGCACAGGGAGTCGACGCTATGTACTTCACCACCCCCGGAGTCGCTCTCAGACCACGTCAGATCTACGTGGATCGTCGTTCTACCTACTTTCGTGGGCGTGCTCCTCACCGTACCTCTCGCCGTACTCCTAGCCGCCGTCCTGCGTGATGAGCATGGGAGTACCGATGTATCCATTCTTAGCTATGTTTAGTTATCCTTTGGCATAAGAACCATTTATGGTGTGTTGGATATTCTGATGTACTTGAACATGTGATGATGTACCTGTTGGTTATCTATTCATGCGTCGGAATAATCTCTCTTTCGGTTGCCAAGTCTATCCTTGTCTATTGTTGTGCTAAAATGCATTTCCATTCAGGATGCCGCCAACAAGGAACAACGCGCCTGAGCCACCGCCAATCGCGGAGCTGTTGACTCAGATGACCCAAGTCATGACGCAGATGGCCCAGTTCCAGGCTAATCAGCACATCAACCAGACAGCTCCACGAGTCAGCATCAAGGAGTTTCTCAGTCTGAGCCCAAGAGCTTTCGTGGCCACACGCGAGCCTCTGGACGCTAATGACTGGATCCGTGAGATAGCTAAGGCTCTGGAGATTTCTCACGTAGCTGAAGAAGACAAGGTCAAGTATGCCTCCTATCTGCTGAAGGGTCAGGCAGCTACTTGGTGGGAAAACTTCCAGGCCATGAGAACTGGGATGCCAGTCACGTGGGATTGTTTCAAGGAAGCCTTCCTGAAGCACCACATTCCAGATGGTCTCATGGAAAGGATGCGTGAAGAGTTTTGCTCACTCAAGCAGGGCAAGCTGGACGTCATCGGGTATCAGAGTGAGTTCAATCGCCTCGCTCGTTACGCTGGTGATGAGGTGTCCACTGAGGCTAATAAGATGGCAAGGTTCCGCAGAGGTTTTAACCCGGAACTCAAGTATGCCCTCACCAATGTCAAGGCCAACAGCTTCGAGGATCTCGTTAACACCGCGCTCAATGAAGAAAATGGGCGCAAGGCGTTCGAGGAGTCTCGCAAGCACTCGCGTGAGGGTGGTTCCTCCTCCAACATGACCACCCCTCCGCAGAAGTGCCGCATCTGGGTACCAAATGGTGCTGTCACTCGGGCTCCATATGCCCAAACTTCTCCAGGCTTCGCTCCCCACCCACCCAACCCTGCTCAGATGCATGATCCAAGGGCTTCGATGGGGCAGCCAAGGCCAGGGCCTCCTCGTGTCGTCACTTGCTACAAGTGCAAGCAGACGGGGCACTACGCCGACAAGTGCACGCAGAGGCAGCTACCTCCACCACCACCTCGTCCTAACACAAACTAGGCAATGGTGCGCGCTCCCCCGCCTAAGGCCTTCAACTCCAACAACAGGCCTGTCGGGAGGACCGCAAGGGTGAATCATGTCAAGATCGACAAAGCTGAGGAAGCTCCTGACATCGTTCTCGGTATATTTCCCGTAAACTCTATTCCAGCTAAAGTGTTGTTTGATACCGGAGCATCACATTCTTTTGTGTCAAAGATCTTTGCCACAACAAACAACCTAATTGTGGTTCCACTAAGCAATCAGATCACTGTTCACTCCCCGGAATCTCAAATGTTGACTTCCAAGATAAGTAAGGACAATCAAATCCTAATTGGAGGGTGCATATTCCTTGCTTCTCTCATGTTGCTGGGAAGTTCTGACATTGATGTCATTCTTGGTATGGATTGGCTGAAGGCCAATAAAGCAAGGATTGACTGTGCTCAAAAGTCAATAACTCCGTTCCACCCTTCTGGCCAGATAATCTATTCTCCACATTAATCAAGTTCCATTCAGCTATGCACCCTCAATGCAAAACCTCTACCTTCACTTGAAAATGTTCCGGTGGTTTGCGACTTCCCTGACGTCTTTCCAGAAGAGTTGCCAGGAATGCCTCCGGACAGAGCTGTTGAGTTCGTGATCGAACTTGAACCAGGTACTGCTCCAATCTCTAAGCATCCCTACAAGATAGGAACTCCCGAGCTGAAGTTGTTGAAGGAACAAATTGATATGTACATGGAAAAAGGTTACATTCAACCTAGTTCCCCGGCTTGGGGTTGCCCAACTCTGTTCGTTGCGAAGAAGGATCACACAAAGAGACTCGTTGTTGACTATCGTCCTCTTAACAAGAAAACCATCAAGAATAAGTATCCAATTCCTCGCATCGATGATCTTTTTGATCAACTTGCTGGAGCCTCAATATTCTCCAAGTTGGACTTGAGAATGGGTTACCATCAAATAAAGATCAGAAAAGAGGATATTCCAAAGACAGCTTTCACCACTCGCTACGGTCTATATGAATTCACCGTCATGTCCATTGGTCTCACCAATGCACCGGCGACATTCTCTCGACTCATGAATTCTGTCTTCCATGAATACCTCGACAAGTTCATTGTGGTATATCTTGATGACATTCTTGTCTACTCAAAATCCGAGGAAGAGCATGAAGAACATCTTCGTCTCACTCTCATGAAGCTTCGCGAGCATCGTCTCTATGCCAAATTCTCCAAATGTGAGTTCTGGATTTCAGAAGTTGCTTACCTTGGTCATGTCATCTCTGCCAAGGGCATAGCCATTGATCCAGAAAAGGTTAAAGCAATTGTTGATTGGAAACCTCCAAAGACGGTGAAGCAAGTAAGAAGTTTTCTTGGCTTGGCTAGCTATTGCCGTCGCTTCGTCCAGAATTTCTCCAAGATTGCCAAACCTCTCACTGACCTCACAAAGAAAGACAAGAAGTTCGTTTGGTCTCCACAATGTGATGAGAGCTTCAATCTCCTCAAGACTAAACTCACTTCTACACCAGTTCTGGTTGGCCCAGATCCTTCCAAACCTTTCCAAATATTCTGTGACGCTTCTCTCCAAGGTCTAGGTGCAGTTCTTATGCAAGAACGTCAAGTTGTGGCTTATGCTTCACGTCAGTTGAACACACATGAGCTCAATTATCCCACTCATGACCTTGAACTTGCAGCAGTTGTGTTTTCCCTCAAGAAATGGAGACAATACTTGTTGGGTAATCGCACTGAAATCTTTTCCGATCATAAGAGTCTGAAGTACATCTTCACTCAACCAGATCTAAACCTCAGGCAAAGGAGATGGATTGAAAAGATCAAAGACTTTGATCTTACCATTTCTTACACTCCAGGCAAGGCTAATGTTATGGACGATGCTCTCAGTCGCAAGTCGTATTGCAATAATCTCATGATCATGGAAAGCCAACCTCCTCTTCATGAAGAATTCCAGAAGCTCAATCTTGGTCTTGTTCCTCAAGGCTATCTTGCAAACTTGACAGCCAGTCCAACTCTCGAGGACAAGATTCGTTCTGAACAACTTCGTGATGCTGAAATCAAGAAGATTGTAGAACACATCAAAGCAGGCAATGAGAAATTTAAGTCCTTCTCAGTTGATGACAAGGGAACTGTGTTCTTCGAAGGACGCATTGCAGTTCCTCAAATTCAAAGTCTCAAAGATGTCATTCTCAAGGGGGCTCATGAAACTCCTCTCTCCATACACCCTGGAAGTACAAAGATGTACCAGGATCTCAAGACACTGTATTGGTGGCCTGGCATGAAACGTGAAATTGCTCAATACGTTTCTGAATGCGACGTTTGTCAACGTGTTAAGGCAGTCCATCAGAAAACAGCCGGTCTTCTCCAACCTCTGAAAATCCCTGAGTGGAAGTGGGATATGATTGAAATGGACTTCGTCACTGGTTTTCCAAAGTCCAAGAGGGGCAACGATGCAATCTTCGTTGTTATTGATCGACTCACAAAAGTCGCTCACTTCTTTCCTGTCAAAGAAACAATCTCAGCTAGTCAGTTAGCAGAGCTCTACACAGCAAAGATTGTTCCTCTTCATGGTGTTCCATTGGAAATAAGCTCAGACCGTGGAAGCATCTTCACTTCTCATTTCTGGAAAAGATTTCAAGAACCATTGGGCACTAAAATTCTGTTCAGCACAGCCTACCACCCTCAGTCTCAAGGGCAAGTCGAAAGAGTCAATCAGATTCTCGAGGATATGCTCAGAGCATGTGGTCTCTCTTTTGGCATGAAATGGGAGGAATGTCTTCCATATGCTGAATTCTCCTACAACAACAGCTTCCAGGCAAGCCTAGGCATGGCACCATTTGAGGCTCTCTATGGCCGCAGATGCAGGAGTCCAATCAATTGGTCTGGAGCTGGTGAACATTCACTCTTAGGCCCTAACATTGTTAAGGAAGCCGAAGAGAAAGTTCGCATCATTCGTGACAATCTCAAGATTGCTCAGTCTCGTCAGAAAAGCTACTATGACAGCAAGCACAGGGACATGGTCTATGCAGCTGGAGACAAGGCATATCTCCGTGTAACTCCCCTCAGAGGCACTCATCGTTTTGGTGTCAAAGGAAAGCTTGCACCAAGATATATTGGTCCCTTCAACATTCTCTCAAGGCGTGCAGAAAATGCCTATCGTCTTGAACTTCCAGAAAAGCTATCCAAGGTGCACGATGTGTTTCACGTGTCACAGCACAAGAGGTGCTTCAAAGATCCAGGTCGTGCAGTTGATCATGATTCCATTGATCTACAAGAAGACCTCTCTTATGAAGAGCATCCTGTTCGCATTCTCGATGAGACCGAGCGCAAAACTCGCAACAAGAGCACCAAGTTCTTGAAAGTGCAGTGGTCTGATCATTCCGATAAAGAGGCAACATGGGAGACCGAAGAGGATCTTCGCAAGAAGTATCCGGACCTTTTCTCTTCTCAGTAGGAATCTCGGGGCGCGATTCCTTCAAGGGGGGGCGTTTTGTAACATCCCAAGTATGAAAAACACCATTAGAATGTTTGCTTTTTGTTAATTTATGTTTTGCATCATGTCATCATAAGCATTGCATTTGTTTTCCCTTGTTTTTCCATTTGAATTTCAAACCAAATTTCAAAATCCTTGTTCATACTTGTTCGGTTACAATTTTCAAATGAAAATTTCAAATCAAACCAATCATTTGTTTCCATTAAGCTTGAAAGTTCAAACTATTAACTTGCTTAAGTTTCAAGTATTCAATTAACACCAAAATTGCTCAAATTCATTTGAATTTCCAAACAGCAACTAAATTCAAACTTTTGAAAAACAAAAAGTGGCACAGTTGGGCTTTTGTACTAAATAACCTATAAAAATTATCCCCACAATTTTCCAACCCCAAAAACCCCTCTTTTTCTTCCCTTTTCTTTTCTGCAAAAAAAGACAGAGAGAAACAAAAAAATAAAAACAGAAAACGGCTGGGGGAGGCATGTTAGAAAGTCTGTTAGATAGGCGTGTTATCCAAGTCTGTTCTGTACCGCATCGTAACTATAAGATGTGAGTACTTATCTTGTTATCGTGTGCGTGCGTATTGTAACCGATCGATCTCCGATCGCATCTGTAAACCCTAGGCATATTTGCCTCCTATTTAACACGTAGAGCCACCCGAGACAAAGGGTATCGGCTTCCCTCTATACGCCTAGAACTTGACATGGTATCAGAGCCCACCTTCCACATACGCATCTAGATGTCGATTTTTCCAGCCACCCAAACCCCACCAGCACCAATGGGCAATCCTTTCGGCAACGCCGTCGTCACCGAGAAGCTGACCCGGGAGAACTACCTGCTCTGGGAGATGCAGGTGCTCCCGACTGTCCGAGGAGCTCGCCTGATGGGCTACCTCGATGGGATAGCCGTCGCCCCGCACAAAAACCTCAACGTCGACAAAGGGAAAGATGCGGGCGGCATTGTGGAGGAATCCAACCCAGCCTATGAGGCATGGGAATACCAGGATCAACAGGTCCTTTCTTACCTCTTATCCTCCTTTTCCCGAGAAGTTCTAATCTCGGTAGTTGGTCTGAAAACCTCCGCTGCTGTCTGGAAAGCGGTGAAGACCATGTTTGCATCTCAGTCGAGAGCCCGAGTGGCCAATCTGAGAGTCGCACTGACAAACACCAAGCGAGCAAGCTTTCCTTCTGCCCAAGCTTTTTTTGCCAAGATGAAAGGTCTAGCTGATGAGCTGGCCGCTGCCGGGCGTCCAATCGACGAAGAAGAACTGGTGGAGTACATCCTCGCCGGTCTCGATGACAACTACAACCCGATCTTCGCTTCGGTCGGCAACGATGGCAACGTCGTCTCCGTCGCGGAACTCTACGCGCGCGTCACCGGCTACGACAATCGCATGCAACTGCTCCAAGCCGGCGGGGGATTCCAATCCTCCGCTAACATGACTGCGCCACGTGGACGTGGAGGCTTCCGCGGGCGTGGGCGCGGAGCACCACGAGGACGAGGTGCACACCGCGGCGGAGGCCGCGGCTACGGACGCCACGGCAACGGAGGACGTCCAAACCAGGGCGCTGGAGCTGGCAGAGGCGGCGATGACCGCCCCGTGTGCCAGATCTGCAGCAAACCGGGCCATGAGGCCTGGAAGTGTTGGCATCGCTACGATGAAGATGAACCGGAGGAGAAGAACGCAAACAATGTTGAGTCTACCTCCTACTACATCGAGCCACCATGGTTCGGTGACAGCGGCGCCACCGACCAGATCACCGGAGAGCTTAATAAGCTCACCATGAAGGAACGCTACCACGGCAATGACCAAGTGCACGCTGCCAATGGAGCAGGTATGAGTATTAGCCACGTTGGTCATGCTATTGTTAAAACCCCCTCTTCCAATTTGCATCTAAATAAAGTTCTTCACATTCCTCATGCCACAAAGAATTTTATTTTCCATTCATCGTCTTACTAAAGACAATAATGTTTTTGTGGAATTTCACCCGTGGCATTTTTATGTTAAGGACAAGGACACGAGGAGGGTTCTGCTTAGAGGAAGATGCACAAATGGGCTCTATCCTCTGATTTCGTCTTCAGGAGTCAATAAACAAGTCCTTAGTGTCACCAAACCTTCCACAGAAAGGTGGCATAGTAGACTTGGTCATCCTTCATTTCAAGTAGTTCATCAAATTGTTCAAAAGCATGATCTTCCATGCTCTCGTGAGTCTAGAAATAATGTAGTTTGTGACTCATGCCAAAAGGCTAAAAGCCACCAATTACCATATCCGACATCCACTAGTGTATCTACTTCTCCTTTTGAACTTGTATTCTCAGATGTTTGGGGGCAAGCCCAAAGTTCTAGTGGTAGATACACATATTATGTGAGTTTCATTGATGATTTTAGCAAATATACATGGATCTATCTTCTCAAGAAAAAATCAGATGTCTTTCAAGTGTTTCATAACTTTCAAAATCTTGTGGAAAGACAATTTGATAAGAAAATCCTCACCATGCAAACAGATTGGGGAGGAGAGTATGAAAAATTAAATTCATTCTTCCAAAAAATTGGAATTGTCCATCATGTGTCATGCCCCCATGCTCACCAACAAAATGGGTCAGCAGAAAGGAAGCATATGCACATTGTTGAAGTAGGTCTCTCACTTCTAGCAAATGCATCCATGCCTCTTAAGTTTTGGGATGAAGCATTCTTAACGGCCACACACCTCATAAACATCTTGCCTTCCAAAGTGATTCATGGAAAAACCCCAATGGAAAAACTCCTAAATAAAGCTCCAAACTATTCCACTCCTCGTGTTTTTGGATGTGCTTGTTGGCCCAATCTTCGTCCATTCACCAAAAAGAAACTCGCTTTTAGATCCACACAATGCGTGTTCCTTGGCTATAGTCATATGCATAAAGGAGTAAAATGCTTGGAAGTATCAACCGGTAGGGTGTACATCTCCCGAGATGTTGTATTTGATGAAACCATTTTTCCATTCGAAAAACTACACCCAAATGCCGGAGCACTCCTTAGAAAGGAAATTCTCCTTCTTCCAAATCACCTTGCACAACCCTTGGACTCGTCATATGGGGAAGAACAAAGCATTGATCTAACGCATAATGGCTATACTCCTACTTCTCCTGCGTGTACTAATGTTTTTCAGGCTCAAGAAGATTCAGCATCAAATTATAGAGCCAGTGGTGAAAGAACGGAGTCAATCCGTGAAGAAACGGAGGAAAACGGCACAGCAGAAGAGACAAGGGACGCTGAAAACGAAGCTGATACGATCAGCGCGCGATCCCGTGCAGATTCTCCTGCAGGCGCACGATCCCGTGGCGATTCTGTCGCAGGCGCGCGTTCCTGTGCTGATCCGCCTGCGAGCCCACGCCACGCATCCGTGCACCAATCCGAGGGCGACACGTCCACCGGTGCGGACGAGAGTCCGTCGTCACGCGCGCCGCACCCGACAAAGACCAAATGCTTCACCGACCCGCACCAATCCCGTACGGCCACGTCGACGGAGATCGCTGGCTGGCCGAGATTCACTCCAACACGCGCCAGGACGACAGGATCAGTCGGATCCTCTGCGCCGAGCGGTTCTGCGGCATCTCCTGAACAACCAGCACCAACTCCTCATCGCACAAGGTTACAAACCGGTAAAATCAACCGAAAAAAATATGTTGGTGGTGCTATAAGGTATGGTTTATCCTGCAGCTTAGAAGAACCAGCAAATATTCATATTGCTCTTAAAAATCCGAAATGGAAAGAGGCTATGGATGAAGAGTTTAGTGCATTACAAACATATAAAACTTGCAATTTAGTTCCTTCTAGTCAAGGGAAAAATTTGATAGATTGTAAATGGGTGTATAAGGTAAAGAAAAAATCTGATGGAACAATTGATAGATATAAGGCTAGACTAGTAGCGAAAGGTTTTAAGCAACATTATGGCATAGACTATGAAGATACTTTTAGTCCTGTTGTAAAATCTGCTACTATAAGACTTGTCTTAGCCATTGCAGTATCTAGAAAATGGAGCTTGAGACAACTAGATGTGAAGAATGCGTTTCTCCATGGCATTCTGGAAGAAGAGGTGTATATGAGGCAACCTCCTGGGTATGAAGATTCCAAGGCACCATCACATGTGTGTAAGCTTAATAAATCTCTTTATGGTTTGAAGCAAGCCCCAAGAGCATGGTTTTCCAAATTAAGCTCAAAGTTGCAAGCCCTTGGTTTTGAAGGATCCAAAGCTGATACCTCACTCTTTATATATAACAAGGCAGGTATAACCATGTATGTACTTGTCTATGTTGATGATATTATTGTTGCTAGCTCCACTTCCACAGCAACTGATGCTTTACTCAAGGATTTGGGCACTTCATTTGCACTTAAGGACTTAGGTAACTTACATTATTTCTTGGGTATTGAAGTTAAGCAAGAAAATAATGGATTGATTTTAACTCAAGAGAAGTATGCTACTGATCTGTTAAAAAGAGTTGGCATGTTTATATGCAAACCATGCCCTACACCTATGTCAGCATCAGAAAAGTTGTCAGTTTCAGGGGGAGAGACACTTGACACTAAAGATAGCACAAGATATAGAAGCATTGTGGGGGCACTCCAATATTTGACCCTTACAAGACCTGACATTTCCTTTTCAGTTAATAAGGTGTGTCAATTTCTTCATGCTCCAACCACCATACATTGGTCAGCTGTGAAGAGAATATTAAGGTATGTCAAAGGAACAATAAAATTGGGGCTGAATATCACAATGTCTCCTTCTACACTTGTGAGTGCCTTTTCAGATGCTGATTGGGCAGGTTGTGTAGATGATAGAAAATCTACAGGAGGATTTGCAGTTTATTTTGGTCCTAATCTTATTTCATGGAGTGCAAAGAAACATGCAACATTGTCTAGGTCAAGCACAGAGGCAGAGTATAAAGCAGTGGCAAATGCAACAGCAGAAGTGATATGGATTGAATCCTTATTGACAGAATTAAGGATCAAAAGGGATCAAGTGTCATGTTTATGGTGTGATAATATGGGTGCAACTTATCTCTCAGCTAACCCCATGTTTCATGCTAGGACTAAACACATTGAAATAGATTTTCATTTTGTGAGAGACAGAGTAGCCCGAAAATTGCTTGATATCAGATTCATTTCTTCAGGAGATCAAATAGCAGATGGTTTTACAAAACCCCTACCGGAGAACAAACTTGTGGAGTTCAGAAACAATCTCAACCTCAGAATGTTGTGATTGAGGAGGGGTGTTAGAAAGTCTGTTAGATAGGCGTGTTATCCAAGTCTGTTCTGTACCGCATCGTAACTATAAGATGTGAGTACTTATCTTGTTATCGTGTGCGTGCGTATTGTAACCGATCGATCTCCGATCGCATCTGTAAACCCTAGGCATATTTGCCTCCTATTTAACACGTAGAGCCACCCGAGACAAAGGGTATCGGCTTCCCTCTATACGCCTAGAACTTGACAAGGTACACCAGGCCAGCCAGCTGGGCCAGCCCAGCCACCTACCCCCAGCACGCGCGCAGCAGCAGGCCCGCGGCCTTTTCTTCCTCCTCCGTACGGCTGGCGTCAGCTGACGCCAGCACGCACCACCGCGCCCTCCACCTGCTCCCTGCTCGCCCTATATCTACCACCCGAGCTCCCAAACCCTAGCCTAGCCTTCTCCTTCCTCCCTGCCGCCGCCAGCCTCTTCCTCCATCCCTTCCTCCTCTCTGTTTTCTTTCCGGCGATCGTTGGGGGAAGTGGCCGAGCATGGCGCCGCCGTCGACAGGAGCCTAGCGAGCGCCTCCGACCAGGCCAGGTGCACGAGCAGTACCGCCACCTCTCCTTCGTCCTCATCGACAGCTGCAGCGGGTCCCAGGGATCGCCACGACGCTGGAATTTCTCTGTCTCCTCGCCGGCCGTTTCTGAAACTCACCGTCAACTCGTCGTCCCCGACCACGGCAGCCTCAACCAGCTACACCAACCACCTCCTGGTGAGCCACCCCGACGCCCCATGCCTCTCTCCAGCCCCCTCGTTTCCCGTTTCGCTAAGCGCGCGTCTGAAACCCACGGCAGCGTCCGCCACCGTGCCGCCATGGCCGTGGACGAGCACGATCCCGTGCGTTTTCGGGCCGTCCAAGCACACGCGCACACTCCACAACCCTCAGCACGCACGCACGCACGCCCAGCGCCGCCCGATCGTGGTCGCCGCGTTGTTGCTGCCGCCGTTTCCCTCCGCCGTCGACAGGTTCAGACGAAAGACTGAACCTTGGGTTCAGTTTCGTCAGTTAAGCGCGCACCCCGCAGATCTACCTCAAAACCATGCGCGCGCTTCCACTGTCACGATTCGATCCACACCATAGTGGCTAGATCTAACGGTGCGCAGCGCTAGCTCGCGGGTAAGAACCCCTGCAGCGCAGATTAAAACCCAAATTTTTGCTCCTTTGCCACGCATGCACGCAGGCCCCACCTGCCATTGGCAGTGGTGGCTACGCAGGCACACACACGCACGCCACGCAGCGCCAGCTAGGCGCTGGCCCACAGGCCAGTGACCCAGGGCTGTTCTGCCCCGCGTAGAGAAAGGTTCCAGGGGCCTTTCTGTAAGTTTCTTTTTGCATCCAAGCCCCTGGAACATTTCTGTAACTGTTTAAATCACAGAATAGCCCCTGCATTTAAAATTTAAATATCTTTTGCAAATCAAATCCAAATTTAATAAATAAAATATGTTTTCCATACCAAATTTAATTCTCTACATGTTTAAACCATTTGTTTACTGTTTTGAACATTTCAAATGTTTTCAAAAATTCAAATTCAAACTACTATTTCAAATTTGGTCAAATTCATAACTAATTCAAATTTAATTCAAATGGCATATATAAAATATGTTTTCCATGCAAATTTGAACAAGCTTTCCAAATATAAACTTTGTTTCCTGTTTTGACTAATTAAAATTGGTTAAATATTTTAAACCTTGTTTAAATCATTTAAAATTGCTAAATTCATAACTTGGTCAAATTAATTTCTTTTGAACATATAAAATATGTTTTCAAACCAGAAAAATATAATCTTTTCAAATATGAATTTTATTCAATGTTTTGAACAAATAAAAATTCAAATAAATTCATACTTGAATTAAATTCATTTAAATCTTGTTTAAACTTGTTTAATTCATAATTAATTCATTATAAATCCTTTGTCAACAAATGAAACATGTATTCCATCTAAAATTTTGTGTTCTTTCCAAATATGAATTTTGTTATCTATTTTGAACAATTAAAATTGGTGAAAACAACAAATTCTTGTGTGACTCATTTAAGAAGCCAATTTTCATAACTTAATAAATAAAATTCCAAACATGGTAAACATCATATCAAATTGAAGCTATTGTTGTTTTCTTATTGTTTTCCTCATCCATGCATCATTCTAATCAACTTTCACATGATGGTTAGTTATAGATCATTTAATCCAACCCTAATTCATGGGCCTTTCCATATGCAATCCCAAATTGCATATAGGTCCATTTAATTATGTTACCATGTCAACTAGCTATCTTTGATGCATCAATTAAATTGTCATGCATCATCCCATGATTGTGCATTATGCCATGTTATTGATTTTTGGTCTCTCTGTGTTGTTTGTTTGCTTCTTCTCGAATAGACGACGACGTTGAGACAGACAAGGTTTACGACACTACTTCTGAGGAGTTAGCCCAGTACCAGGCTACTGAGTTTGAAGGCAAGTATTCACTCACATGAATCATTGTGTCCTTTCCACACTGGATATCGATACTTTCCGTTGTCTATCCTGCTAGCCTTAAGATTCGTTGCTTGTGTTCCGATCCTATCACATGTTATCCTGTAACCCTGATATAGCCTATCCTCCACACCTATAACCCCGTTGCTTGTTGCCTGTGTCTTACTAGCATGCTTAGGGTTGTTTATGCTCGAGTCTGATGTCCGTTATTTCTGTTACCATATTTATTATGTTCTGGGCTTGATGTTTAAACAACAACCTGTTAATGTTTGAGGTAATGCTAATTTGATGATAAGGCACCGGCAGGAGGCCGGGTATGGTTTTGAGGCCTGCTAGTGTCGAACTCAGGAAAAGTTCTTGTCCTCTAGATCCATGATGAGCGCGCTAACCACATGTGGGAAGCGTGTATGGGCGCCCCCCTCAACTTTGATTCAATTCGCATCTCGTCCAAATCGCCTCATTTAGTTCGGGTTTTCCATTTGCCGCATGCATATGCAGGTGCGAACCCGAGGCCAGGGTGGTAACTTTTGTAGTCGGCATTTAGGGAGACACGTTCTTAGAGTGCTATGAGGGTCCCCTTTTCTTCGCGGGGCTTGATTAGCCGTGCGCTCAATTGCACGGGGTTCTTTGGGCTTGATGCGAAGAAGAGTTGGGTTGTGTTGAGTGTCTCGCTTGGTGGGTTTGATCCCCGTCTGGCGGGATATTCTTACGTGTACGGCCAAATTGGTGCATCCCTGCAGGGTTATATCTTCTCGAGAAGACGTGTTGTCCGCGGTTATGGATGACTTGGTGATAGGACTGGCTAACAAGGATTAGATAACTTACACCTAATCAATAATAATTTGACTAGTAATAGTCTTATTGACACAATAACTTGAACCTTCACTAATCCAACTGTGTGAGTTATCCTCGGATTGCTTCTTTGGATAAGGGGCGAGATCCAGGATGGGTTTGTTTGAGGTTAGTGATAGATGGTTCCGATACGCTATCTTATCCCCTTCTTCTAGCCGGATGTCGTAGCGTGTCTCTGTAGTTGGTTAGGCAGCCCGCTGCCGTACTTTTGTATCACCTATCTTCCGTTGAACCCAAAGCATCTGTACTTGGTGTTGCCGGGTACACTTTCGTATCTTGTGCGTCTTGCTTGCCAGTACTCGTATGTACTGACCCCTTTGGGGCTGCGTGTTCTGCAGACTACGTTTCCGAGGATCCCCATGGTCGCTACTACGTGGAATATGACGAGGCTGCTGACGAGTAGATAGCGGACCCGGGCAGGATCCGAGACATCGTGGATGGGCTCCGTCTTTTCATTTCCGGCCTCTTAGGCCTATTTGGATCTTGTCTGTACTCAGACACTTTGGATGCTTCCGCTGTGATGTAATGATGACTTGTTGAGACATGTGTCCTCTGGATGATTGTATTTGCAATCTCTGCTCTAGTGAGAGCTATTTGCCACTTATTTCTATTTCTTTGTGTCTTAGATATTTGTTGTGATATCACTTGTTCAAATGCCGTTGACGTACCATGTGTGTATGTTATGAAGTATGTCAATGGAAGTAGTCGGATTTCTATGGGATGGTTTACGCAGACGATGAATAGTAGAGGATGGTTGTCACACGTTTACGTGTTGGCCTACTCATATTGAGATGCGGGTGCTGGTATGCCCCGTAAGCTATTTATCTACTGTTTAGCGGGCTGTGAGTATCCTCTAGAAGTCCGGGTGCGACACGCCTATCTCTCAGTTGAGTTCATTCTCCCCGGCAATCAAGTCCCACCCTGCCTAGAAGGGAGCCTCAACGAATGCGTCCGGAGGGAAACTGAATCCCACACTTTATATGTCTCAACATTGGGAGTTTTGAGGACATTCGGTTCGAGGGATTTCGGCCCTTATAGCGTTGAGATAGAACACACACTAACAAGGACAAACTTCCAGTTAAGCCCCGTGCCCATGTTGGGGTAGGGTGGCAGTACGGTAAAGGTTGTCCGGCAAAGACTAGGTTATGTGTCATTTTTGAAAACACCATTTTCCCAAAAATGACCACTTCCACGTTCCTCCGGAGAATAAGGATCCGCCTTTTCTTCCGGGTTTTCCATAAAGCCTTTGTTTTGTAAAAACACAATTTTAAGGTGTCCACTTAGGGACTAATATATCTGATGGTAATAAATACCATATGGTGGCTTATGGGCTTGGTAACACCAAGTATCAACTACTGGCATAGTATATATAATAGTAGTTGTATTCACTCAAAAAAATAGTTTTTGGAAATCAAAGCTTTTGTAAAACTTTTCAGAAGTAAAACATGCATGATAGATAATGATAAGTGTATTATAACAGCAAGCATCAGGATGGCTAGCCTCAATCTCTTAATGTCCCTGGCCTTGAAGTAGCTTGAACTTGACGCACAGCTCCACAACTGCTTCTTCTTCTTCTTCGTTTTCTAGCGTCGTCAAAGAAATACAAGACACACACTCAGGTCTGAAAGACACACAACCAAGCTAAACAACACATACAGCAGGCAAAAGTATAATGGCGCCAACTCACAAACGTTATCGAGAAAACTGCCTCACATGGCTCTCAGGGCACAAAACTATCGTCAGACACACATATGGTTCAGGAAACCATATTGTAACATCCCAAGTACGAAAAACAACCATTAGAATGTTTGCTCTCTGTTATTTTATGTTTTGCATCATGGCATCTTAAGTTTTGCATTTGTTTTCTAATTGTTTTCCTTTGTTTTCCCTTGTTTTTCTATTTTGAATTTCAAACCAAAATTCAAATATTTTGTTTCATACTTGTGATGTTACAATTTCCAAATGAATATTCAAATCAAAACAATTATTTGTTTCCATTAAGGTTGTAATTTCAAACTGTTGATTTGTTTCTATGAATAATTCATTTAATACCAAAACATTTTCAAATTCAATTATATTTCCAAAACAGCAACCATTTTGAAATTTATGGAAATTACAAAACAAATCAATCATTTGTTATCATTAAACTTGAAATTAAAAACTATTAAATTGTACTTTCAATATTTCACTTAACATCAATTTCCACCCAAATTTAATTGAATTTTAAAACAGCAACAAGATTCAAATTTTGAGAAACAAACCATTTCACAATTGTGCTTTTTTAACTAATAACCTATAAAAATTATCCACAAAAATTTCCTATCCTGAAAACCCATCCTTTTCTTCCTTATTCAAATCTGCAAAAAAAAAGAGAAAGAAAGAAAAAAAAAAAGAGAGAGGGAGAGGGGGCAGGCCAGCCTAGTTGGGCCAGCCCACCTTCCACCCGCCCTGGTACCCCCCCACTCCTTCTCCTACCTCGTACGGCTGCACATCCGCAGCACCCACGTCGACAGAACGAGGAGCAGACGGCCACAGCTCGCTCCTACTCCTCCATATATCCCTTGCCCGTGCCCTCTCCTCTGCCCCCTAGACCCCCTCCACACTTTCTCCCTCACGCGCCGCCGCAGTTCTCTTCTCCTTCCTCCCTCTGCTATCTCTCTGTATCTGAACCCAAACACCACCGAGCCCCACCTCCTCCCTCTCCGGCGATCGCCGACGACATGGGCGTCCTCCGCGCAAGCCAAGGCCGGGAATGGGTTCCCCTCTCCTCCGCCGTCCTCCTCGACATCTCAACGGGGACGGGGAAGGCCTGCCGCGCCGCCGCCGTCCTCATCTTCGTCGCTGGTCGCCACCACCTCGCCGAGCCGCCCTGCTCCTCCTTCAGCCCGAGGTGATCACCCCCCTCGCTACTCCCCTCTCACCTCCCCTCTCTACTGCCTCTCCCCTCCCTCCTTCCTCTAGCAGTCCGCGGCCGCCACGCGCCCCTCCCGCGCTCGCCGCAACCGCCGCAGTGGCAGGTCGCCGTCATCGATCTGTCCGTGCGCGTGCAGTTCTCTGAACTGTTGTTCAGTTTTCGACAGCAGGCCAGGAGCGTTACCTCAAAACTAAACGTGAGCGGTACCTAATCAAAACACAGCAACAGCCCAATTGGTAGCACCCCTTGCGCGCACAGCAGGAGGGCTCGGGATCGAATCCCCCCCTGCGCTATTAACCATCTTTTTCCATCTTTTTTTCCAGATCCAGAACACTTTCCTATTCACAGACAAGTCCTTGCTAAAATTTCTTCTAGGTCCCTGTTAAATTTATTCCAAGTCCCTGGCTACTAAATAATGGCAGATTAATACCTAAATTTTAAAATGCATAAATAATTCATTCCAACTCCAAATTCAACATTTTAAATATGTTTTCCACTCCAAATTAAATTCTCTACCTAAATATAAATTTTGTTTACTGTTTTGAATATTTTAAATTGGTGAAATATTTGAATCCTTGTTTAATTCATTTAATTTTGCAAAATTCATAACTTGGGCATAAAAATTCCAAATTCAACAAACCAAATATATTTTCCATTCAATCTTTCATGTACTTTGCAAATATCAACTTTGTGTTCTGTTTCAAATAAATTAAATTGCTGAAAACAACTGTTTCTTAATTAATGCATTTAAAATTGCCAAATTAATAACTTGCTCATTTTAAATCCATTTTCAACAAATAAACTAAGTTTTCCATGCTAAACTAAACACCTTTCCAAATATAAACTTTGTTTCATGTTTTGAATAATTAAAATTGGTTAAATAATTTAAACCTTGTTTAAATCATTTAAAATTGCTAAATTCATAACTTGGTCAAATTAAATTCCTTTTGAACATATAAAATATGTTTTCAAACCATAAAAGTATAAACTTTTCAAATATGAACTTCATTTAATGTTTTGCACAACTAAAAATTCAAATAAGTTCATGCTTGAATTAAATTCATTTAAATCTTGTTTAAACTTGTTTAATTCATAATTAATTCATCTTAATTCCTTTTTCAACAAATGAAACATGTATTCCACCTAAAATTTTGTGTTCTTTCCAAATATGAATTTTGTTATCTATTTTGAACAATTAAAATTGGTGAAAAGAACAAATGCTTGTGTAACTCCTTTAAGAAGCAAATTTTCATAACTTAATAAATAAAATTCCAAACTTGGTAAACTTCATTTCAAATTGTTTCTATTGTTGTTTTCTTTTTGTTTTCCTCATCCATGCATCATGCTAATCCACTTTCACCTGTTGTTTAGTTGTAGAACAATTATTCCAACCTTAACTCATGGGCTTTCCATATGCAATCCAATTGCATATGGGTCCATTTAAACACGTTATCTTGTCAACTAGTTTATTTTGATGCATCAATTAAATGGTCATGCATCATCCCATGATTGTGCACTATGCCATGTTATTGATTGTTTATCTTTCTACGTTGTTTGTTTGCTTCTTCTCGAATAGACGACGACGTTGAGACAGACGAGACTTACGACACCCCTTCTGAGGATCTAGCTCAGTACCAGGCTGCTGAGTTTGCAGGCAAGTATTCACTCACATGAACCATTGTGTTCCCTTCCACATTGGATACCGATACTTTCCGTTGTCTATTCTTCTAGCCCTATGAATCGTTGCTTGTGTCCCGATCCTATCACATGTTATCCTTTAACCCTGATATAGCCTCACCTCCACACCTATAACCCCGTTGCTTGTTGCCCGTGTCTTACTAGCATGCTTAGGGTTGTTTTTGCTCGAGTCTGTTGTCCGTTACTTTCTGTTACTATCATTATGTTCTAGGGCTCGATGTTTAAACAATCAACCTGTTAATATTTGAGGTAATGCTAATTTGATGATAAGGCACCGGCAGGAGGCCCGGCGTGGTTTTGAGGCCTGCTAGTGTCGACCCTAATTAGGAAAAGGGTCTTGTCTACTGATCCATGATGAGCGCACTAACCGCATGTGGGAAGCGTGTATGGGCGCCCCCCTCAATTTGATTCGATTCGCATCTCGTCCAAATCGCCACACTTAGTTCGGGTTTTCCATTTGATGCATGCATGTGCAGGTGCGAACCCTTGGCGCCAGGGTGGAACTTTTGTAGTCGGCATTTAGGGCGGCGTGGTCTTAGAGTGCTATGAGGGTCCCCCTTTTCTTCGTGGGGGCTCGATTAGCCGCGCACGCACAGCATGTGGTTCTTTGGGCTTGATGCGAAGAAGAGTTGGATTGTGTTGAGTGTCCCGCTTGGTGGAAAGGCCATTCCATCTGGCGGGTTATTCTTACGTGTACGGCCAAATTGGTGCACCCCTGCAGGGTTAAATCTTCTCGAGAAGCCATGTTTTCCGCGGTTATGGATGACTTGGTGAAAGTACTGGCTAACAAGTACTCAGAACAACTTACACCTAACTAATGATAACTTGACTAGTAATAGTCTTATTGACACAATAACTTGAACCATCACTAATCCAACTGATTGAGTTATCCTCGGATTGCTTCTTTGGATAAGGGGCGAGATCCAGGATGGGTTTGATTGGAGTTAGTTGTAGTTGGTTACGATACGCTATCTTATCTCCTTTCTGTTAGCCGGAAGTTATAGCATGTATTTGTAGTTGGTTAGTGCAGCCCGCTGCCGCATCTTTTGTATCACCCCTTTCTTCCGTTGAACCCAAAGCATCTGTGCTTGGTGTTGACGGGTACACTTTGGTGAATTGTGAGTCTTGCTTGCCAGTACGTTTATGTAATGACCCCTTTGGGGCTGTGGTTTCCGCAGACTACGTTTCCGAGGATCCCCATGGTGGCTACTACGTGGAGTATGACGAGGCTGCTGACGAGTAGATAGCGGACCCGGGCAGGATCCGAGACTTCGTGGATGGGCTCCGTCTTTTCGTTTCCGACCTCTTAGGCCTATTTGGATCTTGTCTGTACTCAGACATTTTGGATGCTTCCGCTGTGCTGTAATGATGAATTGTTGGGACATGTGTCCTCTGGATGATTGTATTTGCTATCTCTGCTCTAGTGAGAGCTATTCGCAACTTATTTCAATCTTTTGTGTCTTAGAGATATGTTGTGATATCGCTTGTTCAAATGCCGTTGACGTACCATGTGTGTATGTTATGAAGTATGTCAACGGAAGTGTCCTGATTTCTATGGGATGGTTTGCACAGACGATGGATAGTAGAGAATGGTTGTCACACAATTACGTGTTGGCCTGCTCATATTGAGATGCGGGTGCCGGTATGCCCCGTAAGCCATTTGTTCTACTATTTAGCGGACTGTGAGTATCCCCTAGAAGTCAGGGTGCGACACATATCCCACATCTTACATACCACAAATGGAGTGGTGTACCACTCTCATAACAAGGTATATGAGAAGCTAAAAATATAGCTTGTGGGTGCAAAAGGTTAGGTTACTAAGGTAAAAACAACAGACAGAACAATACCCATGGCCGTGGGTATTACTCACTACAAGCAACTATCACTTAATTGGGTTTATGATTTTTAGTTGGATGTCTTAGTCTCACAAGATACTCTTAAGCACAACAACAACACTAGCACAATAAACAACACAAGTATGACACTCATGCTAAGGTACCACTCAGACAATTTCCAAACAGCAGGTAAACACACCACAGATGAATAGGCTATTTATTTACTACCTTAATGTTTTCTTGAAGTTTTGGAATCCATCAATCATGAAAATTCAACAAACAACCAGTAGCTAATAACCAAAGGGTCAAGTCATAAAAATAATCTAAACCACCATCTTCACTCAAGATAATGCTCCTATCAAAATCATAGAAACAGGGCTTCACTAATAGCATACTAATATGAAAAATCTACACAAGCATGCTACAAGAAATAATTATGTTCCACAACTATAGCACATGCAACTAAATAATTCATGGCATCATAACAGAAGTAATAACATCCTAAACATGCTATAATAAACTCATACACTCATAAAATAAAAAATGACAATACTATAGCAAAAAAAATCACCATTTTCTAGTGGTGACACTAGTTCAACACTATAGAAGCAAACAATGCTATCATGATGCTTAAACCTAAACAAGCAAGTCATGAATATAAATGTAACTTAATAACAGTACACAAATCATACTCATGCTAGGAAGCAAGAACATCAAAATAATTCCATGAAATAACTAATTAAGCATGCACACATTAATTCTAGCCAGATAAATTCTCACATGTGCAGGGTTGGGGATTTTCATCCACAACCAAGGTGAAATGGGATCAGGGGGTTATGGGCCCACTAATACCAATGAAAAAGAGGTACTAAGCTTCTGGTTACTCATGACAAAAATTAGGATAACAAAATAAAACATTACAAAGCCATTCATTCTAGTGAAAACAACACTAGTGCATAATAATAACAAAACCTACATATGCCTCACTATAAAAAGACATGCAAGCTAACAGAGGTAGTAACTTAAAAATAACAGTACCAAAATGGTACTGGATCCATAGAAATCATAGCACAAAAATTGACAAAGCATTCACCCAAAGATCTAGGCATCACAAAAATTCCCATTAGTAAAACTAGAAGGAGCCAATGCTATTTCATTTTTATTTCAGTTTCCAAACATGCACACACTTTCTAAGGTATAGGTACTGTAAGAAAACAACTTAATAACAAGTCCTAAAAACTTTATACAAGCTAGGAAGCAAGATCCAAACATCCCCATCAATCATTTCACACAAGAACATTATTAAAAACAAAAACAGAAAAGTGATGTTTCTAGATCTGTCCACCAAAAATAATCTAGAGCTTCAAAAATTAATCTAAGCTAGGATATGATAGATCTAGTCAATACGAAACCCATCCAATTGGATTTTCTCCAAAAAGCATTTTTAAACTCCTTAAACAATTCAAAGAAAAGCCTACTGGTCCTTTAGTAATCTGGATGGCATTTTCATATCATAACTCACCTTGATGTGAGGTTAGGTGCATTGGATAGATATTTTCAATACCTATCCTGATCAGTTGAGTTTGTCTCATTTAGTCACATATTTTAAAAGTTATAGCTAAAACATTCTCACTGACAGTCTGAGGGAAAACATTCATTGTGCTAAAAATACTGGTCCAAAAGTAGATCTGCAAAGTCTCCATGGTTTAGATTTCATTCCTTAAGGTTCATGAATTTTTAAAGATTTTATTTCACACGTTAAGTATTTTTAACACATCCAAAGTGAAAGCATTAGTTTCTGTTAAAAATTAATTAAATAAACATACAGTCACACGAGCTGGAATCCACTGCGGCCGCGGCCCATCAGCGGCTGCGCGGCCCGACTGCGCTTCAGCGCGCGAGCGGGCGCGGGAAACGTCCCGTTCAACCGCGGCCGTCGATCATAGATCGAACGGTCCGCGCGTTTCTTCCCCCCCCCCCCCGATCCTCTCTCTCTCTCACCCGAACAGAAGGAAAACGGATGGCGGCCGTAGCTCACCTAGGGAGGCTCGGGGAGGCTCGCGGGCGCTCGGGGGAGTTGCTGGGGTGGTGCGGCTTCCAGGGGTGGTGACGGTGGCGGCCGGGGTGACCGCACGCGGCGGAACGCGGCCGGCGTCCGCGGCGGCGTCCGTGGATGGCGGCGGCGCCTCCGGGGACTAGAGGGGATGGGGAGGTGTCTGGGGGTTCAGGGAGGTGTGGGGGTTCGAGCTAGGGTAGTGGGAGGGGTTGGAAAGTGGGGCTCGGGCAGAACTTTGGCCGAGGCCGTGGTGCTCTCCGGTGGCTAGCTCGAGCTCAAAAGGCTCTAGAGGCAAGGGCTCGGGTAGGAAACGACCAGGGAGGCTAGGAGGGAAAGTGAGAGGTGCAAGGAGCTCAAGGGCATGGCCCTGGTACTTATAGCAAAGGTCTGAACTTCAAGGGCAAAATGGGGAGCTCGGTTGGATGCCAACAATGGCATAGAGCAAACCCTAGGGTTTCTGGTCATTTCTACTCCGTGCACTGGCTTGCCCTAATCATCTAGAATGTGTGTGCAGGTTCTATCCAGGCCAAGGGTGCAAGTGGTGCAAGTTGCAACCAAAAATGGTCAATGGCATGGGCTCCACTTCTGCCACATTGACACCTCTTCTCTCTCTAATAAGTTCAGGCCTAGGGCTTCTAGAAGGAACCCAAGGCATTATTGGTCGAGTAGGAATGCTGGTCAACACACTAGGCTTGGTTACACTTCCAAAAGATCAAGGGATCAACAAGAAATCAAAGGTGCAAAAGTGTATCTGCTACTGTTTACTGCAAAATTCAGAAAATTCAGTCTAAGGACTTAGAAATTTTCTAAGTGTTGAAAACAGACAGAAAGTTGAAAAAGTTGGGTTTGTTTTCAGTGCTTAAATGATTCTCAAAATTTGTTTTCAAGGTATGGATTTGTTAACCATGTTATATAATTTCATAAACAAATTTTGAAAACAAAATTGAAATAAGTTAGGGCCGTGAAAACATTGGAGGAAAAGGTATACTTCCTGTTTTTATCTGTTTTCGCAAAAATGTCATTTTCTGCGTTAATTTTTATACCACAAACACAACAAGCAAAAGATAGTTTTTATTTCTCCAAAAATAAAAGTGAGCTTATGGTTTTGTAGTATACATATCAAGGATTGATTAAAAGTCAACAAATCATAAAATAACAATTTAAAACTTGGTGAAAACAATGGTAGAAAACAGGTATTTGGATTATTTTCCAGGAATTGTTTTCTATAGGGAAGTTTTAAAGAAAACTTTCATAGACCATTTTGGAACTTGTTTCCTTTGATCCAACAAGGTTATAAGTTTGTGTTAGGTTGCAAACCATAATGATCCAAGTCTTGGAATAAAAATCTCTTTAAGTAACATTATGAAAACATCAGGGGAAAACAAAATAGGGATATTTCTCAGAAGCATAAGGTATTGGTTTTATATCAAGAAGCAAAACTTGAGTTGCAAATATGTTTTAGCACACAAGCATATGTTAGTTCAAACAATCATGTTGTTATATAAAAAAAAAATTGTTGGCCCTAATTTTTGTCTTCTTGAGCATAGTCCAAGAGTCCAAAAACTGGGGTTTGACAGACCTTCCCCCCTTAAAAGAATCTCGTCCCGAGATTCGCAGGCAAACGAGAAGAGGGTATGGTCCAAACAACAATGTTAGATGGTTTGTCTACAAACATGTGTTGATGGTTTGTAACATTATTTACAGGGGCTTCCCCCCTTTGGTTTTCCTTACCAAAATTCCCAGGTAAATTATTTTTTTCTTTTCACGTTTTGTGGGTCATGTTTTAAACTTGAACTCAAGGTTTTTCCTCAAAACCATGTTATCAAGCCAGGGTGAGAAAGGTCAACTTGTTCCAGCAAAGTTGCTTTTCTAAGGTACCCCAAAACAAGAAATTTCACTTTTCTAAACTCGACAGGAAAGGTTCTGGCCACCCATAAGTGGTCACAGAAACCTAGTTTGGCATGGTATAGGCTCCAAACAGCTAGTAGGCTTTCCATGATTGGGAGGAAAGCTCAGAAGCTAGGTGCACCCTGGTTTTCTCCAGTGTTTTGCTGACGTGTGGGACTGGGCTCACTTGGCAGTCGATGCCCTCCGCGTTTCTCCTTCTCCTTGTGGCCTTTTCTCTCATCAGATGCGCACATTTTCAGCAATCAGGGTGTCCCGCCCACTGTGAGTCCATGATGGGCTGACACCTCGCTGTAGGACTGCTACGAGTGTGACAGGTCGATGCTCTAGCCACTTGGCGAAGAGGTGCGCGGTGTTTTCGCGCCATTTATGAGTACTGCGGCTGGATTCTTTGGCTCTTCCCGCGTAGTGTTTGACGAAGGAGGGAACTATGCCCTTTCTACTATAAAAAAGGTGGCCGTGTTCCTCCAAATCTCACCTCACGATGAGCTTCATTTCCAAGCTAATCAATGACTTCTTTAAGGAGTACGTCTCTCTGCTGGAGCGAGCAAATATCTTGGAGCACTTCCTCATCGTGCTATCCTTCAGATGCTGCTTGGTGGGATCGGTCACAGTGATCCTGTTAGCCATGATCTTCACATGCTGCGACATCCACGACTGGTGGTATGGTATCCGGACCAAGACCGTGGTGGAAGAAAGGCGAGTGGTGGCGCCGGTGGTTGTGCCAGTGGAGGCTCATTCTGGTGGCACTAAGCCTGGAAGACTGGAGGGAATCCGTCGTCGACTGACTCGGGTTTCTGCCTCAGGTGAGAGTAGCTCACCTTCAGACTAGGCTCTCACTGGTGAGAGGGTCTGGTAAGGTTAGGGTGTACACCAAAGTAGGTGTAGTGGTCTGTGCTGGAAAACAGACCTGTATCTTGTTTTCTTAGAATCTTTTTCTGTTGGTGTAATCTTATACCCGGAGTAATGTATCTCTTCGGAGTTCCTAAAGACTTGTAGTTCTATCAACTCTTGTAAGATGGCAACAACTCTTTGTGGCAAAATCTTAATTTACTTTGGGGGGTGGTATACAAAAGATTTGATGGAGGTTGTGGTTAGTATCGTTTAGGTTTTATTTAGTCCAACGTGACACTTCTAGTGTTCCATTTACGCCGGGTTTCTCAGGGTATAATGACAAGCAAGCAAGGGGGTTTCACAGGTTTGGTTCGAAAACGTACCATTGGCATGAGTTGTAGATGCTTCTGCAACCTCAGCTTGGTCTCGAGGTCCACTCATCAGATTCTTTCGTCTCTTATGCGATGGACCTTGGCGTTCTTGGGGTTCATCAGGATGAGCTAGGATATGGTTCTTCTTGGGACAATCACGAGCAAAGTGTCCTTCCTATCCACAGGTGAAACAACCCGTGGTTTTAGGCTTGACCTTCACACGCCTCCTTGAAGATTGTGGCATCGCAGGCAAAACGCTGTGAGTCACCCATGAACTAGTTTCTCCTGGCGTTACTGTCTTCCTTTTGCGGCTTTCTCCAGCAAGCAGTTGCTGGTATTCTCTCATAAGGAAGGCAGTATCCTCAGCGTTCGTGGTGACAAGATGAGTCAACTGTTCCAGGGCAACACGGGTGGCAAAGAGTTCAGCACGAGCGGCTTCACTTCCTTCCCTCAGCAGAGCAAACAGTTGAGCAACTGTCGGGTGATGGAGGTAAATTGCTGGCCATGCTGAAGACAAGGAACAGTGTAAGGTGAAAACAACTAAAGGTGGTCCTCTTTTGAGAACTGGTGACACATACCGGCTCATAACGGAGATGAGAACGATATGCACCACAACAACGAGCAAACGTCGAAGAAACAAACGCCAACTCATACCGAGATTGACATATGCATGGAACAGAGTCTTAACAAGCACACCTCAACTTAAGGGTTCTCAAGGCTAAGCATAAGGCTTATAACATAGCTAGTACACACAAAGCTTTAACAGAGTTCACACCATACAGACAAACAAGCGTCTCAGAGGGGATTACACAACTCCTAACATCCTGGGGCAATCCTAAGTGATCGAGAAAGCGCGTAGCTGTTCCTCCAGCTCTTCCACTCTAGCCTTGCTGGCTGCAAGCTGAAGCTGAAGGGCTCTCACTCGTGTGCGGTGCTGGGAGTCAGTGTACTTCATTGTCTTCTTCAGTACCTTGAGACCACGCTCGGTAACCGAAGATGCACCAAGACTGGCTTCTAGTTGGTCTATCTCCCTTCCTCGGAGGTCATGATCTGCCCTTACTCTATCAAGGGAGAGTTGGGTGTTGTACAGCTGTCCCTCCAGGTGCTGGAAGTGACGAGCAAACACAAAGTCCCCAGTGACTTCTACTGGCCTGTCATCCTCGTCGCGCCTTCCAAAGTACCTATAAGGGGTTCCTGCAAACTTGTCGCGAAAGAAGTTCGCGAGCTTGGCAATGACCAGCTGCATTACCCTAAGGATGCCATCTTCCCAACTGCTCTCTACCACTTCCCAAATGATTTCTGGGGTGGACGGTGCTAGCAGAGGTGCACGGATGGTGCAGACCACCAACCAGGACAATTTTCGTCCATCATGGTGAATCTGGGCTCCCTTCAACTCAGGTGTGGGACGACCGATAAGATGAGCCATCTTGATCAAATCCTCCTCAAAACGGCGGTAGCAAGGTGCATGCGATCCCAGCCGGAAGGACTTGGTGAAGATAACTTCCATCTACACAAGATTTTAAAGTGGGTTAAGTTAGGTAATAGTGTGCAGATTTTTTTTAAAATGCTCCCTTTTTAACTTGAGTGCACGTAGAGTTTTTCTTGAAAACCAGAGGGGATGGAGTATGGAATCCTTTTGAAAAATAATCAGCTTAAAGACCTGGTTTGTTTTTCTTCTGTTGTCAGGGTACTAGCTAACGTCCATGCTAACTAAGGTCTCCTAAGGTCAGGATAGCTCTGATACCAACTCTGTAGGGCCTGCCCTTCGAACCACTGTTCAAGGACACCCCTGATATGCATACATTCACGATCCCAGGAATTCAGTCGTGAACAACATATCAAGTTGATACACAGATACAATATCCATTACACGGTTACACAACGCTTACAAGGACACATGGTCACATGACCAAGACCACACGGTTGTCACGCAGGACAACACACAACACACACACAGCGGAAGACTAAACGCACACATAACATGGAACAGCCCAAGTCACGCCTTCACCTACAGGCTGCTGACCCGGAGACGATCCTAGTTCGCATAGCCATCAGCTCCGTACTCCTCTTCGTCGATCTGCTTCTGAGACTCCTTCTCGAAGCCTGGCAAGTAGATACGAGGGGCGAAACCATAATGAGTACATTTGAATGTACTCAGCAAGACATCCATCATGTAACTTACCAAGGATGCAAGAATGCTTATATGGTGTAATAGGTAGGCTATAAATAGGGTTCACTATCAATGGTGTTCATATAGGATGACACCATGGTTGCAGTCAGGTTAATCTGTATCTTTGCTGAAGAAGATACTTCAGAAGAAAATAGTATAGCTTTGTTTCTCTTGTCGATATCGCATGTACAAGAGGTTTTATAAAACTTTATTAGAAGAAAACTTTCTTTCTTTGCAAAACTTCTTGGAATCAATTTCCAGGTGTTTGCTTAGAGAAGAAAGATTTTCTCCGCAAAACTTCTTGTAAAACATCTCCTGGCTTTTCATCCTCGGTACCCCCATGGTACAAGGTTTTTCTTCATTTTCCGAACTTCCCGAGTTCAACACTCTCTTTAAAACATCCTTTTGAAAACATTAACAAAATGCTAGCTACATGGCCATTCAACTGTCCATATCCGAGGACGCGACTTCTTCGAAAAAGTTGTACTCTGCAGAGGTGTACACATCCACCAGATTCAGTACACCTGCCGTGAACAATCACGGACTACAACAACCGTATGTGAAAACATCAGATCACTGATCATAACTTTCCACTATGTTCAAGCTAGAATGCGCCTATCTCTCAGTTGAGTTCATTCTCCCCGGCAATCAAGTCCCACCCTGCCTAGACGGGAGCCTCAACGAATGCGTCCGGAGGGAAACTGAATCCCACACTTTATATGTCTCAACATTGGGAGTTTTGAGGACATTCGGTTCGAGGGATTCTGTCCCTTATAGCGTTGAGATAGAACACACACTAACAAGGACAAACTTCCAGTTAAGCCCCGTGCCCATGTTGGGGTAGGGTGGCAGTACGGTAAAGGTTGTCCGACGAAGACTAGGTTATGTGTCATTTTTGAAAACACCATTTTCCCAAAAATGACCACTTCCACGTTCCTCCGGAGAATAAGGATCCGCCTTTTCTTCCGGGTTTTCCATAAAGCCTTTGTTTTGTAAAAACACAATTTTAAGGTGTCCACTTAGGGACTAATATATCTGATGGTAATAAATACCATATGGTGGCTTATGGGCTTGGTAACACCAAGTATCAACTACTGGCATAGTATATATAATAGTAGTTGTATTCACTCAAAAAATAGTTTTTGGAAATCAAAGCTTTTGTAAAACTTTTCAGAAGTAAAACATGCATGATAGATAATGATAAGTGTATTATAACAGCAAGCATCAGGATGGCTTGCCTCAATCTCTTAATGTCCCTGGCCTTGAAGTAGCTTGAACTTGACGCACAGCTCCACAACTGCTTCTTCCTCTTCTTCTTCGTTTTCTAGCGTCGTCAAAGAAATACAAGACACACACTCAGGTCTGAAAGACACACAACCAAGCTAAACAACACATACAGCAGGCAAAAGTATAATGGCGCCAACTCACAAACGTTATCGAGAAAACTGCCTCACATGGCTCTCAGGGCACAAAACTATCGTCAGACAAACATATGGTTCAGGAAACCATATCCCACATCTTACATACCACAAATGGAGTGGTGTACCACTCTCATAAAAAGGTATATGAGAAGCTAAAAATATAGCTTGTGGGTGCAAAAGGTTAGGTTACTAAGGTAAAAACAACAGACAGAACAATACCCATGGCCGTGGGTATTACTCACTACAAGCAACTATCACTTAATTGGGTTTATGATTTTTAGTTGGATGTCTTAGTCTCACAAGATACTCTTAAGCACAACAAAAACACTAGCACAATAAACAACACAAGTATGACACTCATGCTAAGGTACCACTCAGACAATTTCCAAACAGCAGGTAAACACACCACAGATGAATAGGCTATTTATTTACTACCTTAATGTTTTCTTGAAGTTTTGGAATCCATCAATCATGAAAATTCAACAAACAACCAGTAGCTAATAACCAAAGGGTCAAGTCATAAAAATAATCTAAACCACCATCTTCACTCAAGATAATGCTCCTATCAAAATCATAGAAACAGGGCTTCACTAATAGCATACTAATATGAAAAATCTACACAAGCATGCTACAAGAAATAATTATGTTCCACAACTATAGCACATGCAACTAAATAATTCATGGCATCATAACAGAAGTAATAACATCCTAAACATGCTATAATAAACTCATACACTCATAAAATAAAATATGACAATACTATAGCAAAAAAATCACTATTTTCTAGTGGTGACACTAGTTCAACACTATAGAAGCAAACAATGCTATCATGATGCTTAAACCTAAACAAGAAAGTCATGAATATAAATTTAACTTAATAACAGTACACAAATCATACTCATGCTAGGAAGCAAGAACATCAAAATAATTCCATGAAACAACTAATTAAGCATGCACACATTAATTCTAGCAATTTATGTTTTCTCCAATCATTACTAGCAATCAAACAAGGTATAACTCACACAACCAGTAGCTATGCACTTAAAGGAAAGTCATCTAAACCTTTTCAAAAATCCAAACACTCAATTTAAAATCATTCACAAACAATCTATCAATCACAAGGAATTTAGTTTATTTGCAAATTATTTAATTTAGCACTCAATAGTGAGCCATTTCTTAACATGATACTCCTAAGACTAGCCACAATGGGAGTAACATAGGTGGTATCATAAGTGCCACATAGGCAAAAAAGATGATGTGGCACTCATTTAATGAGGAGAGAGGTGTTAGTGGTATCATAGGTAGATACCGTAACATAACGCTTTCCAAGACAATATGAGTCTATAAGCTAATAAATATACAAGTATATGATACCACAAATATGTTACTATGCATTGTGGAAGTGGTAACATAGACTAGTATCATATGCATGATACTAGGATATGATACTCCCCATTGTGACTAGTCTAAGGAATATGGTGCTAACCAAATGGATCACCTCTAACATACTAGCATCCTCTGATAAGAAACAAACTTCTCACTTGCATAAGTGAAAACAACCAATTATATTTTCCATGGTGGAAAAATAGAAATCAATCACAATTTGACACAAGATAAATTCTCACATGTGCAGGGTTGGGGATTTTCATCCACAACCAAGGTGAAATGGGATCAGGGGGTTATGGGCCCACTAATACCAAGGAAAAAGAGGTACTAAGCTTCTGGTTACTCATGAAAAAAATTAGGATAACAAAATAAAACATTACAAAGCCATTCATTCTAGTGAAAACAACACTAGTGCATAATAATAACAAAACCTACATATGCCTCACTATAAAAAGACATGCAAGCTAACAGAGGTAGTAACTTCAAAATAAAAGTACCAAAATGGTACTGGATCCATAGAAATCATAGCACAAAAATTGACAAAGCATTCACCCAAAGATCTAGGCATCACAAAAATTCCCATTAGTAAAACTAGAAGGAGCCAATGCTATTTCATTTTTATTTCAGTTTCCAAACATGCACACACTTTCTAAGGTAGAGGTACTGTAAGAAAACAACTTAATAACAAGTCCTAAAAACTTTATACAAGCTAGGAAGCAAGATCCAAACATCCCCATCAATCATTTCACACAAGAACATTATTAAAAACAAAAACAGAAAAGTGCTGTTTCTAGATCTGTCCACCAAAAATAATCTAGAGCTTCAAAAATTAATCTAAGCCAGGATATGATAGATCTAGTCAATACCAAACCCATCCAATTGGATTTTCTCCAAAAAGCATTTTTAAACTCCTTAAACAATTCAAAGAAAAGCCTACTGGTCCTTTAGTAATTTGGATGGAATTTTCATATCATAACTCACCTTGATGTGAGGTTAGGTGCATTGGATATATATTTTCAATACCTATCCAGATCAGTTGAGTTTGTCTCATTTAGTCACATATTTTAAAAGTTATAGCTAAAACATTCTCACTAACAGTCTGAGGGAAAACATTCATTGTGCTAAAAATACTGGTCCAAAAGTAGATCTGCAAAGTCTCCATGGTTTAGATTTCATTCCTTAAGGTTCATGAATTTTTACAGATTTTATTTCACACGTTAAGTATTTTTACCACGTCCAAAGTGAAAGCATTAGTTTCTGTTAAAAATTAATTAAATAAACATACAGTCACACGGGCTGGAATCCACTGCGGCCGCGGCCCATCAGCGGCTGCGCGGCCCGGCTGCGCTTCAGCGCGCGAGCGGGCGCGGGAAACGTCCCGTTCAACCGCGGCCGTCGATCACAGATCGAACGGTCCGCGCGTTTCTTCCTCCCCCCGATCCTCTCTCTCTCACCCGAACAGAAGGAAAAAGGATGGCGGCCGTAGCTCATCTAGGGAGGCTCGGGGAGGCTTGCGGGCGCTCGGGGGAGTTGCTGGGGTGGTGCGGCTTCCAGGGGTGGTGACGGTGGCAGCCGGGGTGACCGCACGCGGCGGAACGCGGCCGGCGTCCGTGGATGGCGGCGGCGCCTCCGGGGACTAGAGGGGATGGGGAGGTGTCTGGGGGTTTCAGGGAGGTGTGGGGGTTCGAGCTAGGGTAGTGGGAGGGGTTGGAAAAGTGGGGCTCGGGCAGAACTTTGGCCGAGGCTGTGGTGCTCTCCGGTGGCTAGCTCGAGCTCAAAAGGCTCTAGAGGCAAGGGCTCGGGTAGGAAACGACCAGGGAGGCTAGGAGGGAAAGTGAGAGGTGCAAGGAGCTCAAGGGCATGGCCCTGGTACTTATAGCAAAGGTCTGAACTTCAAGGGCAAAATGGGGAGCTCGGTTGGATGCCAACAATGGCATAGAGCAAACCCTAGGGTTTCTGGTCATTTCTACTCCGTGCACTGGCTTGCCCTAATCATCTAGCATGTGTGTGCAGGTTCTATCCAGGCCAAGGGTGCAAGTGGTGCAAGTTGCAACCAAAAATGGTCAATGGCATGGGCTCCACTTCTGCCACATTGACACCTCTTCTCTCTCTAATAAGTTCAGGCCTAGGGCTTCTAGAAGGAACCCAAGGCATTATTGGTCGAGTAGGAATGCTGGTCAACACACTAGGCTTGGTTACACTTCCAAAAGATCAAGGGATCAACAAGAAATCAAAGGTGCAAAAGTGTATCTGCTACTGTTTACTGCAAAATTCAGAAAATTCAGTCTAAGGACTTAGAAATTTTCTAAGTGTTGAAAACAGACAGAAAGTTGAAAAAGTTGGGTTTGTTTTCAATGCTTAAATGATTCTCAAAATTTGTTTTCAAGGTATGGATTTGTTAACCATGTTATATACTTTCATAATCAACTTTTGAAAACAAAATTGAAATAAGTTAGGGCCATGAAAACATTGGAGGAAAAGGTATACTTCCTGTTTTTATGTGTTTTCTCAAAAATGTCATTTTCTGCCTTAATTTTTATACCACAAACACAACAAGCAAAAGATAGTTTTTATTTCTCCAAAAATAAAAGTGAGCTTATGGTTTTGTAGTATACATATCAAGGATTGATTAAAAGTCAAGAAATCATAAAATAACAATTTAAAACTTGGTGAAAACAATGGTAGAAAACAGGTATTTGGATTATTTTTCAGGAATTGTTTTCTATAGGAAAGTTTTAAAGAAAACTTTCATAGACCATTTTGGAACTTGTTTCCTTTGATCCAACAAGGTTAAAAGTTTGTGTTAGGTTGCAAACCATAATGATCCAAGTCTTGGAATAAAAATCTCTTTAAGTAACATTATGAAAACATCAGGGGAAAACAAAATAGGGATATTTCTCAGAAGCATAAGGTATTGGTTTTATATCAAGAAGCAAAACTTGAGTTTCAAATATGTTTTAGCACAAAAGCATATGTTAGTTCAAACAATCATGTTGTTATATAAAAAAAAATTGTTGGCCCTAATTTTTGTCTTCTTGAGCATAGTCCAAGAGTCCAAAAACTGGGGTGTGACAGGCACCTCGACGATCGGAGTGGGGACATGGGATGGTAGGGGTGGGGGAGTGGAGAAAGGCTGACCTTTGGAGGGAGAACTTTGGGTGGCCACGCCGGGTGCGTCGAACGAGGCTGTCCTCGCGATGGTGACAGCCAGGCTTGCGAGCAGATCCGAGATCCTCGCGACTTCGCTTTGTAGTGAGGACATCGACGCCTGAAGGTCACCAGAGTTGCTTGTTGCAGATCGAGACGGCGGGTGAGGTCCACCACCGAGTTAGGGATATTGACGCGAATGCGGTTATCCTCCTGCCCTCACGCCTTGGCCGCCTTCGCGAGCTCGATTTCCACGTCGGTCATGGTGGGTCTCTCACGTGAGGTCGAGCGAGATCGGCGCGTTCCGGTCATGGATTGGCGCACGTGCGCGTGAATACAGGGATTTTACGGCCCAAGCGAGGTGCTCTGGCAACCTAAATCGCCGACAACTTGGTGGTTGGTAGGGATCGATGTGGGAGAGGAAGGTGGGATGAATCTCTCGGGGATTTGGGAAGGGAGGGGTGAGAACGCTCGCTTTCAGGACCCGAGGGTTCTGACAAGGTAATCGATCGAAGGAGGAAGAAGGAGGAGTTCGAGCGCTCAGATCTAAGTTACTCTAAGCCTAGTACTGGAAAGAGAAGATAACTAAATTTAGGTTTTTCATTGCTTGATCCTCCCATCCTCCCCACCTACCCTTTATATCGAAGGTAGGCTCAAGCGTTTCTTGCGATTACAATAGGTCTAACAGACATAGGAAAGTAAGTGGAGACATCGACAGCCGTTTGATCTTGTCAAGCCGTCACTGATCATCTGGGCCGTCCGTTCTTGTCCGCTGTAGCCTGTTGCTCATCTAGTGCATTGACTGGGTCCTGACACTCTGCCCAATGGAGCAATCGACGGCGGCCGGCCCGGAGTGGTCCGAGCTGCCGTCCGACGTCCTCACAACCGTCCTTGGCAGGCTCGAGTTCCCAGACCTCTTCCGCGCCGCCGACGTCTGCACCTCCTGGCGCGCAACCTCTCGTGCTCTCCGCCGCTTCGGGATCTACAACCGCCCTCAAACCCCGTGCCTCTTCTACACAACCGCCGCCGCCGGCACCCGCGCCGCCGAGCTCCTCAGCCTCGCTGACAAGAAGGCCTACAGGGCACGCCTCCCGGATCCTCCCATCGGGGAGCGCAACATCGTCGGGTCGTCGCACGGGTGGCTCGTCACCGCCGACGCCCGCTCCGAGCTCCACGTCCTCAACCCCGTCACAGGGGATCAGATCGCGCTCCCCTCCGTCGCTACCATCGAGCATGTAAGCCCCGTCTTCGACCCCGCCGGCAACCTCGAAAGGTACGATCTTTCTCTCTACGGCGAGGAACCACAACCCTATGCGGTGGACGAACTCCGGGGAGTCTTGTATCTCAAGGTTGTACTGTCCTGCGATCCTTCCTTGGGGGATTGCACGGTCGTGGTGATTCACAATCCATATAGGGATATATCCTTTGCGAGAATCGGTGATGAGAGGTGGCACTGGATTGCTTCCTCGCCCTGTCGGCCACCGAGGTACTCTGATTGCATATTTGGTGACGAGGGTGCGCTCTACGCGATGAATCTCCTAGGCGGGATCCATCGCTATACCATTGAAGGGTCTCAAACCACCCGAGATATGATTTTCAACGACACCTCACCATTTTATGCATATAGTGTGTACATGGCCAAGACATCGTCTGGCGATGTGCTGCAAGTATGGAGGATAAAAAAAGCCACAAGTGATGAGCCAAAAGAGATACACACAATTCGTATGGACATATACAAGGCTGACTTTGACAGCCAGCAGATAGTTCATGTACCGACGTTGGGGGATGATGCATTGTTCATAGGGCACAACTGTACCTGTTGCCTTTCCACAAAGGAGTACCCAATGCTGCTGCCAAACCATGTCTATTTCACCGATGATGATGAGTACTGGCTGATGGATGGGCATGAGATTTGTCGGGATGTTGGAATTTATAATTTGGAGGATAAAAGTGCCAATAATGTTGTGTCTCCCCAATCTTGGTTGAATTGGCCAATTCCAGTATGGATCACTCCAAGTTTTAATAAGATCCACAAATAGGTACGGATTTTTGCACACAATAATTATCTACTTTTACTTTGTTTGGTTTCTTAGTCTAACCGGATATAGTTTGATTTCGTTATTTGTCGTCATCTTTTTAGTCAATAAAACAGTTCTGTGTATATGTTCGATATTTCACAACACTTGAATAGTATGGGATGGTGTGTTTTTGTTGGTACCACTTATATAGTAGAACTAGATGTAGCAACATGCGCTTCGAGCTTCAAGGTGAGAATGCAAATACATCCTCAGTTCGAACCACAAGAACCACACAAGAATTTCAAGTTCTTTACCTGAAGAAAAAACAAATAGGTACAGATACACATTTCAGAAGAAAGAGTCCGAAACTTTGTAAATTAAACGAAATCTAACATAATAAATCATTAAAACCTGCAGTTCACTTTCAAGAGGAAGCTATTATTGTTCATTTTTATGCACTAAAGGCACCAATTCAATATGTCATACCTGTTTTGTTGGACCTGAATGGCATACGGTAGCCTAGATAACTCCATACACACATATCTGAGGAGCAGGTCTGGCAATGGCCGTAGAGGGTAGAACATCACACTTGCTGCATGTGAAAGTAACTGAAAATTTTCCAATCATATCATCATCTTTTTTCAGTAATAATCACCTAAGAGCCTACAGGTGCAGATAATATCAGGAAGTAAAGTTGCACAGCAGAATAAAATTACAATTTCGTGTAAAAGAAAAGGAGACCATAACATATGTTAAAAAGAAAGACAGGTGCTCAATGTCTGCTGCCATGTTCTCACATCCTGCAACAACATGAAAATCACGCAATATTTTTTACCAGCTAGGCATTTCACCGAAGAGCTATAATTCAGACGTGATAAGTGATTCCTTGATTCGTTTTGCTGCACCGTGTCAATAAGACCAATGTATAACTACCCAAAGGAACCAACTTGAGTTAGCAACCAGATGGAGACAAAAAATCCTTCAACACCACATGGACACATGCACCATCACCTTTTTGAAAGTTATTAAGTACACGCACAATCAGAGAGAAACCTTTGGGGCATGGGAGAGGGCAGGTGATTGGCTCAGTCAGTTGATGTCTAAGCAGCCATAGAGGGTGTAGGCATGGTTACTTAGCAGTAGGCACGGATGAGTCGAAGCTCCTGTCAGTGGACCTGCAAACATCGGGTGGCCATTGTCGTGGATCTCCAAATTTGACATGACACCGATCTGGGGAGGAGCAAGGCTTGTGTGCAGTGGGATGGGCGAGACAGGCTGTGTAAGAGCAGGTGGTGAGAAAACTTGCTCGGTGTCACATTTGGTCTAGGACTAGCAACGTCCTTTTATCTGTTGCCACTTCTTTTAGAAGACCTAATTTCGCACTTGCTAGAAAATAATATGCTTTCCTACCTTTGAACTCATATAGCCTTAAGAAGGCAATTGGCAATTGAATTTGCTGTTTTAAATTATATAGGCAAAGCATTGCCTGTCTTTTAGAAGCCTACAAAACAATAACGAAAACATTTTTTTTCTAAACCAGTATCGTAAGATTCTATCTACTAATACAACACAGCGAGTTCCATAGCAAGTGAGGTCTTTTGATGTGTATGTCTTTTGATATATTACTTACTAACCAGTGGAAATTAACTGACAGGTTTCCAGTGTAACTGGAAAGTGAACTGATGTTGCCCGTAGTCAATGATCTACTCCACAACTATTCTGGCGTTTCTGGTGGCTGAATCCGAGCTTGGTCTGGGAACAAGAAGACATCAATAATTTACTCCAGAACTATTCTGGTGTTTCTGTTAGCTGAATTCCGAGCTTGGTCTAGGAAGAAGACATGAGAAGAATATTAATTATGCCACTTAGCTGGCAATTGTTGCTTGAGTAATACTGTAGCTGCGAGAGAGGTTGGTTTGATGCTGCAGAAAGAAAAGACATATTTTCGATCCATCTTAGTTGTGAATGATATGGCATAACAATTTGTGTGATTGGCAGCGTATGATTAACCTACATTATTATTTGGAGGTTCAAATGTTGTCGTAATAATTCATTTGAATGCTGCCTTCTCAACGCTCCTGCATGCAAATTAGTGCATTTCCTACCAATTGGTTTTGTTCATTTGAGGGCAATTTTCCGTTCGTTCCATGACGCATCGTACACAAGTTCATTGGTGGGTTATATGTTTAGAAAAGGTGGAAATTTCCTTCGATCAGTAGTGCTTGTTTTTTCTTAGATAAAAGGCGGGCTCTCTGCCTGTCGCTTTAAATTAATAACCGAACATCATACGTGATGTTAATCCCAGCTTGCACGATAGGACCGCACGCAGATACAAGTAACATGACTGCTGAAGGAGCACACACAACCTACAGGACTAGTGAAGGAGTGACAAGCTCAACAGGGGAACTTCACTTCTGTAAATAATCATCGGATGGCAGAGCCTCGATACCTGAATACGTTACTTCAAAAGCAAGAATTTACAAAAACCACAAAATTTGTGGAGAGAAAACCGCACCACAGGCTGCTGCGTACATACGGAGTATGCCTTTTAAACTTTTTTTACAGCCGGGTTCTGAAAGTGCATTTCGTTTTCCCAGTGTTTTGTGTGTTAGTTAACAATACTAAGTACATTATTTATCGAGGTGTTTAGTGTGCAGGTGTTATACTTAACATCGGCATCGAGCACTGAAAAGTCGGTGAAGTTTGGCCTGAGGTTTTTGGGTCAGAACTCAACCGGATTATTCGGACCGGATTATTCATCCTGGACCGGATATTCCGGTTGCTGAGAAAGGAGCTCAAAAATGGCTAAGGACTGAGGATTTTGCATACTGGAATCAACCGGATTATTCGGACCGGATATTTCATCCTGGACCGGATATTCCGGTTACTGCGAAAAATTGCTAAGGACTGAAGTTTTGAGCTACTGGAGTCAACCGGATTATTTGGACCGGATTATTCATCCCGGACCGGATATTCCGGTTGCTGCGAAAAACTGCTAAGGACTGGAAGTTTTGAGCTACTGGAGTCAACCGGATTATTTGTACCGGATATTTCATATATACCGGATATTCCGGTTGCAGTTGAGGAAGTGGAAAAATGGCTAAGGACTAGAAGATTTGCGTACTGGCATCTACCGGATTATTTGTACCGGATTATTTCAAATCAACCGGATAATCCGGTCCAGCACTGCAGTTCAGCGTGGAGCAAGCTAACCGGATATTCCGGTCCAAACTTGAACCGGATATTCCGGTACCTTTTTTCCTGCACAACGACTAGTTGTGAGGAGGGACTATAAATAGCCCTCCTCTTCTTCCTCAAGATCTAGTTCTTCCCCTTAGCATTGATGAGCATTTAAGAACTCACCAAATTCCTCATAACTCCCAATTCCTCCACCCAATCTTGAAGATCTTTGGAGGATTGAAGGAGAAGGCCCCGATCTACATCTTCACCAACCCGTTCTTCATTTCCCCCTCTCTAGCTCGAGGGATCTTGCCTAGGGTTTCCTCTTGTGGAGAACCTAGGCATCTTGTTTCTAGTTGGTGATTCAAGAGTTGTTGGGAGCCCCCAATTAAGTTGTGGGTGTGTGCCCCAAGGTGTTTGTAAAGGATTTGATCCCCGCCTCAAAGGGGTTCTATAGTGGAAGGTGAACTAGGCCTTTGTGGCGAAGTTCATCGGAGAATAGGGTGAAGCCTTAGTGGCATTGAGTAGGCCTTTGTGGCGAGCTCACACCCCTCCAACGAGACGTACTCCCCTAAAGGAGGAACTCGGAAATACATCGTGTCTCCGTGTGCTTCCATCGGTTACCTCGTTCCTCCCTCTCTTTACTTACTTGTACTTGTTGCTTTGATTGCTTGTCTTGTCATATAGGTAAATTCATCACTAGTTGCACTATCTAGAGAATTTACCTTTCTTGTCAAGCCTAAATTTGTGAAAAATTAAAATTTGCCGTAGCACCTATTCACCCCCCCCCTCTAGGTGCCCATACTATACTTTCAATTGGTACCAGAGCCTCGGCTCTTCTATCGGGCTTAACCGCCTAAGAGTTTAAGTATGGGTGATGAGGATGACGCTCCGTCCGAAGGAAATGTGTCCATGAATGATCTCAATGCTTTGAGAGAATCATTGACCTCATCCATAGACACTAAATTTGAGGAGTTGCGTCTACTCATGACAACACTCCTCAAAACCAAGGAACCGGAGGTGGTCGACTCATCCCCTCCGGAAACGGAGGGTGCCAAGATTGGGGTTGATGGTGAACTACCTAAAACTGCTTCCGCCGAACAATCCTCTAAGAAGGGTGCGAGTGGAAAGGAAGGATATAATGCCGTAGAAGGCTCATATTCTCCCGATCCTCCCATCCCTTTTCCTCATATAATTCCTAGGGGAGATCCACCTAAAATTGATGCATATTCTTTTCGTGAATGGCAATACTACATGGAGACTCACTTGAACTCTTCTTGTATAGATCTTTGGAGAATCACTCGTGATGGGTACAAGCCATATGATCCCAAGAATCTCACAAGAAGAGAGGTTGTAGATTGCCAACTCAATTACACCGCTTTGTCCATCCTTCATCAAGCCGTGGGCCCCAATCACATGCCGCATCTTCAACACTTCTCCACCGCCAAAGAGACATGGGATGCCCTTGTCGTCATGTTTGTTGGGAATGAAAGCATGCAAAGAAATCGCTATGACACCTTGACCAATGAGGCCGAAGGATTCTTCATGCGTGATGGAGAAGATCACGTTGACATGTATCGGAGGCTCAAGTCTCTTGCCACCGCCTTCTCTAATGCGGGTGCAACACATATTGATGATGCTTGGATCAAGAGGAAGTTCATAATTGCCGTGATGCCTTTCGAGGGCACGGATATGAAGAGCATTCAAGGGATACATGATTTCTCCACCATGACCTCTACCCAAGTCATGCAAGAGTTGAGCTCCTACAAAGTGCAAACCAAGAATGCTCTTGACAACCGGGCTAGGGCCATTGGAATGCATCAAGGAGCTTCCGTTGCTTTGAAGGCCAAGGTGTTGACAAGAGAAGTTGAGAATGATGAAGATGGTGAAGAAGCATTGCCTCCATTGAAGGAACAAGAATATGATCCCGTTCTAAAGGATCTAATAGCTCTCACCGTGCAAAAGTTTTGGAACAATCCCCCTAAAGGCAAGAAGTTTGTTGAGGAGAAGACCAAGTCTCGTTATGGTAATGATGGGGCTCAAAGAGTGAGATCTTGCTTCAATTGCCAAGACAAGTACCACTTCATCGCGGAATGCCCATATGAGAATAGAGAAAACCATAGTGGCAAGCTCATCCGCAAGGACAAGTCCAAGGTTGAATACAAGAAACCTCATTTCAAGAAGAAACCTTTCAACAAGAAGACTCCTACCAAGTTTGTGCTCTTGACTCAAGAGGAGTATGATTCCGGGAGTGATGAAGAAGAAGAAACAACAAGTGAAGTAGCCGCTCTAGCTATTGCTTCCACTCCATCTTCGTCATCCCTCTTTGAATCTCCCAATGAAAATCTTCCTCAACGCGATGCCAAGTGCTTCATGGCTAAGGCCACGGAGGTATCATCTTCTCCTAACTCTAAGACCCCTAGTGAACTAGAACATATTGCTTGTCTTAGAGAGGAAGAGGAAAGAGCCTCCTTGGATCGTTTTATGTCTAACATGCAAGGGGAGACCAAGAAGTACTTTGAGCATCTCATGAGGCAATTGGGAGAGGCCCAAGAGGCCCTTGAGAAGAAAGGTGAGATTGAGAGAAGGGATGCGGATGAAATTGCATCTCTCTCAATGACTCTTGAAGAAGAGCATGATGGTAGAGTTTCTCTAGAGGATGAACTTGAAACTATTGAAACCACTCACAATGAACTTGTCTCTAAAATCATTAAGGAACGTGATCTTGCTATTGCTAAATATAAAAAGGCTAAAAAGGGTAAAGTAGAGTTTGGGGTTGGTCATGGTAAACTAACCGAGGAGTTTGAAAAGCTAACCATTGCTCACAAAGCTTTGGAAAGCCAACACTCATCCCTCAAAGAGTTGCATGAACAACTTCAAACTCAACTTACTCAAGCTAACCATCCTAGCACTTCTACTTCTTCTTGTGATCATGCAAATGTTATTGAAGAAAATGCTAGGTTGAAGGATGAACTTGCAAGGCTCAAGGGTAAAAGCACTCAAGTTGAAAAGGTGGTGCTTGCCACCCCACAAGTGGTTGCCTCAAGCACTAATGCGGTCATTTCTAGACCACAAGTGAGTGCTCCAAGGCAACAGGTGGGCAAGCAAGGTCTTGGCTATGTAGCCAAGAAAAGGAACAAGAAGAAGAAGAACAAGAAGAAGAACAAACATGGTGCTTCGGGTGATATTGTCATGAGGGACAACACTACCCGTAGCTCCTCCGCGGGAACTAACAACCCACACCATTTCTTATATGTTGATTATTATGGTGTTGTGCAAGCTAAATATGTTGGTCCTATTGAGGGTTTTATTGACTACACTATATGGGTTCCAAAGACCCTTGTTGCTAACATGAAGGGACCCAACTCGGGTCCTAACTCTAGTCAATGATCTCTTGCAGGACTATGCTTCCGGTGGGGCTAAATGGATTCTTGATAGTGGATGCACTAATCATATGACCGGAAGCAAAGAGCTTGTGACGGAGTTGCAACCAAATGATATCCAAGCAACCGTCACCTATGGGGACTCGTCCAAGTCTAAGGTATCCGGATTTGGCAAGGTTGTGGTGGCTCCCGATATCACTATCGTGAACGTCATGCTTGTCGAATCCCTTGGTTACAATTTACTTTCCGTTCGTTCTCTTAGTAAGATGGGTCTTTCCGTCTTCTTTGATGGTGATATTGTGGTCCTTTTGAGGAGCAAGACTCTCGACGTCGTTCACGTGGGACATGTTGAAAATGAGTTGTATGTGGTGGACTTTTCGAAGTCAACCAACACTCAAGCAATGTGTCTTTTCGGGAAGGCGGACTTGGGATGGTTGTGGCATCGCCGCCTATCCCATGTCAACATGAGAACTTTGCAAAGTCTTCACAAAAGTGGCCTTATTGTCGGACTAAAAGAAAATGTTTCCTTTGCAAAGGATCGCGTTTGTAGGTCGTGTGTTGAAGGGAAGATGCATGATATTGTGCACAAGGCCAAGACTATTATCTCATCAAAGAGGATCTTGGAGCTTCTCCATGTTGATCTCTTTGGTGCCGTGCCCGAGGCAAGTCTTGGCGGCAAGAAGTATTGCTTGGTGATTGTCGATGATTATTCAAGATACACTTGGGTTTATTTCTTCAAGTGCAAGAGTGAGACTCAACAAACCATCATCGACTTCTCCAACGAAGTGCAACGACAACACAATGTGCAAATCATGGCTATTAGGAGTGATAATGGTTCGGAGTTCAAGAACTATACATTGAATGAATTTCTTAGTGAAGAAGGCATTCGTCACCAATACTCCGCCACTTACACTCCTCAACAAAATGGCGTTGCCGAAAGGAAGAATCGCACTCTCTTGGATATGGCAAGGACCATGTTGGCGGAGTACTCTTCTCCCCAATATTTATGGGCCGAGGCCGTATCCACCGCATGCCACTCCTCCAACCGCCTCTACATCCGCAAAGGCTTGTGCAAGACCCCATATGAGATCCTCACCGGCAACAAGCCCAACGTATCCTACTTCCGTGTATTCGGTTGTAAGTGCTTCTATTTGATCAAGGGTATTAGGTTGTCGAAATTTCAATCCAAAACTATTGAGGGTATCTTTGTTGGTTACGGTGCCGAATCCCACACTTATAGAGTCTATGACAAAGCCTCACGGATTGTCATAGAATCTTGTAGTGTGGTTTTCGAGGAAAATGACGGCTCCCAAGTGGCGCAATTTCATGTTTCAAATGTAGATGTTGAAATGCCTCAAGAAGCCATAGGAAGGATGGGCGTGGGATTCTTCCGCCCCATCGAGGGACACCTTGTGGCGACTCGAGAAGGACTATGCTCTACCCAAGTGGAGCCCTCCTCTACATTTGAAGATAAAGCCAAGGAGCCACCTTCTACACCTAACCGAGAACATATTCAAGACCCTCCTCTCATTGATCAAGTGACTCCGCAAGTCGTACCCACTCCTCTCACTAATGCGAGTCAAGATCAAGGCCAAGATCAATCGTCCTCATCATCCTCTTCTCAAGTTGAAGCTAGTGTTGAAGATATTGTTGATGACAATGTTGATGTTCAAGGCCATATTGGTCAAGATGGGGACCCAAATGATCAAGATGATCAAGTGATCCCTCCTCGCAATAATGAGGAGATCGAAGCCCGTCGCATCAAAAGGATAAGAAGAGCTTTGAAGCAAATTGATGCCCAAGACAACAAGGTCTTGGAGGATGTTCAAGCTAGAAGATCCACTAGAAGGCAATTGGCTCATTTTTGTGAGCATCAAGCTCATATCTCTATGGTGGAGCCTAAGAAAGTGTATGAAGCTCTTGAGGACTCCGATTGGGTTGAAGCTATGCATGATGAGCTCAATAACTTTGAGCGCAACAAGGTTTGGAGATTGGTTGAGAAACCCAAGGATTGCCACAATGTTATTGGCACCAAGTGGATATTCAAGAACAAGCAAGATGAGAATGGCATTGTCATTAGGAACAAGGCAAGATTGGTCGCTCAAGGTTACACCCAAGTTGAAGGCATTGACTTTGATGAAACCTATGCGCCCGTGGCTCGCCTTGAGTCCATCCGTATCCTCCTTGCTTATGCTTCCTCACATAATTTCAAGTTGCAACAAATGGATGTGAAAAGTGCTTTCTTGAACGGTCCACTAAAAGAGGAGGTATATGTTAAGCAACCTCCGGGGTTCGAGAATCTCAACTTTCCCAACTACGTTTACAAACTTGACAAGGCCCTCTATGGTCTCAAACAAGCACCCCGTGCTTGGTATGAGCACCTTAGGGAGTTGTTAGATGATCGTGGTTTCGAAGTTGGGAAGATTGACCCCACTCTCTTCACCAAGAGAGTAAAGGGAGAGCTTTTCATATGCCAACTCTATGTGGACGATATCATCTTTGGCTCAACTAACCAAGCTTTCAATAATGAGTTCTCTAAGCTTATGACTGACAGGTTCGAGATGTCTATGATGGGTGAGCTTAAATTCTTCCTTGGCTTTGAGATCAAGCAATTGTCCCGTGGTACCTTCATTTCTCAAGCCAAGTATACTCAAGACATGCTCAAGAGGTTTAACTTCCAAGAGGCAAAGATCAAAACCACTCCTATGCAAGTCAAGTGTCATCTATCACGCAATCCAAAAGGGAGTAAGGATGTGGACCAAAAGCTCTATCGTTCTATGATTGGTTCTTTGCTCTATCTTTGTGCATCTAGGCCCGATATCGTTTTGAGTGTAGGTGTGTGTGCAAGGTATCAAGCGGCTCCTAAGGATTGCCATCTAATGGCGGTTCATAGAATCTTTCGTTATTTGGTTCATACCTCAAGATTTGGTTTGTGGTACCCAAAGGGGGCACAATTTACTCTCAATGGATATACGGATTCCGATTGGGCGGGTGATCAAGATGATAGGAAGTCAACTTCGGGGGCTTGCCAATTCCTTGGTAGGTCCCTTGTAAGTTGGTCCTCGAAGAAACAAAATTGCATCTCTCTCTCCACCGCCGAAGCGGAATATGTTGCCGCCGCGAGTGCATGCACCCAATTGCTATGGATGAGGCAAACTCTCAAGGAATATGGAGTTCATTTGGACAAGGTACCTCTTCTATGTGACAATGAAAGTGCTATCAAGATTGCATACAATCCGGTGCAACACACAAGGACGAAGCACATTGAGATTCGCCACCACTTCATCCGTGATCACGTGGCAAGAGGAGACATTGCACTCGGTTATGTGCCCACCAAGGACAATCTTGCGGATATTTTCACGAAGCCACTTGATGATGCAAGGTTCATGTTCTTGAGGAATGAGCTAAATGTGATTGATTCAAGGAGTTTGGCTTGACTATCTTGCACACACCCCTATAGATGAAACGTGTTCGAGCTTAGATGTAGGCATGGACATAGGGGGAGTGCTATCCTAACACATTGGGTTCTCCCTCCCCCCATTATGCCCATAAAAAAAAAATTCATTGTAATCTCTTTTTCTAATGTTGAATTGTGAGCTTCAATGTTGAGTTTTGGCAATGCCCCCAAGATATATCTTCGCGGTTGCATACCAAGAACTCTTACATGGTGGCTTCGGCCACCAACCTCTTCATTGCGAAGAGTTGGATCTTAGTTGGGTTTGTCTACTTGTCATTTTATTGCATTTCGTGTGTTTTTTCCCGGCTAAGTGTTTCTTCCTAGGAAAATCCCACTCAATTGTTTTACTTTTTTGGTTGGTTGCTTCTTGCTCTTGAGAGGGATAAGTACTAGTCTCAGTTTGGTAATTCTATCCTAAGCCTTTCTCTCAAAAAGCCTTTCTTTCTAAGCACTAGTGTCGTCCGTTGAAAACGAGGAAATTTCGAATCTGGAGGCAGTCGGAATTTCCGGTTCAGTTCTGAACCGGAATATCCGGCTGTACCGGAATATCCGGTTCAAACTTGAACCGGAATATCCGGTTCGGCGAAATCCATATAACCTGGAGCCCGACGGGGATGGGCAGTTCTTGCCCTATTTCCCGTCCGCTCCTCCCCACCAAATCGCCGCCGCCGTGGTTCTTGGCCTCCCGGGCCGTTTCCTCCGCAAGATCTTGGAGATTTGACCCAGATCTTGATCTCCTCGCGTTTTGGATCGATTCTACCCAAGCTTTTCTCTCCATGGATCCCGGTATAGTTCAAATCTCTTGAATCTTGGTGCTATAACCTCACCTTCCATGGATGTGTGTTTTTGCTAGCTTGCTTGGTAGATTTCGTTCCGAAGAGGACTCCCCATACATGCTAGAAATCATAGAATAGATCACTTGTTTGCAATCCTTGTGGAAATCTGAGATCTAGGTTAATTTTGTGCTGTTCCGAAATTTACCGGAATATCCGGTCCACGACTGAACCGGAATATCCGGGTAACCGGAATATCCGGTTCAGTTTTGAACCGGAATATCCGGCTGAGTCCAGAACGGTTTTAAGGGCAGCCCCAAATGAATCTTTCCCAGATTTCCATCTCGATTGTTTCCTGTCATCTTCTCTATCTTTTCTATGTATGATTGTATCCGTTGTATGACACTAGTGTACTCATCTTGTGCTTTTCCTACTATATCTTGTTTCACAGATGGTGACCACGATCGAAGCGTTCCAAAGCGCAAGAAGCTTGTCTCTACCCGTAACAAGAGGAAACCTCGGCTCAACTATAAGACCGACATTCCGATTCAGGAGTTCAATGAGCTCAGAAAGAAGGATGCTTATCTGTCTCCGAGGGTTGGCAACATTGATCCTCGTTTCTGGAATCTGGTGCAGTCTTACATTTACACTGACATCTATTGTGACTTCCGCTATCCGTGCCGCCCTATGCATCCTTATGACCATGCCGCTCTCAAGGCCAAGGATGAGTTTGCTGATGCTGCCAGTATTGTTGAGCGCTTCGGTTTGGTGAAGCTGATGGAGACCCAGTGCAACTACAACACGCAGCTGGTGATGCAGTTTATGTCCACCCTCGTGTACTCCACTGGTGATATTGTGACCCGTCTTAAGTGGATGTCTGGAGATACACCCTGTGAGGCATCCTTTGAGAGGTTTGCTCGGCGTCTTGGCTACTCTTACAGCGAGCACCCTCCTCTTGGTCACCGCGTCCATGAGGTTGATAGGCCGAGGAGGGAGGTGTCCATGGCTGAGCTCTACGCCCCTGGTTTCACTGTTGGGGGGCTTGAGGGACTGCTTCCTCTTTATGATCAGCTGGTGCGTATCTTCAGAGCTTTCCTGGTGCCAAGTGGAGGTAACAACGATGCTCTCACCACTCCTCTGTGCAACCTTCTGATTCTGGCTAAGGAGTGTATGGAGGAAGAGGACCCGGCTGTCTCATATACTGTGGATGTGATGGACATCATCTTTCACGAGCTCTATGCTGCGATGATTGGTGGCTACACCATACCCTATGCTCCCTACATCATGATGCTTATCAAGTATGAGATGCGGAAGGAGTACACCGAGCTTCCCATGGTTGAGCACAAGGTGAGGAAGCTGTATGTCAAGAGGAAGGTGAAGACTGCGGCTGCTTCTCGGAGTGCTCCGTTTGAGGGTGGTTCCTCTATGGGTGGCCCTTCTAGCTCTCAGTCTGCTCCCAGGGTGCCTGTGTCTGATCTCACCACTTTGCGCAACGTCAGGAAGCTATCCTGGTTTCAGCGCAACGTGCTCTGCATGAAGCTGGACATTAACAAGGAACAGTACAGGGCATATCGCAGGGACACTGATTTGGCCAGCTCGCAGCGTCAGATTCTCCATCACGTGAGTGGTGGCACTGGTGATGTTCCTGCTCCTCTTGATGCTCAGTCCTACTCTGCTTGGTCTGCTGAGGATTCCACTCCTTGGGAGAGCATTGAGGCGGCCCTCAGGTCTACTCGGGAGACTGCTTCACGAGCTCATGATGCTGCTGCTGATGAGGAGGAGTCTGATGATGAGCAGGGATCTGGAGACGAGTCGGATGCTTAGACCGTGTCTGGGGCGTTAGTTAGCTATTTCCCTCCTTTTTTGTGTCTCGATGCCAAAGGGGGAGAAGTAGCTATTATAGACTACGGGATTTGCATGGGTTCGGGCACAAGCATTTGCTTTTATCCTTCCTTTGAGCGCTTGTGTCCATTTTATCTTCATTTGTCGTGATTGTGAACTTGTCGTTTATTGTCGTTTAAAACTATGTGTGCTTGTGTGTGACTATTGGTTATCTGGATACTATCATGGTTATCTTTTTATGGTGTGTTGGTTATCTATCGGATATGTTGAGGAGATTATCTATGATTGTGCTTGGTTATTCTTGGATATATCGTTCTCGCACAAGGTATATACTTCTTTACACTCAACATATCGGTGATGTTGTCTCATTGTCATGTTTGCTACTTGTTGAAAATCTCTTCCTATACATCATTGCACCCATTTGTGTTTGAGGCAAACAAAAGATATGCATAGAGATAGGGGGAGAGATTTTCATCTTGTTTCAAGCATGCTTACTCTCAAGGTTTATTGCAAATCTTAGTATTGTCATCTAACACCAAAAAGGGGGAGATTGAAAGTGCATTTCGTTTTCCCAGTGTTTTGTGTGTTAGTTAACAATACTAAGTACATTATTTATCGAGGTGTTTAGTGTGCAGGTGTTATACTTAACATCGGCATCGAGCACTGAAAAGTCGGTGAAGTTTGGCCTGAGGTTTTTGGGTCAGAACTCAACCGGATTATTCGGACCGGATTATTCATCCTGGACCGGATATTCCGGTTGCTGAGAAAGGAGCTCAAAAATGGCTAAGGACTGAGGATTTTGCATACTGGAATCAACCGGATTATTCGGACCGGATATTTCATCCTGGACCGGATATTCCGGTTACTACGAAAAATTGCTAAGGACTGAAGTTTTGAGCTACTGGAGTCAACCGGATTATTTGGACCGGATTATTCATCCCGGACCGGATATTCCGGTTGCTGCGAAAAACTGCTAAGGACTGGAAGTTTTGAGCTACTGGAGTCAACCGGATTATTTGTACCGGATATTTCATATATACCGGATATTCCGGCTGCAGTTGAGGAAGTGGAAAAATGGCTAAGGACTAGAAGATTTGCGTACTGGCATCTACCGGATTATTTGTACCGGATTATTTCAAATCAACCGGATAATCCGGTCCAGCACTGCAGTTCAGCGTGGAGCAAGCTAACCGGATATTCCGGTCCAAACTTGAACCGGATATTCCGGTACCTTTTTTCCTGCACAACGACTAGTTGTGAGGAGGGACTATAAATAGCCCTCCTCTTCTTCCTCAAGATCTAGTTCTTCCCCTTAGCATTGATGAGCATTTAAGAACTCACCAAATTCCTCATAACTCCCAATTCCTCCACCCAATCTTGAAGATCTTTGGAGGATTGAAGGAGAAGGCCCCGATCTACATCTTCACCAACCCGTTCTTCATTTCCCCCTCTCTAGCTCGAGGGATCTTGCCTAGGGTTTCCTCTTGTGGAGAACCTAGGCATCTTGTTTCTAGTTGGTGATTCAAGAGTTGTTGGGAGCCCCCAATTAAGTTGTGGGTGTGTGCCCCAAGGTGTTTGTAAAGGATTTGATCCCCGCCTCAAAGGGGTTCTATAGTGGAAGGTGAACTAGGCCTTTGTGGCGAAGTTCATCGGAGAATAGGGTGAAGCCTTAGTGGCATTGAGTAGGCCTTTGTGGCGAGCTCACACCCCTCCAACGAGACGTACTCCCCTAAAAGGAGGAACTCGGAAATACATCGTGTCTCCGTGTGCTTCCATCGGTTACCTCGTTCCTCCCTCTCTTTACTTACTTGTACTTGTTGCTTTGATTGCTTGTCTTGTCATATAGGTAAATTCATCACTAGTTGCACTATCTAGAGAATTTACCTTTCTTGTCAAGCCTAAATTTGTGAAAAATTAAAATTTGCCGTAGCACCTATTCACCCCCCTCTAGGTGCCCATACTATACTTTCAGGTTCCATTATTGACATAACAGACCATAGTCTTACAAAGTAGCAAAAGTAAACCAGCGAAAAGGGAGGAAAGAACTAGCAGCAAAAAAGGACACAAGGTTAAAGTTTTAGCGACCTATTACATGAACGTGGGGGTGTGTGTGTGTGTGGGGGGGGGGAGATACACCCCAAGCACGAAACCCACAGAATGTTTAAACCACCAAAAAAGGAATAAAACTGGCATTGTTTTCTGCAACTTAAAAACTCTTTGCACCACCACTCTCAGTCTCCAGCCAACGTCAATGTAGGTCTTTTTGCTTGTTCTCCTTTGCCAGCTCACAAACACTACTGCTCAAACGGATTCACCTTCATCTTCATCTATCACTTGGTTCACTGTTGTTCTGCTTGAAGATCTCGATGAGGTTGCTACATAGGCTCTGACAACGACTTCTTCAATACGGTCAGCACCATCATTCAACGCCTTCTTGTCAGCTTCATTCTGTAGTCCTGTCCAATAACGAAGAAACACATTCATATAGCAAACCATCTCAACAGGAGACGATATTAATTTTCCTTCAAAACATGTGCGATTTCGCAACTTCCAAATCGCCCAGCACAAAGCCGCAACCCCAACCACATGCAAATTTGTATTGCCAGAGAAAAAACTCGAAATCCACCAAAAGTAGTGAGAGAAGCCAACAGGTCTAGCCCTAGCCCCAATAGCAGTACAAAGCAAGCTCCAAACAAAACTAGCCGCTGGGCACTCAAAAAACAAGTGCACAATGGACTCATAACTGTGACAGAATCTACAAACAGGGCTACCTGACTATTTTCTTTTAATCATATTATCTTTAGTTGCAATTGCATTATGCCAAATCAACCACAACCAAATTTTGATTTTTAGAGCAAGTTTAGCTTTCCAAAGATGTATGAAGGATCTATCAGGTCCAGCAGAGGAGATTTTATTATAAAGAGATTTGATAGAAAACACTCCATTTTTAGTAAACTTCCATTTTGGTATGTCTCTCCCAGTACCCAGAGCCACAATATTAAGTGCACTTCTCATCTTATTCATTTGAACTTGCAAGTCAGGAGAAATCCATCTTCTAAAGGAAAAGGCCCACCCTGAAGCATGCATATCCTTCATAGAACAATCTTGGAGGTTGCAAATCTCAAAAAGCCCAGGAAAAATCTCACACAGAGGGGAGTCTCCTAGGCAAGCATCACACCAAAAACTAGTTTCATTTACACTCCGAACACACATCTTCCTGCCCATCAAATAATACTTTCTAACCTTCAGCAAATCCTTCCACACAGGGGAATCATTTTGCCTGGGTTTAACAAACCAAATACCCTGATCAATTTTATATTTATTTCTCACCAGATGTTGCCATAATCCATCATCTTTTTCCAATCTCCACCACCATTTACAAAGCAGGCAAAATATTCCGAATCTTAAGATTTTTAATCCCTAAGCCCCTTTTTATTCTTGGCCTAAAAATTAATTGCGACTTAACCATATAGTACTTTTTCTTATCACCAGTCCCTTGCCAAAAAAACCTCCTAATGATTTTCGTCATAGCCTCTAAGTTGGATAAAGGTAACAAGTACATAGACATGATGTAGATAGCAGTCCCCCCCCCAGGGAGGACTGTATGAGGGCCACTCTTCCTCCTAAGGAGGAATTGTTTCCCACCCAACCATCCAGTTTCTTCTTTAATTTGTCAGAAACCCCAACTAACTCATCCACATGAACCCTAGATCCACTCACAGGGACTCCCAGGTACTCAATGGGCCAATCTCCCAACTGACACCCAAACATTTCAGCATACTGCAAACATTTAATGTCATCCTTCAGTACCATCATCACCTCACTTTTCTCAAAGTTGATTTTCAATCCCGACATTTCCTCAAACAGGAATAAAATGAGTTTCAGGTGTGTTGCTTGCTCCATCACATCTTGAATTAGCAAAATGGTATCATCAGCATATTGCAAAATAGCCACACCATTTGTAACCAAATGAGGTACCAGACCAACTATCAATCCTGACTGTTGAGCCTGTAAGATCATTTTTGATAAGTTCTCAGCAGCTAGGTTAAAAAGGAAAGGTGATAAGGGACCCCCCGTCTCACCCCTATGTGACTAGCAAAATCCCTTCCTCTCATATTGTTAATTTTAACACAAAGCGTCCCATCCTGAACAATGCTCTGAATAATATTCCTCCATTTTTCGTTAAATCCTTTCTGAGTAACTGTCCTTAACAAAAAAAAACCCAATCTACCTTGTCATAAGCCTTTTCAAAATCCAACTTAAATACCAGACCCTGTTGTTTCTTTTTCCTAGCCTCATGTATTATTACATGCAAGGAAACCACTCCATCCATAATGTTTCTGCCTTTGATGAAAGCATTTTTACAGGGTGAAATTAATTTGGACATATAAGGTTCTAGCCTACAAGTCACTACCTTGGTCAAAATTGTATACAACACCTGTAACAAGCAAATAGGTCTGTACTTCTGGATTGTTTCTGCATCAGGGGATTTCTGTAACAGAATAATCATCCCAAAATTCAATATGAATAAAGGCAATCTCCCTTCAAACCAATCATAGAACAAATTCATAATATCATGCTTAATCAGCAGCCAGCAGGCCTGATAGAACTCAACAGGAATCCCATCAGGTCCTGGTGCTTTGTTGCAAACCATTTGACCAATAGCACAATTGATTTCACTCTCCTCAAAAGGAACATCCAATGCAGCCAAGTCACTAGCAGAGAGCTTCTCATCCTCCCTCCACACATTATCATCTAACATAATCTCACAATTCGGCCCATCACCAAACAAGTTTTTATAATACTCAGTTGCATGCTCTAGGAGGGCAACAGTTCCCTGCACAACTCCCCGTGTATGTGATAGAGAATACATAGTAGTTTTCCTTCTTTTACCATTAGCAATTCTATGGAAATAAGCAGTATTAAGATCCCCTTGAAGCAACTAGTTCTCACTGGCTCTACTAAACCAATATTTTTTCCTCCTCTTCAAGAATATGGAGCAATTCTTTCTGAACCAACTTTTTCTCACATACTGATCCCCAGTGAGCATACCATCCTCCTCAAGTTTCTCCAAGACTTCCAACTCAACAGTTAAATGCTTCTTTCTTTGAATAGTGTCTCCCCTAACATCTGCACCCCAACCTTTTAAACTCTTCTTAACATTTTTCAGTTTTACTTGAATAATGCCAATGCTGTCAGTAACATCCACAGAGGACTCCCAAGCAGCAGCCACCCTGCTCTAGAACTCAGGATGATTAATCCAATTTTTCTCAAATCTAAACTCCTTGAATCTAATTTCAGGAACCTCCCCAGTATCTAACAGAAGAGTATTATGATCATACATAATACTGGGAATCTTCTTAACCTGGGTTAAAGGGAAGCAAGTTTCCCAAGCATTGTTCATGATGACCCTATCCAACTTCTCCAAAGTAGGGATCTCCTGCCCATTAGTCCAAGTGTACTGGCCACCTGACATGTACACCTCCCTTAAACAAAATGAGGCAATAATCTGGTTGAACCTAGATGAAAATCTAGATATCCCACCATCCTTGTTTTTCTCATTTGCAAACCTTAAAATATTAAAGTCACCACCAATGATTGTAGGCAAAGTCAACCTAGCACACATTAATGTAAGTTCATCTAAAAAGGAGTCCTTAAACTCATCCTGAGCAGCACCATAAACCACTACAAGGCAAAGGTTCGCATTGATTTTCCTATCAAACACATTTGCTAGCACATGATATCTCCCAACTTCAGAAGAGACAACATTAAATCTAGAGGATTTAATGCCACACAAGAGACCACTAGATCTTCCCACAGAGGGGGACCAATTCCAAGTAAAAGAATTATCAGGATCAAATTTCCTCCAAAGGGAGCAATCAATCTTTTTGTTCATAGTTTCTTGTATTCCAATAAAGTCCAAATTATGCTCCCTAATCAAATCTCCAAGAGAAAAATATAAACCTTTCTTCCCCACCCCTCTACAATTTAGAAAAGCCCCAATCATTGATTTTTGATAGACTTGCTCCTAGTTCTAGGACCAGATACTACATCACTCTAAGGGTGATTAGTACTAATCCTAGAGGGAATTTTAGTACCACTGAGGGGTATCCCCCGACTTGAAGATTTTCCACCTGAGTTTTTCTTAGCATTTCTTTTAGATTTTATGGAAACAACAGTAGTAAAACCATCATTAACATTTTCAGTCTCCTCAACACCAGGTTGACCAAGGGAAGTATCAGAGAGGCCATCCCCCTCTTCCTCAACAATTGAAATACACTTATTGTGAACATTGCAAACAGCTTCCTTAACTACTCTTTATTTTTGCTCGCTTAAAGTATTCATAGCAATTTCTAAGTCTCTAAGCATGTTGATGGATTGCAAGGATAAAGAAGATACATAAATACCTATTTCAAGTGCTTTATGAACAATGTAATCATCAGACAAAACTGAGAAAGAATTAATAGATGAACCAGCTAGTTTACCTTCCTTCTTGTCCCTGGATTCCAAGTAGTCCATAGCTTTCTTCAGAATGGGAGCATTAGCATTTGTACCAGATTGGATCGTGGAACTTCCCCTAGAAGGAGCAGGTTGATCAGGTGTTGGAACAGCCAGCACAGAGGGCTTGTTCCTGTCCAGTGGCTTCTCTCCCAACTTAGGACTAGCATGAAGTTCAGTAATAACAACTCTAGAGTTATGAATCTGAGTGAATTCATCAGAACCTGCAGATTCCACTCCCTCATTAGACAGACTGTTCAAACTCTCCTCACGACTTGAACTCAAAGGAGATTCAATGACTGGATCCAGATTAGCCCCGGGAATCTTTGACAGATGCTTCCTCCATTCACCTTTCTTGTCACTATTTGTTTCCAACAACCGTTTCAAGAATTCCTCATAAGTCAGTTCACATTTTAGGGGCTCATCAGGATCTTCAACAACTCCTGCAGTAATCCTGGGAGTTTTAAGATATTCCAGGTATTGATCATAGAAATCCACCGCAGGAGGTGGTCTGGTCTGATTTCTTGAGGGGCCAGCACCACCTTGGTTCACAGAGGGAACCAAAGCTGCACCATAACCCAACCTACAAACTCTCTCCTGGAACTCATCCTCATCACGGTCCTCTTCCTCTTGTTCAGACTCAGAGGCCTTCCTTTTGCCTTTCCCCATAGGTTCAGCATCTTTCTTGTCAGTTTCTAAGTTCTTGCCAGCACCAGAGTGTACATAGGATGTCCTTGCATCCGTCATGAATCCCCCTTGAACAACAGGCCGATTCCCAGTCCTAGCACTGCCAGCATTGACTTGATCAGTCTTCTGTTTCTTTGGAGTGTGTGAGAAACCAGCCTCCCTAGCATCAGGCATATTTTGATCAGACTGTTCAACAGCAACCTAGGTCTTGTCCTTGTCCACCTTCCCTCTAGCAATTTCCCTTGTGAATTCCAAGTCATAAAAGGCTCCACCAATATTCACATTGGGAACAACAGGTGGAACCAAAGAAACATCAATATTTCCAATGAGGATTCTAACATAATCCACATTATTCATACTATGTCTGTCAACAGATAGAGTTCTGCCCACAAGACTGCCTGCATAGGAAGCAGTCGGACAGTTTCTATTCTCTATAGGGATATCCCTAACCTGAAACGAAGAATATCAAGTCCAACAACAACCCCATATCCTGGGAACCAGTAATCAACCTGTAACACAACAAAAGGAAGTGTTCTCATGTTGATTTTCCCAAAATGTATCCAATCATCAATATCCCTGGAACTTGGAAAACGCAACAGAAACTTCTTCGCGGACATTTGGTCTGCATACCATCTCCAGTTGCACCTATTACCTTCCCATTGAGTGAATTCCTCCTCTATCTGTCTAGAAGACACATCCCCCTGCAGAATTTTAACAACAGCTTGATGAATTTCTTTTGAAGGTGCAGGATTACGAATTTCTGGTATCACAAAGAAGCCCCCATTTGGCACAGCTGCACCCACAAAGGGGGCTGCAAGCTCCGAAGGCCTGGGGTCAGTGAACACTAGATTGTCATCATGATTTGCACCACACAACCTGCAAATCAGATCAATATCCACAACTTGATTCCGACTCTCCCTGAACTGGACTGTGCGTGCGTTATCACGTTCTCCCTCATGAGTTTCCTCCACATGCTGAAATCTAGTCCTATCAGGGTGCTCAGGCGCATGCACATGAGCATTAGACGCAGCAACAGAGGATAGGCTAGGAGTATTCATGCGCCTAGGATTCACCTGAACCTGGATAGGATATTCTCGCTCATTAGCAGAGCTATCAGAATACGCATCGCGCATTTCAGATCGGTGAGCTAACCTATCTCGATTACCTCCACCAGTTCTTCCAAAGTCAGAGGAGACACGCTCACGCGGCGCAATAGCACCAAGGCTATTAGGGTTACCTCCCCGATAGTCGCGGCCGCTGCGGAACGACTCGTTGCTCCTGGATCTTGGATTGTTGTTGAATCCACCTCTAGCTTCCCTGCGCATCTGCTCGCGCCTCCTCATATTGGAGTCTTCTAGATCTCGCGGTCCCGCACCAAGGGCGTGAACCGTTCTTGCTCTGTCCGCCGCTGCTGGATAACCACCAACTTACCTGCTAGGCGGGAAGTTGGGCCTTGATGGAAAACGACCCCCCCGGGCGCCGCCGCGATTATACTGATACACCATGCTAGGCCCAGCACCAGATCTGGTCACCGCTGCAAAGGAATGGTGATCTCCGGCCGCCGTGCGTTTCCAAAGAGGTTGCGAAGAAGTTTTGAGGATTGCAGGGAGGATCTTCTCGGTGACGAAGACAACCCTAGGTTTTCCGGCCGCACGAGCTCTCTCCCAGATATGTCTAAATCTCGATCTGAACGGAATGGGGGAGGGGGGTGGAGGGGGTATATACCCTATCGTTTTGCATACAGCCCCCTGAGACATTTTGAAACACACGAGGGCCCCCTCCCTTTGGTGACTACACCCCACCAGCAGGCGCAACCGTTGACTCATCGCCGGTGAGTGGGACCACCTGCTCAGTCAAGCCAAAAAGCTCCTTAGGAACAAGCGGCTGCCGCGTTTGCATAGGAGACCATGGCAACCTCGCTCGTTCTCGTTGAGAGAACCACTTAGATCCAACCACCGCAGAGAAGAAGGGAACAACACCGACGAACCCTGTCGAATCACCTCCCCCGGCTCAATTTGACGAACATCGATCGCAATTCCACCCCGATCCAACAACACTAAGCGCTTGTCCTCAATCCTCAACAACAAGCCCCCCGATTGAGACTGATCGGAACCACAACGAGGCCTGAAATCTACATCCCACCTCAGCAATAATGGCGAAGTCGAACACTCACCGTCGGTAGGGTTCGAGATCCGCACACCCACCGTCACTCTGAACTTGTTAAGGTCGACGACGTCACCCACCATGACCATGGCTTCTCCTGACCACACGATCTAGTCGACGATGACCTCCTCATCGTCGAGAAGCACCACCCGCGAGCGATCCCACCGGAGAACCAGGTGACCCTGACTCTGCGCGCCCCCCGTCGAGGGCGGGAGCTGGACGAAGGTGGCGCGCCACCGTGCGGCCTCCCACTTCGCCCTTGCCGCCATGAGTTTCGCCTCGCAGACCGCCTCGCAAGCCGTTTTGCGAGACATATTTATCAGCGGTTAAACTAAGTGGCTGGATCATCGTATGCCTTTTAAACTGGCTGTAACATTAACAATGGTAACTGACCCTGGTTTGCTCATTGTCCTACTCCCTCTGTAAGAAGTGTGTCTTATGAAAGTGGACGGAGGGAGTAGGAAAATCCAATATGGCAGCTCGCAAACTAGCTAAGTCTTTCAAGATTGATCAGGAGACGTGGCATTCCTATTTCTGTTCGAGCTGGAATTAAAAACATTGTAACCATTATCCCTGATAAATAAAGTACATCATGATGCCTTTTTCTCATCTCAAAAAAAGAATAAAGGGAGAAGGATAATGGTGGGTTGGCTAGCTCTAATACACGGATGTTAGGGTGATCTGGAAGACCAAGGACGTGTTTGGTTTGGTGTCCCAAGTAGCCCAGCCAAAGAATTGGCTCCCTTTCAAAGTTTGGTAGTTGTTTGGTCTACAGCCAAAATTTTGGTTGCCAATGGTTGTGTGGAGACCCAGCACACCACTTCATGTGTAGTGCGCAAGTCGGTGACATAATACTCACAGAAGGACTTATCCGTGAATATTACATCTCTCAGAGTGGTACAACAGAAACACAGCGGGACCAAGCAAAGCTATAGGATACAAACTTCATTACAAAATCTTGAGAATCTCCTTGATGAATCAAGAAGCTCTCCTGCAAAAGAAACATCATAAGAAGCAATCGGAGCTCCAAGCCGGAGAAGAACTCTAGCTCAGAACTAATCTACTACGGCTGATGTCAGCCCTAATCTATGGCTTGATCTACTAACTCCAAGAATGGAATCCACCTACACCTTGATAGCTTCTCCTCCTTCAACGTTGTTGATGATGATGCTTTACGATGACGACTCCCATCAGGCTTCAACTCTAAGTGTCGGGGGGTTACCCCCGAGTAGGGTAAAGACGAGTGGTAAAAGCAACTATCAGAAGAGAGGTTTGGTCGAGTAGCCGCCTACCCGGTACTTGCTACCCGGTCGACTGCTACTCGGTCTCACCTCAAGATGACCAGAAGAAAGAATCAATCAAGTTCTGTCCATTCGAGTAGAAGAGTTGGCCCGAGTAAAACTGGCGGGAACCTACTCGGGCCAGAAAGTCAAAGGAGCCGTTCTGACACAGGATCCCGCGTATCCTGGGTCCGTACTTGGCACTATTCGAACTACTGTTCATCTGGGACCGGCCTGCCTGACAGTGACAGCATGGAAGCAGGCGGTCGCAGGATAAGGGGGCCCTACTCTGTGTTTGGCACAGTGATACCAGTCTGTCCCCTTGGTTTTGCCCAACGACTTTACGGATGCGGCCAAGAATAGGAACCAAAGCTGTCAGCGGGAACCCGGAGGAAGGACGATGTGCACACTATGTCGACACTTGTCCATGTTTGGACGTATCCGGCTGGGCACCATGTATATAAGGTGCCCCGCCGCCTCCTGCGTGAGGGCGGAACACGAGAGACCACAATCGAACACACCGTGACCTAATTTCTTGACCTAGTTCATCACGTAGAGAGAAGAGTGGCTACTCGGTAGCAAGAACATTGTACTGCGGCTACTCGGTGAGACACCAGAATACATAGAGAAAGGCAGGAGTAGGGGTTTTACCTCCTCACGAGGGCCCTGAACCTGGGTAGATCGTGTTGTTTGCAGTGTTTGGTTCTTACCTCACGCGGCTACTCGTCGCGTGATCCCTCCCCGAGCACCTCCAGCGTCCTTCGTCCCCACATCTTTAGCCATCCTATGGCATCTGCCGTGACACCACCACGACAGTTGGCGCCCACCATGGGGCAACCAGCGGCGCTGGCTGGAGTTTCTGTTCGGACAAGATCTTCTTCAGCGGAGCGCGTAGTCTGTGGCCTTGTCCACAGATTCGGCTCCTTCGACTTCGTCACCGACAACGCTGGCGATTTTGGCGGCAGGGCCATGCCGGAGGGCGGCTCGGTGATCTCCTTCGGCTCTCACCTCGTCTATGTCGCCATCGTCGCCAACCGCGCGTACCCCGAGCTAGTGCATGACGCGGAGGATCCTCCCGCGGTGATCGCTGCTCGCGGAAGGCCCGCGTGCCGTTCTGCGGACCGCGCTGAGGTGATGGTGACTGGCTTGGCGGCAAACGCTGGCGCAGCTGCTACTGGCGCCGCGGCCGTCGTCGAGGATCTTGCTGCACCGAGCGCTGGTGGCAGGACTCACCGGCCCTACGAGAAGGAGTGCAACTTGCCGCCTTCCACTACTCCGACTATTCCCGCGTCGGCTGGGCGACTTGGCATGCCGACTCCCACCGACATCGAGCTTCTAGCCATGAAGGAGAAGCTCGAGCGGCAACGCCTGGAGCTGCTTGCCGAGCAGGCGGAGTTGGATAAGGTGAGGTTGGAGTTGAGTCTAGATCAGCTCGAGTACAACAAGGCTCACGGCTTCACGCCAGTCACTAGGAGGGCTAGCAGAGTAGGCGCCACGCGGCGCAACCTTGGTGCCGAGATGGCGACAGTTGTAGAGGTTCCTGCTCAGTCCGCCACCGCAAACACCTCCACCAGGCCCAGATATAGCACACCCGCCAAGACACTTAGAGCTGCAGAGGCTGTAGCTGCCGAGTTGCCTCGTCTTGATGGCGACGCGCGTGTTAGGCAGCAAGAAAGGCTCAACGAGTTGGTGTTGGAGGCTGCTAGGCAGAATGAGGAGTTCCGGAAGGCCAAACCGGGTGCTGGAGCTTCGCAGGTGGTGCACTCGCACGCGGCTAGATCTAATGATCAAGCCTCGTCTCCGCACCCCAGCCGCGAGAAGAGCCGCAGCGGACGTTCGGCCAGAGATATGCAAATGCAGGTGTATGACCCGGCTGCTGCCGCGAGACAGCTTGCTGTGCCGCAGCAGCCCGGGCAGGAACACAACGCTGCAAGAGCAGGCTCTCAAGCCCATCAAGCTCAAAGCCAGGCCCGAGATGGAGCGCGTCCAGGTCCTTCTCGGCAACCCGCAGCTCAGCCTACTCGGCAGAGGCAGCAGCCGCGAGCAGTGGCGCCAGTCGCCAACCCGGTGGAGCAGCCTGCAGCTGTGCAGGTGGACAGATATGATGATGGCTACTCGGCCATGGAGATGGCTGGCTATGATGTCCATGATCGTGTTGGCGAACGCATGCTGGCGCCTGGAGATGCGAGGCATCAGTTGGACCGGATCAGCTTGTCAGCGCGGCTAGAGAACACGGGTCCTCCTGGCCCCGAGTGCTTTGGCCCGCGCATCATGAACGAGCCGTCCGTGAAGAACTTCCAGCTCGCAAGGGGCACCAAGAGCTACAATGGCAGCACCAAGCCCGAAGATTGGCTCAATGACTATGTCACCGCGGTCCATATCGCGAACGGCAACAGAAGATGGGCGGTGCGCTATGTTCCGCAGATGCTAGAGGGTCCAGCTCGCACTTGGCTTAACAACTTGCCCAAGAACAGCATCAATTGCTGGCTGGACTTCTCGGACGCCTTCATCAGCAACTTCACCAGCACCTACAAGAGGCCGAATAGGCCACAGCAGCTATCTGCTTGCAGGCAGCGAGAAGACGAGACGGATCGCGAGTACCTTACTCGGTGGAGTACATTGAGGAACACCTGTGAGGGTGTGAATGAAGCCCAGGCCATCACTTGGTTTGCGCAGGGATGCAGGCATGGCAGCATGTTGTGGCAGAGATTGCAGAGGGAGATGCCAAACACTCTGGCGGAGACCATCAAGATTGCGGATCAGTACGCACTCGGTGATCCTACTCAGCCCCTGATGGACTCCTCTGAGCCGAGAAGAAACTTCAGCAACAGCAAGCGCAACGAGTTCCGCAACAAGCGCCGAATAGATACTCGGTATGATCCTGAAGAGGTGAATGCAGTGACTGTTGGAGCTGGTGGCAGCCAAAGGCAGAAACCTGCTGGAGCCTACGGGCAGAACCAGAACCAGGGCCAAGGCAACAAGAAACCATTTCGCACCTCTCAGTCGGGCAGCGGAAACTCCGAGCAGCCGAAGAAGTTTGTCTCTGATGACATGAAGGATGGCCCGTGCAGTTTTCACACTTACCACCCCTCGAGGCCTGCTAACCACACTACTCGGCAGTGCGAGTGGTGGGATGTGATCAAGAATGACGGCCTGCCTCCTCCTCCTCCTCTGCCAGCGGCCAATGCCAATGTGCAGCCTACTCGCGCACCCGCAGCTCGGCCACCAGTGTACCCGAGAAGAGAAAATGTGAACCAAGTGGCTTTAGGAGCCAACCGTAACTTCAACAATGAGAACTACCGCAACAACAGCAACAACTACAACCGCAACAACAACAGAGGCAACAACAACTACCAGGGCAACAACAACAACGGCAACAATGGGGGCGGAGGCTCCAACCAGTACCAAGAGCACCACGAGAGCTACATGATCTTCACTTCTGAGCCAGTCGACAAGCAATCACAGCACATGCGGGCCATGGAGGTCAATGCAGTGATTCCTGTTGTCCCTCACTACATGTATTGGTGTGACCAGGAGATCAGGTGGTCCCGGGTAGATCATCCCAAGGTGATGCCCAATCCGGGTAGCTACGCCTTGGTGCTGGATCCTACCTTCCTGGGTCCCGAGAAGAATGTGAGGTTCAGCAAGGTGCTAATCGACAACGGCAGCAGCATCAACATTGTGTACAAAGACACGCTCGAGAAGCTTGGCCTGGCCGAGAACATGATGCTGCCCAGCAAGACCACTTTCCATGGCATTGTGCCCGGGATCTCGTGCAACCCGATTGGCCGAGTGTGGATAGATGTGCTATTCGGCACCAGGGATAACTGCCGCACAGAGCGCCTGCAGTTCGAGGTGGTTGATCATCAGAGTCCTTACCATGCCCTACTCGGCAGGCCTGCTCTGAGCAAGTTCATGGCCTCTACCCATGTTGCATACCTGAAGATGAAGATCCCTGGTCCCAATGGCATAATTACTATCTCTGGTGATTACAAGAAGTCCATGGAGTGTGCCTCTGCTGGTTCCCAGTTGGCGGAGTCGATGGTGATTGCTGCCGAGAAGAAGATGTATGAGGTGGTGGCCATGGTGCAATCCGCGCAAGCTGGCGCGCAAGGCGTGCCGAGTACCCAGCACGGGACCGCATTCCAGGCATCTCAGGAGACCAAGAAGGTCCAGGTCGACCCCGAGTTCCCCGACCGCGTAGCCATCATTGGCTCCGGGTTGGCGGAGAAATAGGAAAGCGAGCTCATCCACTTCCTCCGTGAGAATCGGGATGTATTCGCCTGGTCCAATGAAGATCTACCAGGAGTCCCGAGGGAGTTGGTTGAGCACTCATTACATGTGCCTGATGCCAAGCCAGTGAAGCAGGCTATGCGCCGCTTCGGAGATGAGAGAAGGAAGGCCATTGGTGACCAGATCACCAAGCTGCTGATAAGCAATTTCATCATGGAGGTGCTGCATCCGGATTGGCTAGCCAACCCGGTCATGGTCGAGAAGAAGAAGGAGGATCCCAAGGCTGCCACTGCGTGGCGCATGTGTGTCGACTACACCGACTTGAACAAGGCATGCCCCAAGGATCCCTTCCCGCTACCTCGCATCGATCAGGTGATCGATTCCACTGCTGGTTGTGAACTGTTGTCCTTCATAGATGCCTACTCTGGTTTTCACCAGATTGCACTCAATCCTGCTGATCAAATAAAGACTGCTTTCATTACCCCGTACGGGGCTTATTGCTATCGTGTCATGTGTTTTGGCTTGAGGAATGCGGGTGCAACCTATCAGAGATGCATGCAGAAATGCTTGCACGACCAGCTCGGCAAGAATGTGCAGGTGTAAGTAGATGACATTGTCATCAAAACAAATAAAACACATACTCTGCTTGCCGACCTGGAGGAAACCTTTGCTAACCTACGCAAGTACAAAATGAAGCTGAATCCGAGTAAATGCACCTTTGGTGTCCCGGCTGGCAAGCTACTCGGCTTCCTGGTGTCTAGTCGGGGCATTGAGGCCAATCCTTCAAAGATAAAAGCTATTGAGAGCATGTCTTTGCCGAGATCCTTGAAGGACGTGCAGAAATTCACTGGTTGCTTGGCATCTCTGAGCCGTTTTCTGGGCCGAATGGGCGAGAAGGCCCTGCCTTTGTACCAATTAATGAAGAAAAGTGACAAGTTTGTCTGGACTCCGCAAGCGGATGTGGCATTCAATGAGCTGAAAGCAATGCTGGCTAGCGCTCCCATCTTGGCTAGTCCGCTACCCAAGGAGCCAATGCTGCTGTACATTGCTGCGACTAACCGAGTAGTCAGTGTGGTGATTGTGGTGGAACGAGAAGAAGAAGGCAAGAGTGTGCAGCGCCCAGTGTACTATCTTAGTGAAGTGCTGTCCAGCTCCAAGCAGAACTACCCGCACTACCAGAAGATGACCTACGGCGTGTACCTGGGCGCCAAGAAGCTAAAGCATTACTTCCAAGAGCATCCCATCACGGTTGTGAGCTCTGCTCCCATCTCGGATATCATGGGTAACAAGGAGGCGAGTGGCAGAGTAGCCAAGTGGGCAATCGAGCTGGCCGCGTATGCGCCCGCGTATGCGAGAAGAGAAGCCATCAAGTCTCAGATTCTGGCAGAATTTTTGGTGGATTGGGCCGAGGTGCAGTATGAACCTCCTGCTCCAGTTTCTAATTACTGGAAGATGCACTTTGATGGCTCGAAGGTGAAGGAAGGCCTTGGTGCTGGCGTAGTGCTTACGTCACCCAAGCGAGATCAACTCAAGTATGTGCTGCAGATCCACTTCAAGGCGTCCAACAATGTAGCAGAGTACGAGGCAGTGGTGCATGGCTTGCGAGTAGCCAAGGAGGTTTGCGTGCAGCGCATTATATGCTATGGCGATTCAGATCTGGTGGTGCAGCAGGTCTCTGGTACATGGGATGCTCTGGATGCCAACATGGCATCATATCGCTTCCTGGTGCAGTCTATGACTGGGTTCTTCGAAGGCTGCGAGTTCCAGCACATTCACCGAGCAGAGAACGAAGCAGCAGATGAGCTATCCAAGTTGGGATCTTCTCGGCAATCCATCCCGGACGGGAGTCGCCTTGGAGAACCTGAGGAAGCCATCCATCAAGCCTTCTCCCAACTCGGAGTCCATATTTGTTCCTTCTCTGCCAAGTGAGGAATCTGATCCCATGGAGATTGACTGGGAGAATGCTACAGGAAACCCGGGGACTGCCGTCCTCTACTCGGGGACTGCCAGTCCTTATCGGGGACTGCCATTCCTTACTCGGGGACTGCCATTCCTTACTCGGGGACTGCCATTCCTTACTCGGGGACTGCCATTCCTTGCTCGGGGACTGCCATTCCTTACTCGGGGACTGCCACTCCTTACTCGGGGACTGCTGTCCTTAACCCGGGGACTGTCGCATTCATTGAGGAAGTCCTTGCTAATCGGTCTGGGCTTCAGAGAAGTGCTCCCATCCCTAAAGAGCAACCAGAGGTACCTGTCCCAATGGAAGTGGACGAACCAGTGTTTCCCACACGGGAGACACCGCGTTGGGCTATGCCCATATTATCCTTTCTGAGGGACGGTAATCTGCCAGAAGATGAGGTGGTTGCAAGGCAGATTCAGAGAAGATCCAAGGGCTACACTATAGTCCGAGATGTGCTGCACAAGAGAAGTGCCACCGGCGTGCTGCAACGTTGTGTGGACCCAGCGGAAGGAGAAGAGATCCTGGTAGAGATACACCAAGGAGAATGCGGGCACCATGCCTCTTCTCGGGCGTTGGTCAAGAAAGCTTTTCGGCATGGCTTCTGCTGGCTCACAGCACTGCAGCAAGCTGAGGACATCGTGAGGAAATGCAATGGCTGCCAGATGTTCGCAAGTAAGATTCATATGCCTGCTTCCGAGCTGAAAACCATTCCTATCACTTGGCCATTTGCTGTTTGGTGTTTGGACATGGTCGGGCCCTTCCAGCCGGCTAGAGGCAACATGACTCACATCCTGGTCATGGTGGATAAGTTCACCAAGTGGATCGAGGTGAAGCCTATTCGGAGGTGCGATGGGGCCACAACTGTGAAATTCGTGAAGGATGTGATCCTGAGATATGGCTACCCGCACAGCATCATCACCGACAACGGCACAAATTTTGCTGAGGGAGCAATGGTGCAGTTCTGCAGGGATAAGCATATCCGACTAGACGTTGCGTCTGTTGTGCATCCAGCCTCCAATGGACAGGTTGAAAGAGAAAATGGCATGGTACTGGCAGGCATAAAGACAAGGCTGATGGAGCCACTGCTGAAAACACCTGGGTGTTGGTTAGACGAGTTGCCAGCGGTGTTGTGGAGTCTAAGGACTACCCCTAACCGGTCAACCGGCTACACACCATTCTTCTTGGTATACGGGGCTGAGGCCGTGTTGCCAATAGACTTAGAGCATGACTCCCCCCGAGTAACCCTCTACACTGAGGTGGAGGCGAGAGAAGCTCGAGAAGACGACGTTGACCTGCTTGAAGAAGCAAGAGAGCTGACTCTGTCACGTTCGGCTATCTACCAGCAAAACCTGCGGCGTTATCATAGCCGAAAGGTGAACCCAAGGGTTTTCCGAGAAGGAGACATGGTCCTTAGGCTTGTGCAGCGCACAGCCGGGATGCACAAGTTGTCTCCTCCATGGGAAGGGCCTTTCATTGTGAGCAAAGCGCTGCACAACGATGCTTACTATCTTATAGATGCGCGCCCACCACAGGCGAACAGGGCAGATAAAGCTGGAGAGGAAACCAAGCGCCCTTGGAATGTAGCTCTACTCCGTCGTTTTCATTCGTGAGCAAAGATGTGTATGTACCCTCTTATCCGAGTTGAAATTCTACTCTGCAATCTGAAATTGAACTCGGGGCCTGCCCTCGCCCAACTTTGCTCTAAGTGTTTCTACTTGACTTTGCTGTTTGCCTGTTCGGTTGCTCCACTTCAAAATTCATAAGCGTATTGAGTACTGTGTCTAAACCTATATGCCAACTCTTCGACTCTGCTGCTGTCCGAAATCCGGCTTCATGGCAAGCAAGAGAACAAGCAAAAGGTCAATGAGCACAAGAAAAATCGTTAAGGAAGAAAAGAGTGCAGGAACCGAGTAGGGTGTTTGTTACTTCTGTTCTCTGTCTTATCTTTTCGGCTAAGTGGTGGGCTGCGTTACTATGTTTGTTTCTAAGCGGCTGAGTATTTGCAGCTCCACTCTTTGACTCTTGTGACTCGAATACCAAAAAAGCAACAAGTTGCGGGTAGAGCTGAGACGAAAAGAGAGAGTGAATAAGAAATGCAACTCGGGGACTCGTATACTAAGCAACCCGGCATCGAGCCAGGGCTGCTCAAATTGACTAAATCAAAAGTAACAAATACCAAGTGGGAATAAAATTGAGTAGCAAGCAACAAGATAAATAGTCTGATACATTTGCTCCCGGCATCCCGGGGATCTGATAAGTGTTTGAGTAAAAAGTTTGGAGGATAAAATCATGTTGAGGAAGCAGTGTTGTCGGTGCTGGCCTTGGCGGCTTCACTTTCTGTGGTGGTCTTGGTCGCCTCCGCCTCCGAGCTGGCATCAGCTGTCTTCGCGGCTTCCTCTTCGGCGCTGGCGTTGGTCGCGTCCGCTTCCGAGTGGACGGTGGTGGACTGCTCCATCTCGACGCCGTGCTCGGTGGCTACCTGGTCTGAGGTGGCCGTGGCCACCGAGACAGGTCCTGTTGCCAAGGAAGAACCAGAAGCTTGGCCGTGGGGGCGTACCGTGTCGTCGAGGGCGGCTCCTGATGAGGTGCCGAACTCGAGGGCGGCTGTGTCGATCTCCTCGACCTCTTCATCGCTACTCGCGACGACCGCGGCCTTCCCTTTCCCGGCCTTGCCCCTAGGTGAATCGAAGAAGCCCAAGTCCAGCTCGGAATCTGATTCTTCGTCCTCCTCCTCGTCCTCCTCCACCTCGGTGTCGGGTTCAGTGAGGCCATCGATGAAGGTTGCCGTGTCAGCATACTCCGCAACCTCATGCGCAATCAGCTTGCGCATGGTCACGCAGCTGGGGTCCGTCTCCCACTTGGAATTGGCGCGCTTCCCGCGGATAATCTGCATGTTCAAGTTCTCATACCAGGAGGCGACGCAGAGCAGCATCAAATCAGCACCCGCCCGAGCTCCCGAGGCGCGCCACTTCTTCAATTCGGCCTTCACGTTGCGCAGCTTCAGAGCAAGGCCACAAATAGTTGTTGGCGCAGGATCCTGAGGCCAGAAGAGCTCGTGGAGCTGGAAGCCGGTGCGCACCAGGTCAGTGCCCACGCCGGCTAGGCGTTCGAACTGCCCTCGCATCACCAGCATGCTATCCTCGATCTCGGCTCTGGTGTCCGCAGCCTCGCCCTTCTCAATACGAGCTGCTTGGGCCTTGGCCAAAGCAGGCGCGCAAGAGGACACGATGTCAGGGAAGATTTCTGCAAAAAGCAAGTGAGAAATTCAGTAACAGAATTAGAGAGGAGGTAGGACCGAGAAGAAGAGATGCATAAAGGAGAAAACTTACGATTCAACTCGTGGCGCAGCCCCTGCAGCTGGCTCTTCCATGCTTCTTCATTGGATACATGCTTCTCCTCGAGCAAGCGGAGCCCCTCCAGCTGAGTAAAGAGCCCAGCATTGGCTTTTTTCAGCACCTCGCACTCCTGCTCGAGGGCTTTCACCTTGGCATTGGCTGTTGTCTCGGCCTTTGCCTTCTCGGCGATGACTCTGTCCCTCTCGGCACCAAGGTTGACGGCATCCTGGAGTGCCTTCTGCAGCTGGAGTTGCAGATTCTCCATCTCGGTAGCGTGCTCACTCTGCAGAGCAGCAGATTGGCTTGCCAGTTGCACCTCCACCTCGGCAGGCTTGAGGTAATCTTGATGCTCCTTGGCAAATTTCTTATGATCTTCTGCGGAAAGCAAAAGCACGATCAGCGGAAAAACAAAAGAAACAGACACAAGGGCGAACCGAGTAGACAGTGGTTTACCTTCAAGCTTCTTGATGGTGGCCTCGCCATTCTCAACAAAGGCACGACAGTTCGCGTGCTCGTCAGCCAGGGCTTTCAGTTTCCCTGCGGAGTAGAAATGGTTAACGCAAAAAAGCAGAAGCGGGCGTAAACAAAAAACGCAAGAACCGCGTAGCTAGAAGCGTACCTTCAACCTCAGACAGCTTCATGGTACTGTTCATCACTTCCTTGTCGGCTTCCTCGGCGCTCACTTTCTCTTTCTCCAAGGCAGCAATGCGTCTCTTGGCAATGGCATGATTCCAGAGTAGCCGACGGTGCAAGTTGGTCCATTTCAGTACGCTATTCTGAGAAGCAAAAGAAACAAGAATCAGGCAAAGTAATTGAGATTCAACCCGAGAAGGCGGCTACTCGGGAGAGTGTCCGCCTACTCGGCCAGAATCTCGGGGACTGGGTGATGGATAAGGAAAAGAGGGAGAGTAGAAAAGAAGTGAAAACGCAGCTCGGAAAGGATGATTAGGAACTTACCGCGTAGGATTGCTCGAGGTCCTCGGCGTTCTTGCGGTGGACAAACATCTTGGCAGCAAGTGTAGCAGAGGTGGTCGAGACGGTCATGGGTTTGCAACCCAAGTCCACCTTGTTCCAATCCTGACGCATATGGTCGATGTCGCGCAGATCGATGCCGTTCCAGTTGGGGTTGCCGAGAACTTTGCTGTCCCACTTGGCGTCGATGAAGCCGATCAGGTCGAGTACTTGCTCGAGGCTCTGGGACGTTATCACCTGGTCTTAAGCTCCCCGAGAAGCAATGGAGATAGACGTGTCTTGATTTGGGGCCGGGGGCCTGGAGTCCACTGCCACGGCTTTCCTCCCTCTCTGAAGAGCAAGATTCCGTTCTGTGGGGGAGAAGCCGACCTGGTGCTGTTGGCTAACCTTCACCATGTAATCAGGGTAGCAGGGTTGATCAGCTATAGCAGCGGCGGCAGGAACCGCATTGGGATTGCGGATAACCAGCTGCCTGGACTGGCCAGTTGATGTTGGCGGCGGCATGTCGGCAGCCCGCTTCTTCGTCTTCTCCTTCTGGGCAGTTGGCTTCGCGACAACCGACTTCTCGGCTTTCTGCTTCTCGGTCTTCTTCTCCTCAGCCTTCTCCTTCTCGGTGGTTTTCTTCTCGGCTGCCTCCTTCTCGGCAGCATCTTGGGACTGTTTCCTGGTGACTCGCCCGGCAGGAGGGCTGGCTGCGTCCTTGGTCTGCTGCACCAAGGAGGAGTCTGGCGGTGCAGTTCCCTGGTCAGTTGGTGGCACCAAGGGCGTGCTATCCGCTGCGCCATCTGGTTGGGCGCTACTCTGCGTAGCGTCTGGTTGAACGCCGCTCAGAGGATAGTGCTCTGTCATGATCGTATCTTCTACCCGCTGCTCGACAGCGGGATTCTCTTGTTCGGCAGCCCCTGTGGCTGGCTGCTCATGTTCTGCTTCTGGCCGCTCAACGGCGGCGTCATCGCGCATCTCCTGGTCTTGATCTTGGTTCTCCTCGGCGGTACTAGCCGGAGGAGAAGGGGGCCTGTCCTGGTGAGCGGCATCCTGCGCATCTGGATCTGCTTGGGACTGTTGCTCAGCCTCGGCGTCTGGGGCATTGATGGTCCCTGTTTCGGTGGTGTCGGCCTCATCGCCCTCGAGGTCGACAACCTTGTCGACATCGATGGCAGCTTGCTTCTTGGCCTGGTCAGGCGCGAAAGCAGCATCCGCATCTAAGGGAGCTCTGATGAGAAAAGTAAAATCAGAAATTAGAAGGAGGCAGAGGAAGATTAAGAGAAACAGCGAAGTACAAAATTGGGAATTAACCGAGAAGAAACTTACGCTTTGGTGGAGGGAATCGTTCGTCTTGTTCTCTTCACGACCTTTTTGGTCGTCTTCTCGGATGGTTTTTTCTTCTTGGCGGGGGGGCTCTAGGGCGCCGCTGCCGGTCCGCTTGCGGGTAGCGGGTGCAGCAACTGATAGAGGACGGACGACCAAGGCTGCCTCGTCCTCATCCTCGTCTTCTCCCCCGCCCTCAGCATCGGCATCATCTACAAAGATTGATAAGAAAAAGGAAAGACTCAGAAACAACAGGCAAAGGGTTAGTGTTTCTCACGGACAAAACAGGAAAAATCCAATTACCTGCATCTTCTTCCTCGGACCAGTCGCGGAGAGACGCTCCTGTGCGCTGCTTCTCCATTGTGGGAGAATGAGGGAGATTAATCTGATCCGTGGTCTCGAAGGAGGCTACATCGTCTTCTTCTCGGTCAGCGAACCAATTGCCCTCGAAACGCTCACAGCTCTCGGCAAGCTGGCGGCCAAGGATCTGAAGAACAAAGAATCGTCACGAGTTAACCGGGTAGCACGAAGGCACTCTACTCGAATAGGCGTGCAAACAAAAGGCATACTAAGCCTAGAGAAATTTGCTAAGTGTCCTACTCGGCAAGGCGTGCAAACACAAAGCAGAGTAAGCCAAAGTATTTCAACTAAGTGTCCTACTCGGCAAGGCGTGCAAACATCAAGCATACTAAGCCTAGGCAATTCGATAGAATGATCTACTCGGTGCAGAAGGCGATTGCTAGTCGCAGCCAGGAGAGAAGGTTTTCTAGTCGGATTGCATATGTTGGAAGCAGAGTAAGGAGAACATACCCGTGGAATCGGCTTCGTGCGGCTGAAGGGGGTGAATCCGTACTCCCAATCGTCGCGGAGGCCCGTGGTCAGTATGGACCTTGCGTGATCAGCGACCTCCGCGTCGCTGAGCTCGAACGTGGTCGTCCGAGTGCAATCGTGAGGGCCTCCCAAGTAGCACATTGGGTGGGAGCGCCGCTGCAGAGGCAACACGCGATTCTTGATCCAGCAAGCGACGGGATCGTCGCTCCTGAGCCCTTGACCGGTGAGGTAGGCGAGCCGCTCCTCCATCTGCATCGAGTTGCGGTCGTTGGAGGGTTTTGTCTTCCAATTCTGCCCGGATGGAGCTCGGTTGCTCCACGCAGGCAGGTTGATGCGGTCCGTCACCGGTCCCCTTTCGTGGCAGGGATGTTCTTGACGTAGAGGAAAGATTTCTGCCACAGGCGGACGGAATCCAAGCCCTTGATACGAGGGTGGTTGGTTCCCGCCCGCTGCAACATCATGGCGCTGCCGGTATCGGTTACCCGGCTGCCAGCGGCCGCGCCGTCCTTCTTCCCCTTACTCTGTTGACGGAGATGGAAGTACTTCAGCCAAGTCTCCACCGTGGGGCGGACGCCAAGAAAGGCCTCGCACACCACAGTGTGATAGGCTAGGAAGACAATGGCATTCGGAGGGAGGTGGTGCATCTGGACACCGAAGTGATCCAGGAAGGCGCGGAGAAAATCCGAAGCCGGCAGGCCGAATCCTCGCGCGAAGTGCGCGAGGAAGACGACATGCTCGCCCTCCTGCGGGGCCGGAACAAGTTCGTCGTCGGACGGCCGGCACTGAACACCAGGAGGAACCCTCCGGGTGTTCACGAGCCAGGAACAGTCATCGACGGTAACGTGAGAACCAGCCCAGCCGGCGCGAGCAGCCATGGCAAGGAGTGAGAAGATGGTGGAAAGTTGGAGGAATCGGGTGGAGAGAACGAATCCGCAGCGGCGGAAACAGTTGCGCGGCGGCGGAGAGCTCGGCGGAGAAGAAAGAAACAGGGCAGAGAAAGAGGAAAGTGCGGAGGAGGAAGAAGGGGAAGTTACCGGCGGGGGTATATATACCCTCTCCGCGGATTACCGTTACCATCGGGGTAGTGGGATCGATCGTGGCCAGGATTCTCGTGTGGTGGGGTCTGTGGCCGGTTAGAAACGCACACACGCGCGAGGCGCGCGCGTAACGGCCGCAGTTGATCCCACGATCAGATCATGGCCAATTACTGCGCTTGATGGGACATAACGAGCCGGTGGGCCCGCCCCGTGAAAACTGGGCGCGTGGCACGTCGTGTCGTGGGCAGCGAAACGACGGGGTCACGGATGCTTGACACGTGTCCAGTCACAGCACGGAAGGCTGGATAGTGCTGAGCGCTGCAGAGACGCTAGAGGAGAAATTCTCTAAGTCTTTTTACTCGGTTACAGAGTAGAAAGCTGGTGCTACTCGGAAGACAGGAAACTCAAGGTACTTTCTAGAGTACTACTCGGAGGTTCTTACTCGGCATCTTGAGGTTCAAGGGCTATGTTGCAAAGATTGGTTTTAAGCTGGCAGAGCCTAGTGAACGAGTTCGCAAGACTCTACCAACTTCGGGGACTGCTGTCGGGGGGTTACCCCCGAGTAGGGTAAAGACGAGTGGTAAAAGCAACTATCAGAAGAGAGGTTTGGTCGAGTAGCCGCCTACCCGGTACTTGCTACCCGGTCGACTGCTACTCGGTCTCACCTCAAGATGACCAGAAGAAAGAATCAATCAAGTTCTGTCCATTCGAGTAGAAGAGTTGGCCCGAGTAAAACTGGCGGGAACCTACTCGGGCCAGAAAGTCAAAGGAGCCGTTCTGACATAGGATCCCGCGTATCCTGGGTCCGTACTTGGCACTATTCGAACTACTGTTCATCTGGGACCGGCCTGCCTGACAGTGACAGCATGGAAGCAGGCGGTCACAGGATAAGGGGGCCCTACTCTGTGTTTGGCACAGTGATACCAGTCTGTCCCCTTGGTTTTTCCCAACGACTTTACGGATGCGGCCAAGATTAGGAACCAAAGCTGTCAGCGGGAACCCGGAGGAAGGACGATGTGCACACTATGTCGACACTTGTCCATGTTTGGACGTATCCGGCTGGGCACCATGTATATAAGGTGCCCCGCCGCCTCCTGCGTGAGGGCGGAACACGAGAGACCACAATCGAACACACCGTGACCTAATTTCTTGACCTAGTTCATCACGTAGAGAGAAGAGTGGCTACTCGGTAGCAAGAACATTGTACTGCGGCTACTCGGTGAGACACCAGAATACATAGAAAAAGGCAGGAGTAGGGGTTTTACCTCCTCACGAGGGCCCTGAACCTGGGTAGATCGTGTTGTTTGCAGTGTTTGGTTCTTACCTCACGCGGCTACTCGTCGCGTGATCCCTCCCCGAGCACCTCCAGCATCCTTCGTCCCCACATCTTTAGCCATCCTATGGCATCTGCCGTGACACCACCACGACACTAAGCAGGGGATCAAACGGGAACGAATGAGTAACGAGCGTTACTCAGCAAGCTCATGATATATAGTGGGTAGTTTGATGCACTAACTAAGCTTTAGACTCAAAAGAGTCATAAGCTAATGCAAGGTTTTTGTAAATCTTTCTTCAAGAGATTTCTTTTACTTCTGAAAACTATGCCCGCCAGACCATCACAGGAGCTAGAACTTCATGGAGTTGCCTTTCCTGTAGCGTTCGCAGTTCCTTCCCGGAACAGGGGGTAACATGCCACATCCTTTTACACTCTGCAGAGGTGCGTTACTTTACCCATGGACGACCAAGACCATGTTGCACAACCAGGCGATCGTTCCTGTCCACGCCCACTTAGGTGTGGGGCCCGGTTGTTGGTCCAAGCCAAACCGTGCTTCTCCGCACAACGCATGCCCACCCATTTCCGCCAGCAGGTTGAACGCCTGATTCCACCCCTCACGATGGAGATCTACGCGCCCCTGGCAGACACTCATAGACCCCAGAGTCCGTGGGACATAAGGGCTCCCACCCATGTGCATGTAGTCTCGCAAGACCTACAACGTACGTCTCTGGCAGTCCGTTGACATGCGAACGAGAAAAGTATCACGGCTGACTTACTCCCCCCATAGAAGACCCATGGTTAACACGGTATTTACGGCGCACCGAGTTCTGACGGCATTTGTGATTAGTTCCTAGGTAATACGTTCCCGTGCAGATGGAACCTTCCTTTGACCTATTCATCTTACCATGGTTCCATCCGCCCACCACACAGAATACTACCACTCGGGTAGTCATTCAATTAGTCATATTATTATAAAAATAGGATCATGCATTCTTTTGAGAACAGGTGGTAATAAGATAGGGTTTTTGCAAATAGTTTGTTATGAAGTACTGCAAAGGATATGAGCAAGTGATGAACTTGCCTGAGATTTAAATGACCATAATATCCATGTCTTCGGGGTCAAGGGTCACGTAGAACATCCTGACGTCTGAAAGATAGCAAAGTAGTCCCGGTAAGGACTACAGAAACACTGGCAGCATGATACATGCATAATAATGAGATGCAATCGTGAAATACCATAGAAGATACCCCAGCTTACAAGTGTAAGTTATGTTTGATATGATAACTAAATCTTATGATTTTTAGGTGAATTGTTTCATTACTTGTGGTGATGTGGTTATTACTTCTTTTAGACTTACATGTGTTTCACTTCTATTTAGCAAACAATTGTTATCTTGTTTAGGTAAAAGTGTTTATTACTTGATTAAATAACAAAACAACAACACATGGAAAATAATTATTGAATAGATAATAGACACATTTTATTTTATGTTCGAAAGTGTAGAGCTAATGACAATGAGTTTAGTTGAAAATGGTGAGCTAACAAAATTACTCTATCTTCACATAGCTTGGTAATGGTTAGTGATGATAGGTTTAGTAGGTGCGAAAACATGGGGTTTTATTAATAAGGAAAATAATGTTTGAGGTAGTTGTTTATGGTTAGAATGGAATATTACAGAATTCCATTATACCCTTTAAAACAATTCTATAAGTTGAAGAAAATGTTTTATGTTTAATCTATTTTAATTGAAAATTCTTTTCTCTTTAATTTGATATGTCATGCAATGCTTATGAAAAGATTTACACAAACTATTAATTTATTGATTTTAAATGAATTAATTGACTAGGCAAATATTGAACACATGAAAACTTAGTCAAATGGCTTTGAAAACATCATATATGAATTGCATAAGTTATTTGGAACATTTTGGGATATATTGTATTTTTCCTGATTTTATGAATTATTTATTAATTTTCTAATATTTATTGTTATTATTTTTATTATAAATTATTTGATTGTTTTCACAGAAAATATTTGTTAGGGAGTATTTTGAAATGCTCAAAATATCTAAATAATGTTGAAAGAATAATTTACATTTGATTAAATAGTTTTGAATATTTCTAAATCTTATTATCAAAGTTTTATTATTAAAATATTATTTTATAACCATAATTTTAAGACTATAAGTATTATTGGATTATTTTTCTTAATTTTAATATACAACCATTTTACTAGATTAAGAATTAGTTATATTGCACAGGTTTGAAATTTGTAGAATTTTATTTATTGTTTTCTATTATTTTTCTAATTCTTTTATTTAAGATTTAGGCAATTACTATACTGCCCCTAGGCTGACAGGTGGGTCCATGGGTTAGGGTTGAACCCAACCCACTGGTCCGGTCGAGCCGGACCAGACCAGACCAGACGCACCCGAGCCCCCCGTCTCCTTCTCCCCTCCCTCTGCGCGTGGCGACGCAGAGGCGCCCATCGCCACCTCCACACCGGCGATTTCTCTGCCCCCCTCCGTCCATCTCCTCCACCGTGACCTAGCGCCGCTGCTTCTCCTCCCTCCCCTCTACTACGCCTCCCTCCTCGATCTGAGTTTCTCCCTGTGTGGCTCCCGTGGCAACCTCGAACCCTAACCCTAGGTTTCGGTACCCGGGGTGCTCCTCCACCTCTCCGGTGACTTTGGCTCCTCGATGTGACTCATGGAGGCTCCTGGAAGTTGAGATGCTGCTGCTGCTGCTTGGTGGCTCGGTTTTCGGAGATGCTGCCGCCGGGATGGCCTTCTGGGCAACCGTGGCTTGCCGCCGTGCTCCTCTCTCCATCCGGATGTGGTCACCACGATGGTTACCACCTGTAAGTGCCTCTCTCCTCTCTCTGCCCTCTAACCTCTCTCTCTCTCGGACTCTTCCTTTCCCCCTTGCTCTGGAGCCTAGCCATCGAGCTAGCTCATACTGTGCTTCCCTGGGATGCTCTCTGTTATCTAGTGCTTGGTTGGGTAGCGTTGGATTTTACCTTATGTTTTACTTGATGTATGAGACACGGAAATCATGCCATGATCTGTGATGGATGAGGGATTTTTATTGTGCACCTAGATTAACCCTCTGTTGCTCTGTGCTGTGAGATGTTACTGGTTGTGGAGCTGGTGCTATTAGTGGGAAATCGTTTTGGGATTTACTCCCAATGTTATTTCTATGTACTGATACCCTTAGGGTTTGCTCCCTGTGATGGATTCTTGTTACTGACTATCTGATAACAATTCCTGTTATCATGTATAGAATTACCAGTGTTCTATGGGTGTGCTAAATGGTTGAGAGGTGTTACTCTGAATGTTATTCAGAGAATATGCCATCAACACTTGATTCATCTTAATGTTTTTGTGTCATGATTCCCTGGTACTGGGTATCCGATCCTTGGATCTGGTGCCCAGCAACCTTGTGTATGTGTGGCATAATACAGTGCTCCTGGCTATTATTTTGTCTCAAAATCCCTTTGCTATAAACCTTTATATCTTGATTCTTTGTATCAGATGATAAGAACAGAGCACTACTCATGATATCTTTTCCTTCTATGGTACTTATAAATTAAGAACAGATACTTGCACTAGTTTCCTTTGCCCCAAGCCAATGATGCAATAGTCTGAGGCCCTAATTTTATATAAGTACAGATACTATGCTTGAGCTAGTTGCAAATCTAAGATGTTGGGTTAATTATTGGGCATCTCTATATGCCAACTGGTGGGTGCTACTCTGAACCTTAGGGTTCAGAGGATGTGCCACCATGTCCCTCTTGTGTTTCCAAGGAACATTTGAATTGGTGAGTTGTGTTTGAGGTACCAATTTTTATGGTTCTGGTGCCCAGCAACTACACTATTGATTGTTTGGTTAATATATCTGATAAGAACAGATTAATGCTTGTGGAATTGCCCTTAGGCCCATGATGTTGTTCTGAGGCATTTTTCTTAAGATAAGAACATATATTATACTTGTTTTTAAACCCCTGTGATGTGATTAGCATAGCAACACTATGCTAGACTGAGGGAAATAAATCCCAACCACTCTCTGTGCATAGCTTAGCAATTTCTTGCTAGGTTGTGTGTAGAGATCAACCTGTTATGTGTTGATGCTGGGATGGTGTGTTGATCTTGTGGATCTACTGCTGGGTGGTGTTGCTGGCTTGTTGGCCTTCTCCCTGCAGTTCCTGCTCCCTTGACCCTCTGGCTCCAGGCTTGGCCTTGCTTTTCCTTGCTCCAGGTATGCTTCCCCAGCTTGTGACTTGGCCTTGTTGTTATCCTACTGGATCTATGGTCTCACAGATCTTTGTGGGATGAATTCATTTGTGGTGATGTGGTTTCATGGTGGTTGTTCTTGCTGTTCTTGCTGGAGCTGTACAACTCGAGCTGTGAACAGGGGAAAGTGAGCTTGGTCTCCTCTCCCTTGCGGCTGATGTGGTATTTATACCACAACAGGGGTCTTGACAGCACCAAAGTGTGCTGGTGAGTGTGCTGTGTGCTTGTCTACGTTGCCTAGGATATTTCCTGGGAGATGTGCTCGGTTTGCACTTGGTCTTATCCTGGTGCTATACTTATTTTTGGACTTGACACTTGTATTTCCTGATGACTAGCCAATGAGATTATACCGAGGCTTTTTCTCTGATTTGAATAGATACTAAACTTGTCTAAGATTAAACTCGATGATGCGATTAGCAGTGCACCTCACTGCCTAGCTGAGAGTACTAATCCCCACTAACCTTCTTTTTACTTTTCTTTGTTTTCTTCTTGTTTATTTTGCAGGATCAGAAGATTAATAGAAGACTTAGAGATTTGCAAGGATTAGATTAGGAATTTCTTTTTGTAATTGTCAACTTGTAATAGAACATGTAATTTTCCATTTGTTAAATTATATAATAACTTTGTATTATCATTTTATTATCAATAAAGTTTATTTTTTTTATAATTTCCTTTTATTGTAAATATGTTTGTAAAGACAATGTACTATTGTTTTAAATTTATAAAGTCTTTATTTTTGTTTTATAATCTCCTTGAATTGTATTCTATGCAACAAAGACTTGAATTAATGAATGACTCCCATTTATTTTCTTATACTGTTATTTCTATAACTTTAAATATTTTGTTTGAATTCAAATTCAATTCCATGTCATTCAAAGTAAGAATTCATATCTCCCGACGATTCACCACTTAGGGTCATGCCCAAATTCTCCCACCTCCACTTTTCTAATCTAAACCCTAAGTTAGGAAAAGATCATGTCGATATCCTTTCACCTTCCCTCTTTGACTCTAAAACCCCAGTCAGATAATCGATGAATCTCTGATTACTCAAGGGTTAAAGATTTGCAAACATATCACTAGTTTCCACTCTCATTAGGATATTGATTTTGAGTCAATTACCAATTTGTTCTTATATAACTTAACCTAATGAAACTCTAGTGTTTAATGTCCTCAGAAATAATCTGCTTACAAGATTTATCGGTCCTGTACTCAAATTATTCTTGTATGACACCAAACACCGGGATTTCACCCCCTTCATTTGATGTCTTCTGATCTTGGCCCCTTCCTGGTTTGCTTCTCTTGTAGCCTTGGTTATGCAGAAACGTAGACAAGGGTTTTGGAAAAGATCACGGACAGTGATCAGGGTTTAGCATTGGTTTAAGAAGGTTTGTTTCCTCGTTCAGTGTAACATCCCAAGTATGAAAATCATCCCCTTAGAATGTTTGTTGCATGTTTATTAAGGTACTGCATCATGTCATCATATTGTTTCCATGTTGGTTTCATTTGTTTCTTAATTGTTGCAATTGTTTTCCACTGTTTTCACAACTCAAATTCAAACCTTATTCAAACAATGGTTTCATACTTGCTCTGTTACAACATTTTGAATAAAAATCACAAATAATAACAACCAATTGGTTTCATGTTTTTCCATAATGATCATTTGTGAAAATGTTGGTTTTAAATCAATCATTTAATTCCACAACCACCTTTAAAATCCAAATCAAAACACCCAAAACAGAATCATTTTGAAATTATGTTGTTACCAAAACAAATCAACTCAAATTGTCTAATTACCATAGGGGTTACCCTATTTTAAATGTTGGTTTTATTAATGATCTTTAATATTAAAAATTTCACCTAAATGTGTTTTAATTACAAACAGCAAGCAAATATTTAAACTCTTGCAAATAAAAGCTACCAAATGTTTGCTTTTGACCTAAGGAATTTCCCCTAATTTTTCCAAAATTTTCTCTAACCTAAAACCTATGTTTTTCTTCCAAAAGCAAAACCTACAAAAAAAACAGAAAAGGAAAAAAAATAAAAAAAGAATAAAACTCTGCGCGCGCAGCAACTAACCTAGCTGGCCCAGCCCGTTTCCCTCTCTATCTCCCGCGCGCGCAAGCCCAGCCCGCCTACCCCTCACTTACCGCTTCAAAAAGCGTGCAGATCATCTGTTCGAAGTACGGCACATCATCGGCCGGTGCCACCGCGACAGTGCCGCACTCCGACGGCGATCCGAGCTCCCGTGAGCCTATAAAACGCGCCCTAGGGCTCCGCGCCAACCCTAGGCCCCCCCCTAGGTTCCTGTTCCCCTCTCCGCCGCCGCCAATCGCCACCTCCCCATCGTTTTCCTTCTCTGCTGCCACCTCGCCGGAGCCGCCATGTCTGAACCTACCTAGCTCACCGTCGCAGTAGCCACCCTCTCCCTTCGCTGAGCACTGGAACCAGACGCCCTCTTCTTCCTCTACGCGTCGAACACCGGAGGGAGCTTGGAGGTCCACTGCAACCGCGCCGCCGTCCTCGTCATCGCCGCAGCTGCCGTTGTCACCGTTGCGTCACCGCGCCTCTGCCTCCTTCTACAACCGGCGGTGAGCCACCGTCTATCTCCTCCCCTCTCCCTCTGCTTGCGCACGGTACCGTGCACGTTCTGCACACGTCCACGCACCACCGAATTCGAGCAGCGTGCCGTGGATCAACGCCGGCGAGCCCTCGCTTCCGTCAGACGAGCAAGGTTTTGTTCGTCAGCAAAAAGTTCAGTAAACCAAGCGTTGAAGAGATAACCGGTCCGCGTTTGCTACTCTGTCGAAACTGACGGAGTAGCGCAGTGGTTGCACCTGCGCTGTGCCAAGGGCTGGTCGCGGGTTCGAGCCCGCAGCGCCCCACCTTTTTTGTGGGATTTTTCCCACGCGCAGGAGGCCCACATGTCATTGACTCCTTCCGCCACGCAAGCATTCGCTTCCGCCACGCTGGCTAGGCCCCACGGGGCAGTGTCTGTGGCTGGATAGCCGTGTAGTACCAAAAGTTTCTGCGCATTTTTTTTCTGTAATTCCAAAATCAATCTTATATTTACTAATTGGAGGCACCATTGTAGCTTCCACGTTAATCCACATCATCAAAATTATTTAAGCAGTTAGATATTGTTTTCAACGGTTAAGATAACTCGTGCAAAAAGTCACATATATTACGTACCAAATAGTATATCACGATGTTTTATCTTTGTGTCCTATGTGCGATGACCCCAAACGAGACGGTTAAAAGCTGGACTCCTGAATTTATTGGTTGTTGTATTATAAAATTAGTTATGCTTTTAGATATTATTTACTGGTACTACAACCGTGGGACACAAACGTGGCTAACAGGTCACCACCGCGCATGCATGCAAAAGAAAAAAAAAACAAGGTGACCGCTCCGATCGGGAGTCTATGGAGTATAATTTTTGGACGCATCTACAAAACCAAAAAGCGGAAGATACGGGTGTTTTGTTCACACAAAATTATCCAAATCACCAAAAGCTCGAGCGATTTGCTCCTCTTGGCCTGATTGGCATGGGATGCCTTGAGCGAGGCGAGCCAGAGCTTCAAGTACGCGATCCGCGCCCATCCGTCCCGGCGAAGGAAGGGCGACCACAACGAGCAGGACCAAGAGGAGTCAATAACCAGGTGATTCGATCGCTCGCACAGCCAACAAAAAGAAGGAGTTCGGCCACTGCCTAGCGAGCAGACGATCCTTCCATCAGAACACAGTTCTAAGATTGTAGGCCAGCAGCCATCCAAGGAAGTGAACCTTGGTAGGTGTGCAACGCACATCAGAACGGCCTCAATGGGCATGATGTGGACACTCAAACGTTAAGCGGAGGCCGCCGCATAACGTCCAGAGGGCGAAGCGCTCCGGACGAATTCATCTGCCGCGTCAACGCGCAATCGGATTCCCGCGGACCCAACCAAAGGCGAACAGTCCGGCAACAAAGCGATCATGACACGCCACACGCCGTGATGGTCAGCCACCCAGCGTTGATCCGCAAACGCTGTCACAACGGCATGGTTGTTGTGTCTTGCGGCGGCAAACGGAGTCAAGAACGCGACGAACGGGGTCACCCCTGTCCATCCAACTGTGGAGACATAATTTAATAGACTGCGTATCGTTTTGCTAGATAATTTCTTTATTCTTAATAAAATATGCTCCTGCCTTTGCATGCCCATGCAGATTCAAGCGGGAAGGTGACGCAATGCATGCACGGTGCATGGTGCACGGCTGAGTGCAAGAACACAACAGAGACAATGCTGCAGCCACCGCATTGCCGATGATTCTCCTCAGCGCCCTGCCAAACATATTACAGGTTTAGCAGGTAGCTAGCTCAATGTAACCGGAATTGTACGCATAAACGTATGGTACTTCTTTTTGTAGGTTTTCAATTTCGTTCAAATTTGTCGATATATTCGAGTTTGATCCTTTGATTAAAATTTGAGTGCACAAAATAAATTATTGACAAATTCATCTTTTTTGGCAGAACAGATTAGCAATTGCTTCGTTGCTATTTTCACGAAGTATGTACTTAATTAGAACAATAGATCATAATGATATATCCTCTTAGTTCAGGAAAATCTCAAGTGATTGATGTGATATTTCACACGAGACATTTAGGGAAAAGGAAGCTGCAGTTTTTTTTTCAGTACAATGACCGACAGATGTTCGTAGAAATGGCTGTGGGATCTCTGAAGGGTTAACTTCCTACTTAGAAAATATATGCTTTACTTGGTATTTGGAGCACCTAGAATAATTATTTGAGCCATTGAAAACTGACTTTATGTACTAACTGTGGTAACTTGGACTCATAGATTAATGGCCACACCGCTGCATCCAAGTTGAACTTCCGATCATCCAGGAAATGTGCAAGTTTGTATATGTATGTTAAGATGAAATTTTCGTACCAAAATATCAATCAAATCATGTGCCATGCATGCATGCCTGATCTTTATTACGGACTTGAAACTCACGTGAACAACTCAACTTGATGAGTGAACTGATATTCAGCCGGTGGTTAATTTATGTTTACTTGATGAAAACATGACAGCCTGATATTCCTATTTGGTATTTTGTAGGCTGGTCAAAGTTGGACACGGCCAACACACGAATTGCAGCTGTACATGCGTATTCAAGAGTTCATGTCGATTACTCGCGCTTATGATGTTGGTTAGGGCTGGCAAAATAACTGTAAGATTGAAATATGTACCTCTATCACTAACAGTAGTATTCTATTAGCCCAAGCATACTTGCATTTATTCCAACGAAATGCTTTAATCTTCAACTGATTAGGCCAAGGATAACAGACTCAAAGTATTGTACATGAATCAAGACATATCTCCCTACTACTCTTTTTCCTACAGCCGGGGCGAAGTCTACCAACATCGTAAAACCTGATCACAAACTGGTGTACGGCGCTCTCACTAATGAGGTCGGTGTTTATCTCAAAATTACCAATTTTGGAATCTATCTTCTCTATTTTCATAAATTTCTATACACGGTGCTGCATAATATAAATAGATACACGTGTCTTTAGTTTATTCTCGAGCTTAGAATTCTTGAGTTTGTTTTAAATGGTGGCGTGGAACTATCGCTTAAGAGGGTTTCCAACCGACCGTCTAACATTACTCAGCCAAAAGTCCAAAACCCCGACTGTATAATATGAACAGACTATAAATTTGAATACGAGAAAATAAATGTGAAAGCAGATATTTTAGCTTTGGTTATAAATGTTATCAAACAAATGTTTGAAAATAATCGAATACTAATCTCCTTCCATGTTACTAAATGAAACTATTATTTGATTAATCCTCCAATTAATGAACGATTTTTCCTTCTTGATGCTAACAAAGTCAAACTTTCAACACACATGCTAATAATATCTTTAAGTAGTTAGATTAGACGCTAAAAATAATATATGCGAATATTTGGACCAAATAATATTTTCATAGTATATAATTTTCTTACTACTAGAAGGCCGTATTACAAAACCATAATGATGGGAAAATGCAACTTATGTATATTAAGGGAAAACGCTCTGTCTTGACCACAATACTCACCTTATACCAAAAAAACATATACTCACATGGTCCTAGCAGAACAATTTCCATGGAGTATATCTAAGATAATCTACAAGATGTGACCCGGAGTATTTCTGAATAAGTCTATCATTTTTTTGCGATGTAAAGTCTATTCGCTAAATCTACTAATTATTTACCCAATGATGAGATAAGCTATGCATAGATTCGAAAATTGATTTATATTCTCAAACACGTATCACTAAAGTAGTCATTGGGCTAAAATACCAATAAAAATATCCCACAACTAAAAGAAGCAACAAAAGTTGCACAATCATTTTCACATGATGTGTATGAAAGTAAACCTTCCCTGAATCTTTCAAAAGCATATTACTATGCTTTTCCTACACTTGAAGGTTACAATCATCGGATATTGCATAATTTTTCTAGCCCGTGCAAGTGCACGGGTTGACGACTAGTTTAAATAACAGATTTAAACATGGAATTTCAAACCTTAATAACTTTTAATCTAAAATTCCAATAAATAAAAGTTTTATATGTTTTCTGATCCAAATCAAATGATCTTTCCAAATAATCCAATTGTGTACTGTTTTGAACTTTCAAATTGCAATTCAAATTTAAATTCAAATCATTCAATTGAATTTTGCCAAACTTCATAAGTAATTCATAATAAATCCAAATCATGCAAATGAAATATGTTTTCAATGCTAATTCAAATAACCTATTCAAATAGAAATTTTGTTTCATGGTTTGAATAATTTAAATTGCCTAAATAATTTAATACTTATTTAATTCATTTAAATTTGATAAAATCATAACTTGCTCAATATAAAATATTTTTGAACATGCAAAATATGTTTTCAAACCATCAAAGTGTGAACTTTTCAAATGTGAGTTTGAATTCATGTTTTGAACAAATAAAAATTCAATTAAATTCAAACTTGTTTTAAATTCATTTAAAACTTGTTTAATATTGTTTAATTCATAATTAAATAATCCTAACCCCTATTTCAATATTTGAAAGATGTAATCCAACTAAAATTTGATGTTCTTTTCAAATATAAACTTTGTTATTTGTTTTGAACAATTTAAATGGTTGAAAACAACAAATACTTGTGTGTCACCTTTAAGGCACCCAAAAATTCCCTAAATTAATAATAAAATTCTAAATTGCTACACCCTATTTTAATTTGATTCTAATGTTGTTATTTTGCTGTTTTCCTTTTGCATGCATCATACTAAACCACTAGCACCTGTTGATTAGTTGGAAAACAAATAATCTAACCAAAATCCATGGGCTTTTCACATGCAACTCAAAGTTGCATATGTGTCCATTTAAATTGTGTTATCATATCAATTAGTTTATTTTGATGCATCTATTTACTTGTCATGCATCATATTTGATTGTGCACTATGCCATGATAATGATTGTTTATATTTCTGCCTTGTTTGTTTGCTTCTTCTCGGATAGACGACGACGTTGATACCGACGACCTTTACGACACCCCTTCTGAGGATCTAGCTCAGTACCCGGCTACTGGGTTTGCAGGCAAGTTATCACTCACATGAACCATTGTGTTCCTTTCAACATTGGTTACCGATACTTTCCGTTGCTTATATTTGCTAGCCCTATGTATCGTTGCTTCTGTTACGAACCTATCACATGATACCCTAAACCCTGATATTGCCACACCTCCAGTCCTAACACCCCGTTGCTTGGGCCCGTGTCTTACTAGCATGCTTAGGGTTGTTTTGCTCGAGTCTGTTATCCGTTACTTTCTGTTATTAAATCTGTTATATTCTGGGGCTCGATGTTAAACAACAATTTGTTAATTTGAGGTAATAAATAATTTGCTGATAAGGCACCGGCAGGAGGCCCGGCGTGGTTTTGAGGCCTGCTAGTGTCGACCCTAATAGGAAAAGGGTCTTGTCTACTGATCCATGATGAGCGCACTATCCGCATGTGGGAAGCGTGTATGGGCGCCCCCCTCAATTTGACTCGATCCGCATCTCGTCCAAATCACCACACTTAGTTCGGGCTTTCCATTTGATGCACGCATATGCAGGTACAAACCCGAGGCCAGGGTGGAACTTTTGTAGTCGGCATTTAGGGCGGCGTGGTCTTCCAGTGCTATGAGGGTCCTCCTTTTCTTCGGGGGGGGGGGGGGCTCGATTAGCCGCGCACGCACAGCACGTGGTGCTTTGGGCTTGATGCGAAGAAGAGTTGAGTTGTGTTGAGTGCCCCGCTTGGTGGGAAAGGCCTTCCCATCTGGCGGGTTATTCTTACGTGTACGGCCAAATTCGTGCACCCCTGCAGGGATAAATCTTCTCGAGAAGCCGTGTTTTCCGCGGTTATGGTTGACTTGGTGAAAGTACTGGCTAACAAGTACTCGGAACAACTTACACCTAACTAATGATAACTTGACTAGTAATAGGCTCATTGACACAACAACTTGATCCATCATTAATCCAACTGTGTGAGTTATCCTCGGATTGCTTCTTTGGATAAGGGGCGAGATCCAGGATGGGTTTGATTGGTGTTTAGCTATAGTTGGTTACGATACGCTATCTCATCTCTTTCTGTTACACCGGAAGTTGTAGTATGTTCTGTAGATGGTTAGTGCAGCCAGTTGCAGCATCTTTCATACCTTTTTCTTCCGTTGATCCCAAGGCATCTGTGCTTGGTGTTGACGGGCTACACCTTGGTGAACTGTGAGTCTTGCTTGCCAGTATGTTGTTGTACTGACCCTTTTGGGGCTGTGGTTTACGCAGACTACGACTACGGCTACGATGACCACCAGGATGGCTACTTCGTGGAGTTTGACGAGACTGCAGACGAGTAGATAGCTGGACCAGGGCTGGATCCAGGACCTACGTGGATGGGCTTCGTCTTCCTTATTTTCCCGGCTTCTTAAGCCTATTTGGATTTGTCTGTACTCAGACCCCCTTTGAATGCTTCCGCTGAGTTGTAATGATGCTATGTTGGGACATGTGTCCTCTGGATGATTGTATTTGCTATTCTCTGCCCTAGTGAGGGCCATTTGCAACTTATTTCGATCTTTTGTGTCTTAGAGGCATGTTGTGTTATCCTTTTGTTCAAAGCCGTTGACGTACCATGTGTGTATGGTATGAAGTACGTCAATGGTAGTGTCCAGATTTCTACGGGATAGTTTACATCGACGGTGAACAGTAACGGTTGGTTGTCGCACCTAAGTGCTGGCCTACCCGTAAGGGGACGCGGGAGCCTTTAAGCCCCGTAATCCAATCAAAATACTGTTCAGTTCGTACGGTGAGTATCCTCTAGAAGTCCGGGTGCGACATTCAGGTTCATCCTTCAGGACTGATAAGATCATCCAGTTGTACATGACTAACTTGCAGAAGTAAGATCATCAACTGTGTGATTTGGATACTCACCCCTCTTCGAGTTCTAGATACCTAGTTGATTTCTCTCAAGTCACTTATAGACTTGAGGTTAGGCTTGTTGAGATTTAGTGTTGGTCACAACCAATTATGGTTTGTGTAACCAGATGATTTGTTTTCTTAAGATACTTCTTATAAAGATCACTCCAATTGTACTCTTGACCAGATGATCTAGTCCTATTTCATCATGTCAAGTGAAACATTGGTCACTTTGGTTGGTTTAAACTTTCGCGCCAAAATTTCCCGTACTTTTAGATGCATGCTTTGCAAATGCACATATTAAATTTAGATCCTTATAACTTCCCAAACACTGGGATGTTACAGTATCTCCCCCTTAACAAGAACTTCGTCCCGAAGTTCAACCTCTCTCACGTAAAGATAGGTAGAGAGAACTTCCGTAGACTGTTGAATCTTCACAGCTGTTTCTTGTGTTGACCTTGACATGTGTAGCCTCTTGTCTTGATTGTTCACCTTCCACTGTCTTGCATAATAATCTAATACTAAGTATGTTGCTATGACAACTCTGTTTCGTTACTCGGCCTTCCTAATGGTCTCACGAAGAATACATGGTATTTCCACCATATAGTGGATACCAAGTTTCATTCTCCGATGAATGGGTATGGTTTCCTACCTCTCACAAATTTCCGGATAACATTTGGTCTATCCACCAGGTGATGAATAACCAATAAACTTCTTCCGGTATACTGGATATTGACTATGTTTAGGACTCCATTTGGTTGAATCTAGTGGGCTCAAGAGAAATTCTGCTCAAAGGAGCTTGTACCACATAGTGTACATTGTTTAAGAAGTAATCTATTTAGTGAAAATATCTTCGAGTTTCCTCGAGTTTTAACTCATCCCTACAGGTGACTACAACCCATTCCACTAGTTAATTCCTATGGTCTTTCTACATCTTTAGTTTTGACTTCTACAGAACAACTCTATAAGTTAACTTATCGGCATTCTATGTAATTCTTTCTAGGATGTACTACTCATGTTATCATCTTGGCATCACTTGTGGTATATCTCCATGTGTTGATGAAGTATGTCACCAACTTCAAACAAAATGTGGAATGTGGTCCATTCCCATCATTGCTTTATTGGTTTCTGCCTTCTTGACTTCAAGGACTTCCAAAGCTTTGGTAGTTGCTTCAATCAGCTGAGATTTCAGACCGCTCTCGTACTAATCCTATACCCTCTAGATCAGTAACATCAAGATAGAACTCAATGTTCGCACATGCATATGCACATCAAGTTCCAACTTCATGCATAGATCTAGTCAATCAAAGATCCAAATAAGATCCAATAAATCCCAAATGCATTTATATAACACTCATGCATCAAAAGCCTGTGAAATAGAAGTACTTAGAGTAAAACATCTCTAGTACCAAGGCTCTTAAATGCTATACACTACAAGTAGGTATATATTACCTTGTAATCCTATTCTACACAACCACTCTTTGCCCATGCAATTACTCCAATTGCATGCCTTACTGCAATGGAATAAACCAGAACAAATTGATCCTATAGTAGTTGTTGTCTAACTTAGTTCTATATAGGACTAAGTATCATGTCAATTGAAATACTACATCCTGATTATGGTAAGATACTCATGGCATCTGTTGATCCTTCATGGTGTTGATCACATCGTAGGAGCAGTAATGTAGCTTCCATAAATGCTTATGCCTTCTCCTAATTCTATACTATACTATAATGATTCTCCTCTGGACTTGATAACTAAAGATATGGTATATACCCCATAGTTACCATGGTCTAATGTCTCTTTATGATTCTCAAACATCCCTTCTTGACGAGTCTTATACGTACTCTATACCATGTTGTACTCCATCCTATTCATTCATAGAATGGGGTAATCATCACTTTGACTTAATCATCTCTGACTATGTCAGAACTCTCTTTTTATCAATAACACTGATACATGCTAGACTTCTAACTATTCATACCTAGGTATATAGAAATTAGATAAGTATATTTACTCAAGTTGAGTAAGAACATTCTATTCAAATATGATCATATCATACTCAAGTGAATGATTCTCATAGTTGTAGGAAATGTGGTTTAGATAAGATGGCTTCCTATAGTCTTTACCAACCTACAGATCTCCTAGAAGGTTTTAAACCTAAGGTCGCTTCACTCTGATACCATTTGTGGAGACCCAGCACACCACTGCATGTGTAGTGCGCAAGTCGGTGACATAATACTCACAAAAGGACTTATCCGTGAATATTACATCTCTCAGAGTGGTACAACAGAAACACAGCGGGACCAAGCAAAGCTATAGGATACAAACTTCATTACAAAATCTTGAGAATCTCCTTGATGAATCAAGAAGCTCTCCTGCAAAAGAAACATCATAAGAAGCAATCGAAGCTCCAAGCCGGAGAAGAACTCTAGCTCAGAACTAATCTACTACGGCTGATGTCAGCCCTAATCTATGGCTTGATCTACTAACTCCAAGAATGGAATCCACCTACACCTTGATAGCTTCTCCTCCTTCAACGTTGTTGATGACGATGCTTTACGATGACGACTCCCATCAGGCTTCAACTCTAAGCAGGGGATCAAACGGGAACGAATGAGTAACGAGCGTTACTCAGCAAGCTCATGATATATAGTGGGTAGTTTGATGCACTAACTACAGCTTTAGACTCAAAAGAGTCATAAGCTAATGCAAGGTTTTTGTAAATCTTTCTTCAAGAGATTGCTTTTACTTCTGAAAACTATGCCCGCCAGACCATCACAGGAGCTAGAACTTCATGGAGTTGCCTTTCCTGTAGCGTTCGCAGTTCCTTCCCGGAACAGGGGGTAACATGCCACATCCTTTTACACTCTGCAGAGGTGCGTTACTTTACCCATGGACGACCAAGACCATGTTGCACAACCAGGCGATCGTTCCTGTCCACGCCCACTTAGGTGTGGGGCCCGGTTGTTGGTCCAAGCCAAACCGTGCTTCTCCGCACAACGCATGCCCACCCATTTCCGCCAGCAGGTTGAACGCCTGATTCCACCCCTCACGATGGAGATCTACGCGCCCCTGGCAGACACTCATAGACCCCAGAGTCCGTGGGACGTAAGGGCTCCCACCCATGTGCATGTAGTCTCGCAAGACCTACAGCGTACGTCTCTGGCAGTCCGTTGACATGCGAACAAGAAAAGTATCACGGCTGACTTACTCCCCCCATAGAAGACCCATGGTTAACACGGTATTTACGGCGCACCGAGTTCTGACGGCATTTGTGATTAGTTCCTAGGTAATACGTTCCCGTGCAGATGGAACCTTCCTTTGACCTATTCATCTTACCATGGTTCCATCCGCCCACCACACAGAACACTACCACTCGGGTAGTCATTCAATTAGTCATATTATTATAAAAATAGGATCATGCATTCTTTTGAGAACATGTGGTAATAAGATAGGGTTTTTGCAAATAGTTTGTTATGAAGTACTGCAAAGGATATGAGCAAGTGATGAACTTGCCTGAGATTTAAATGACCATAATATCCATGTCTTCGGGGTCAAGGGTCACGTAGAACATCCTGACGTCTGAAAGATAGCAAAGTAGTCCCGGTAAGGACTACAGAAACACTGGCAGCATGATACATGCATAATAATGAGATGCAATCGTGAAATACCCTAGAAGATACCCCAGCTTACAAGTGTAAGTTATGTTTGATATGATAACTTAATCTTATGATTTTTAGGTGAATTGTTTCATTACTTGTGGTGATGTGGTTATTACTTCTTTTAGACTTACATGTGTTTCACTTTTATTTAGCAAACAATTGTTATCTTGTTTAGGTAAAAGTGTTTATTACTTGATTAAATAACAAAACAACAACACATGGAAAATAATTATTGAATAGATAATAGACACATTTTATTTTATGTTCGAAAGTGTAGAGCTAATGACAATGAGTTTAGTTGAAAATGGTGAGCTAACAAAATTACTCTATCTTCACATAGCTTGGTAATGGTTAGTGATGATAGGTTTAGTAGGTGCGAAAACATGGGGTTTTATTAATAAGGAAAATAATGTTTGAGGTAGTTGTTTATGGTTAGAATGGAATATTACAGAATTCCATTATACCCTTTAAAACAATTCTATAAGTTGAAGAAAATGTTTTATGTTTAATCTATTTTAATTGAAAATTCTTTTCTCTTTAATTTGATATGTCATGCAATGCTTATGAAAAGATTTACACAAACTATTAATTTATTGATTTTAAATGAATTAATTGACTAGGCAAATATTGAACACATGAAAACTTAGTAAAATGGCTTTGAAAACATCATATATGAATTGCATAAGTTATTTGGAACATTTTGGGATATACTTGTATTTTTCCTGATTTTATGAATTATTTATTATTTTTCTAATATTTATTGTTATTATTTTTATTATAAATTATTTGATTGTTTTCACAGAAAATATTTGTTAGGGAGTATTTTGAAATGCTCAAAATATCTAAATAATGTTGAAAGAATAATTTACATTTGATTAAATAGTTTTGAATATTTCTAAATCTTATTATCAAAGTTTTATTATTAAAATATTATTTTATAACCATAATTTTAAGACTATAAGTATTATTGGATTATTTTTCTTAATTTTAATATACAACCATTTTACTAGATTAAGAATTAGTTATATTGCACAGGTTTGAAATTTGTAGAATTTTATTTATTGTTTTCTATTATTTTTCTAATTCTTTTATTTAAGATTTAGGCAATTACTATACTGCCCCTAGGCTGACAGGTGGGTCCATGGGTTAGGGTTGAACCCAACCCACTGGTCCGGTCGAGCCGGACCAGACCAGACCAGACGCACCCGAGCCCCCCGTCTCCTTCTCCCCTCCCTCTGCGCGTGGCGACGCAGAGGCGCCCATCGCCACCTCCACACCGGCGATTTCTCTGCCCCCTCCGTCCATCTCCTCCACCGTGACCTAGCGCCGCTACTTCTCCTCCCTGCCCTCTACTACGCCTCCCTCCTCGATCTGAGTTTCTCCCTGTGTGGCTCCCGTGGCAACCTCGAACCCTAACCCTAGGTTTCGGTACCCGGGGTGCTCCTCCACCTCTCCGGTGACTTTGGCTCCTCGATGTGACTCATGGAGGCTCCTGGAAGTCGAGATGCTGCTGCTGCTGCTTGGTGGCTCGGTTTTCGGAGATGCTGCCGCCGGGATGGCCTTCTGGGCAACCGTGGCTTGCCGCCGTGCTCCTCTCTCCATCCGGATGTGGTCACCACGATGGTGACCACCTGTAAGTGCCTCTCTCCTCTCTCTGCCCTCTAACCTCTCTCTCTCTCTCTCTCTCGGACTCTTCCTTTCCCCCTTGCTCTGGAGCCTAGCCATCGAGCTAGCTCATACTGTGCTTCCCTGGGATGCTCTCTGTTATCTAGTGCTTGGTTGGGTAGCGTTGGATTTTACCTTATGTTTTACTTGATGTATGAGACACGGAAATCATGCCATGATCTGTGATGGATGAGGGATTTTTATTGTGCACCTAGATTAACCCTCTGTTGCTCTGTGCTGTGAGATGTTACTTGTTGTGGAGCTGGTGCTGTTAGTGGGAAATCGTTTTGGGATTTACTCCCAATGTTATTTCTATGTACTGATACCCTTAGGGTTTGCTCCCTGTGATGGATTCTTGTTACTGACTATCTGATAACAATTCCTGTTATCATGTATAGAATTACCAGTGTTCTATGGGTGTGCTAAATGGTTGAGAGGTGTTACTCTGAATGTTATTCAGAGAATATGCCCTCAACACTTGATTCATCTTAATGTTTTTGTGTCATGATTCCCTGGTTCTGGGGTATCAGATCCTTGGATCTGGTGCCCAGCAACCTTGTGTATGTGTGGCATAATACAGTGCTCCTGGCTATTGTTTTGACTCAAAATCCCTTTGCTATAAACCTTTATATCTTGATTCTTTGTATCAGATGATAAGAACAGAGCACTACTCATGATATCTTTTCCTTCTATGGTACTTATAAATTAAGAACAGATACTTGCACTAGTTTCCTTTGCCCCAAGCCAATGATGCAATAGCCTGAGGCCCTAATTTTATATAAGTACAGATACTATGCTTGAGCTAGTTGCAAATCTAAGTTGTTGGGTTAATTATTGGGCATCTCTATATGCCAACTGGTGGGTGCTACTCTGAACCTTAGGGTTCAGAGGATGTGCCACCATGTCCCTCTTGTGTTTCCAAGGAACATTTGAATTGGTGAGTTGTGTTTGAGGTACCAATTTTTTATGGTTCTGGTGCCCCAGCAACTACACTATTGATTGTTTGGTTAATATATCTGATAAGAAAAGATTAATGCTTGTGGAATTGCCCTTAGGCCCATGATGTTGTTCTGAGGCATTTTTCTTAAGATAAGAACATATATTATACTTGTTTTTAAACCCCTGTGATGTGATTAGCATAGCAACACTATGCTAGACTGAGGGAAATAAATCCCAACCCATCTCTGTGCATAGTTTAGCAATTTCTTGCTGAGTTGTGTGTAGAGATCAACCTGTTATGTGTTGATGCTGGGATGGTGTGTTGATCTTGTGGATCTACTGCTGGGTGGTGTTGCTGGCTTGTTGGCCTTCTCCCTGCAGTTCCTGCTCCCTTGATCCTCTGGCTCCAGGCTTGGCCTTGCTTTGCCTTGCTCCAGGTATGCTTCCCCAGCTTGTGACTTGGCCTTGTTGTTATCCTACTGGATCTATGGTCTCACATATCTTTGTGGGATGAATTGATTTGTGGTGCTGTGGTTTCCTGGTGGTTGTTCTTGCTGTTCTTGCTGGAGCTGTACAACTCGAGCTGTGAACAGGGGAAAGTGAGCTTGGTCTCCTCTCCCTTGCGGCTTATGTGGTATTTATACCACAACAGGGGTCTTGACAGCACCAAAGTGTGCTGGTGAGTGTGCTGTGTGCTTGTCTACGTTGCCTAGGATATTTCCTGGGAGATGTGCTCGGTTTGCACTTGGTCTTATCCTGGTGCTATACTTATTTTTGGACTTGACACTTGTATTTCCTGATGACTAGCCAATGAGATTATACCAAGGCTTTTTCTCTGATTTGAATAGATACTAAACTTGTCTAAGCTTAAACTCGATGATGCGATTAGCAGTGCACCTCACTGCCTAGCTGAGAGTACTAATCCCCACTAACCTTCTTTTTACTTTTCTTTGTTTTCTTCTTGTTTATTTTGCAGGATCAGAAGATTAATAGAAGACTTAGAGATTTGCAAGGATTAGATTAGGAATTTCTTTTTGTAATTGTCAACTTGTAATAGAACATGTAATTTTCCATTTGTTAAATTATATAATAACTTTGTATTATCATTTTATTATCAATAAAGTTTATTTTTTTTATAATTTCCTTTTATTGTAAATATGTTTGTAAAGACAATGTACTATTGTTTTAAATTTATAAAGTCTTTATTTTTGTTTTATAATCTCCTTGAATTGTATTCTATCCAACAAAGACTTGAATTAATGAATGACTCCCATTTATTTTCTTATACTGTTATTTCTATAACTTTAAATATTTTGTTTGAATTCAAATTCAATTCCATGTCATTCAAAGTAAGAATTCATATCTCCCGACGATTCACCACTTAGGGTCATGCCCAAATTCTCCCACCTCCACTTTTCTAATCTAAACCCTAAGTTAGGAAAAGATCATGTCGATATCCTTCCACCTTCCCTCTTTGACTCTAAAACCCCAGTCAGATAATCGATGAATCTCTGATTACTCAAGGGTTAAAGATTTGCAAACATATCACTAGTTGCCACTCTCATTAGGATATTGATTTTGAGTCAATTACCAATTTGTTCTTATATAACTTAACCTAATGAAACTCTAGTGTTTAATGTCCTCATAAATAATCTGCTTACAAGATTTATCGGTCCTGTACTCAAATTATTCTTGTATGACACCAAACACTGGGATTTCACCCCCCTCATTTGATGTCTTCTGATCTTGGCCTCTTCCTGGTTTGCTTCTCTTGTAGCCTTGGTTATGCAGAAACGTAGACAAGGGTTTTGGAAAAGATCACGGACAGTGATCAGGGTTTAGCATTGGTTTAAGAAGGTTTGTTTCCTCGTTCAGGTTCATCCTTCAGGACTGATAAGATCATCCAGTTGTACATGACTAAATTGCAGAAGTAAGATCATCAACTGTGTGATTTGGATACTCACCCCTCTTCGAGTTCTAGATACCTAGTTGATTTCTCTCAAGTCACTTATAGACTTGAGGTTAGGCTTGTTGAGATTTAGTGTTGGTCCAACCAATTATGGTTTGTGTAACCAGATGATTTGTTTTCTTAAGATACTTCTTATAAAGATCACTCCAATTGTACTCTTGACCAGATGATCTAGTCCTATTTCATCATGTCAAGTGAAACATTGGTCACTTTGGTTGGTTTAAACTTTCGCGCCAAAATTTCCCGTACTTTTAGATGCATGCTTTGCAAATGCACATATTAAATTTAGATCCTTATAACTTCCCAAACACTGGGATGTTACAGGTTGTCACCTCTTCTCTCACACAGATTCTTGCAAAATAGTTGGCCAAATATGGACAGAGGATTTCTTAACAAAAATTTGGCAAGGCAACTCTTGCTAAAATTTGATAAAACTAGCGTGGACACCAACCAAACACACCCCAAATGTAGGACCGTCTAGATGAGAAACGAGATCCGTCCAGAACTAGTCAGACATCTATTAAGTCCTCCTTTGATTCAAAGAATTTTCAAAAGAAGTTTGTAGGATTTAGGTCCTCTGGAACTTTTCCTTTCGAAAGTGTTTGATTCAGTGGATTGAAACCTGTAGGAACTTTTCCCATAGAAATTATGTAGTGCATTTTCATAAGAAAATTAACGTGAGCTCAGACCTCATGAAAAATTCCTACGGCTTGTCCCAGTGCCCAGAGGATTCCAATGGACAGGGCAAGTCATTCCTTCACAATCCATGTGCCTTAACAATCCCTATTCCTTTAATTCCTACGGCTTGACTCAAAGGAGGCCTAAAGTGGACACATTATCCCGGGCAACCTCGATCCCATTCTGCAAGTGACCAACCAATAGTGCATTGGTGTTTTGCCGCATAACATTCATATTCTTCTAAACTAAATTAATTAGGAAAGCGATTTGTGAGTGAATAGTGACTGGCGGGGGCTACCAGTCTACCTATAGCACATCTCTGACATAAGGAAATTTCATCAAAATACATATATAATTTGTGTCATGCACAAGCTTTCTGTCCTCGATGGATTTTCCAGGACATGACATCTTTGAACCCAGCTTGGCAGACAATTAGATAACAGGAGCTGGGACCCGCAAGTAAAACTACTTTTTAGGGGGCAAGAAGATAGTATTTCCGAGTTACAAAAAAAACTGAAATACTCGCATATAGATAAATGTACTATGTTGTGTGAGTGGGAAGTTTGAAACTTAAACTTGACCATTAGTGACCTATAAAAGAATGATAAAAGGGAAACAAGGTTACTTCTCCAGGGGATAATAGGCGGTTGGCTTCTGCGCGTGACATGCATTCATCGCGTGGCCGGAAGAAAAAGGGGCCAGGATGGGATGAGGTCCCACCTTATCATCTCAATTGTTTATTCTCAGCCACACATTATGTTGTTTCTCTCGTCTCTTCCTTCGAGTCATCTTTCCCCCGAGCTCCTATTACATTTTCTTAGCTTTTCCCCGTTGTCTCCCACCTCACTGTCGGTGTCTTTCCTAATAGGTTACGTGCACAATTTAAAAAAAAAACGTCTTATATAACCGCCAAGATCTAATACAAAGATACGAACCACGACTATACATGCAAAACACCGACAACGGAAGATTGGCGTTTTTTGTTGACATTGTTCGTGAAGTCTCCAGAAGATTCTCACATGCATCCCTACATATGAGAATATTACCGATTCTCGTCAATGATCACATGTTTAATCCCTCTTATGGTGTCCACATGTCCATTTGTGTCAACCCGTCAGCTCTCTGCCGTCCAGGACTCGGCCTCTAACAAAAATAGACAACCTTTCAACGTACATATGGTGATAGATCCAATCTATATTAGGTCTATATGGGATTAGAATTTCTTAACACATGAGAGAGAGACAATTTATATCTCGTCTAAAGTAAGAGGACACAACAAAACCCCGTAGAGAGAGATAAAATTGAGGTGGGGGTTTATATAGTGGTAGGGAAGATGAAAGTGCATGGTGCCCCCACATGTGGTTTTGGTAATTAATGACAATCCTTATGGACTAATGTTTGCATTGATATATCCTTATAGATCTTGTCCATGTGAAAATATTGGAGTTCATGTGTTCGACTCTAGAAGCTTTCAAATGATGGCCATTGTTATATTCAAGGATTATATGAAGAATGGTAATGTATAGAGTTGAGCATATTGCAAGTATGTCTTGAACAAAGGATTAGGTTGTCTTTCATGATTATCTTCATGACATCATCAATTTAAGAGATAAGAAAAGATACAAGGTTGATCAAGCTTGTGATCAACACACAAAGCTACAAGATGTACCAAGTGGGATTTTGTATCTCGTGGTTTGGTAAAAAAATTGTGCATATAGCTTTGTGCACTAATCCATAATATGTATGTGTGGCATCAAAAGGAAGATCCCATATAGTAAATCGTGGATGACATCAAGTGGTGATTGTCATCAGATTGTGATGTAAAAGTTCAAGAGGAGCATCTCGATGAGATCACATACCTTGAATCTTGCTACCCTTTTGAAGATTGTGGCCATATGAAGATATGTCGTCAAGTGGTGTTCATCATCAAGCTTGACGTCGAAGCTCAAGGTAAGCTTATTGAAGAAATCCTATGCTTGATTCTTGCCACTAATTTGGATATTGTGGCCATATGAAGATTTTCCAAAAAGTATCTCTCCCATAATGGTGTATGGGGGAGCTACTTGCAAGTCTTCATCAAGCGTAGCATGTGCTAGCAAGCACTATCAAGAAAGGGGATCAAACTTGAGAGAGTTAAGATAGTAATAATCTAGCTCAAGTGAAATTCTCTTGGCAAATGTATGATATTGATAGGTTTTCTATTTGACCGGTCTCATGGGAGACCGGGGTATAGGATCGACAGTCGTACTATCAAGAGGGGCTCTCAAGTGAGTAACTTGATTGAATCCTTGTGGAGAGCTCAAACCTTTGCATACTTGGCATATCGTATTTTTTGGTTCTTATTTTGCTTTTATCTATGTGATTTTTTGGTGCTTGTCATGATTTTCATGACAAGCCAAGGTTTACCAAAAACGGATTTGATAAGAAAAACTTGTTGCAGCTTCGATGTTGGAGGTTTTACCTGTTGTTCTTTATAAAGAAGTTAAAACTTTCCCCATTTGGTTTTAAGTTACATTGTTGTACAATGATGTTTCTCTGCATATTATTGTAGTTCTCGTCGTTGCGATTTCAACGAGGCCAAGAACATCTAAAACGGAGTCTGTATGCAAAAGTTATTATAGTTTTTGTATTGCTGTTTTTGTTAGTCTTGAGGGGGGGGGGCGGAAATTCCTGCCCAAGTAGGGGCGGATATTCCGGCCAAATATTTTTCCCGACATCTACATGCCCAGCGCCAAAGTCCTTAGCCGAATGTTTTCCTCCCAGAAAACTGGGGAGGGGGGGGAGGGGGCGGGGCGGAAATTCCATCTGTGGGACCAAATATCCGACCCAATAATCTGCCCAAGTTTTCAAGCAACGACTCTATTTTGTGGGGACCTATAAAAGGTCCCCTTCTTCCCAGACACCAAAGATTTTCTAAGCACGTTTCCCCCTCTCTTTCCCACCATTGTTGACCTTAGGGTAGTCATTCCAAATATATTTATACTTTCCAATCACATCAACTTCATCTACAAGCATAGCTAAGCAATCAACTACCAAATTTTAAGGTTGCTACACTATCAAGGTAATAAGGATGGCTACACACTACTTGGGATAATAGCATAGCATAATATTTTACCAAAGATTTTCATATCATGCATACTACTCAAAAGTTCTAATGCATATAGGAAATAATAGGTAGTTTATGATGTGTCACTTTCCTTGTTGAAGGTTGGTGAATAAATCACACTCTCTTCAAAACAACTTTATTTCTCTTCGTACAATCTAAACAAGTCAAACAAATAGCAATAAACAACTTTCAAAAACAACAAGGGATCAAAGAATGACAATCAACACACTTAGTCAAAAGGGTTTTATATTAATTGGTTCAAGGTAAGGCTAAGGTCTATCACAATAATTTAGTTTGTTAAGGAAACTATTGTGATTAGGTTAAGGTCTACCAAAAGGGACTATGGTTGGTAAAGACTTGGGTTGGAAAGATTCAAACTCAATTGGCCATACTTGTCGAGGAAGTTCCAAGAGTTTAGCAAGGGTGATCATATCACTTCTTCAACTAAAGTAGCACATAACAATGTGTAACACTTAGTCATTTTCATCAAGACATTTGAGTAGTCTAAGTTACTCTTTCCATTTTGGGTTAAGTTAGGTCTAGGTTCAACTAACTATATAACAATATATAAAAATTAGATAAAGTATTGGGGTTTTCCGTTTCGGTTAATGGTTGGACAAGACAACTTGCTAACTCTTCAACTTTTATGGATTTCTCCAAGTATTCACATACTTGTCTTCTTGAAGATTATCTTCATGCTTCTATTGTAGTTTCCTCCTTGTTGTGAAGCCTCTCTTGAACTTGATAAATCCTCATGGTTTTCACTTCACTAGTTGGTTTAGGTATGGGATGGTAACAAACTAAGGGTTGATCTTGATCACTTGTGAATATACCACTAAGTCAAAAAGGAAAGAGGAAGAAAATATAGAAAGAGAAAGGGGTTGGTATTCTTCTTGATCTCTTCATGAATTTGCACTTCCTTGAGTTGTTTCTAGTTATGGAGTCCAAGTCTTTCCTTCAAAATTTCTTCCATGATCTTCCTTGTAGCTCTTCATGTTGCCACCAAGTTGATAATGAAGTTCCTTCTTGTGCTTAAGTCTTGATTTCCATTTTGCTAACTTGATGAATTTCTTGAAGCAAGAATAGGGGAGTGGAGGTGTAGATGGAAAACAATCGTACTAGTGTTTAAGGTTTCTTAGTTGGTCTTATATGTGATTGACACATATTAGGGAATTGGCCTTGGCTCCAAAATATCCAACACATCAAGGATAAAAAGAGGGAACCAATTTCTAAGACATGATAATATGAGTGGATCACTATGTTAGGTTTTTGGTCAAAACACATGGTCATGGTCCATGGGTGTCAAAAATGTTTAGGTAATGATGTCTCTGGTTCAAGGTTACCAAGAGGAGCAATTTTGCTTAAGGGGACATATTCTAATTATTTATAGAAATAATTCTATGTCAAAAAATTATACCACTTAATTCTAAATTCAAATGTAACTTGTTCAAAAATTATTTTGGAATAGAAGAAATGAAATCACACATCCTAAGGTTTCCAAATATATTTTATTTGCAATTTTTTGATTTGTAGAATTTGAATTATGCCAAAATTCATCAAACAAGCATATTTGAATTTGAACAAATTTTAAACTAACAACTTTGAATTTTGCCAGTGCCAAAAGTTTCTACACATCCAGAGGATTTCAAAAAGTCCAAGTTTTCTAAATTTGGGCTTATGGTTAAAAAGATATGATGTTTCTAATAACCAGGAGCTTTTTTTTTGCAAAAATGCTATTCCGTTTTTATTCGAATTAAATCCCGAGACGGGCTGGGACAAATGGCTATCTGTCGCGCAGGGCGACGAAAAGAACGTGGTCTTGGGCCGTTTATGCGCTGGCCGAGCAACAAATAAGCAACGCGCGCGCAGTATGACGTGGTGAAATCCTATTGGCTATTACCTCTTCGTTATATGATTTAATCACGCACGCCGGATCGAGGTCGGACGGTGAGGGACAGAGAAGCTCACCTGGGTGGCGCTGCTTCACCGGAAAATGTCGCCGCGGTGGCGTTGCTCCACGGTAGAGGACGACGCCGGCGTCCCCATACGTATCCGGGATCAGAAAGTCCACGACGAGACTCAGCGGTGCACGACGAGACTCCGGTGAGCGTCGGATGTGCACGGAGCGGCTCCTCCGCTACGGGAAAATCCAAAAAACAGGTCATGGAGGGGCCCAAGGGCATGGGGATTCATATGAGACCAAAAAGAGCGGCGCGGGCTCACGACCCCGCCGAAATCCGTGATCTACGGTGGCGGAACAGTGTGGCTCCGGCGAGCTATTCTGGCAGGAGGGAGGCACGGTTTGGAGTCGAATAACAGGGGAAACGAGGAGGATATGGAGGGCTTTAGGATGAGGTAAACGGGGAATTCAATCAGGGATGGAAAGACCGAATTTAAGGAATTGAAATCGCCCTAATACGGGAAGAAACGGCAGAGGAGGGTTGAAGACGATGATGTCATGATGACGTCATCAAATCTTTTATTTTTCTTTTTCCTGTTTAATTAAACCCTTAATAACTTTTGATTTAAAACTCCAAACAACCTCAAATAAATTTCAAAATTCCTGTAATATTAATATATTTCAAACCATATCATTTTTGTAAACAATTCCACATACTTTTACTTTTGAATTTTCAAATTTGAATAAATCCTTAATATTAGCTTAATGTGATTTTTAATTTAGAAAAATATAAAATATGAATATTGGTCAAATAAAATTTCATTGATATACTATAAGTTGGAAACTTATTTTTGAGTGTAATTACAACTTATTTTCATAATATTATATTTTTCAAAATAGGGGTAACCTTAATAGTCATTTTAATGCACTTTCCAAATAATAAATTGAATTAATGGTCAATTAGTAATTAGAGACTTAAGTATTTGAAAGTATGTTTCTTACAAGTCCTTTTCTCAAAAAGGAAATTTGTGAAAACCATTTTGTTACTGGATCATTAGTTGAAAAGTGATGTAGTTGATTTTTGTCTTTGAAAATATTTTCAATAACCAATTGGTTGGAGAAAATAAATTTTATCAATAATTAGGAGTTGAAGAATCATTTGGAAATTATAAAGATAGTATTTTTTTACATTGTTATGGTTTGATAAGACATTATGTGGTCACATAACAATTCTCAAGTTCATATAATATTGAATGATGGTGAAAAAAATTCTTAGGGTTTTGTAATCCTCAAGTTTTCAAATGCTATGGAAACATTTCCAAGGTAATGATTGACATGGAAACCTTTTTATGAGGTATGTTTGTTAAAGAGAAAAAATATCTTTGATTAGGTGAAACTTATTTAGGGTTTTAGAAAATAGAGGCATATTTGGATTATAATAATTCCAGTAACATTGTAAAACAATTAATATGACCTTTGTGTTTTGAGTTTTATTTATTTTTGGTGTCTTCCTTCAATAGAAAAAAAAAGTTCTATTTTTTTTTTGATTTTTGAACTTTCCAAAAATCAGGGATGTTACAATCTTACATGCAAGTTCCTTGTAGATTTCATCGGAATCTATCAAACAAAAATAAATAGGAAATAGTTTTACCAACGAGCAAACGCATATGCCACATGGCACAAATATAGGAACTAAACTATATTATAGAACCATATATGAAACTAGTGCATCCTAAGAAATAATATGGCATCTACTTTTTAAACACAGCACACCCAATGCCTCACAACCATATATGCAACTACTTCATCCTAATATTACACAATATAGGAATAACCACTAACAACCTCCATTTCACACACACATCTACTACTTATACTACTATAGTTTGAGTAAACATAAACTACAAAAATGGATTAAACCATATTTTTAGAAATCTACAAACTGCAACAAAAATGAGATAAATTTAGTACTACAATGGATGGAATCAAAGGGACTTGAGAGAGTTCACCTCCAAGAAGCATTCCCATGGTCTAAATTGAAGAAACAAAAGAGTTTTCAATAGATTTGAACTTTGGGGCGGAATTTAGGAGAGAGAGGGGCTGGGGGCGGCTGGGGGGAAGAAAAATAGGGTTGGGGTCGGGTTTGGCGTGGGCTAGGTCTTCTACCGAGAGTTCGGCGCCAACGCAAACGACGCCGAATACCGCGACTTAGATTCAGATACCGTGGCAGGTCGACACCAATGCATATGGAGCCGACCCCTGCCACGTAGGATTTCCTGTGGCACCGTCCGTTTACTTCGGCGACCCGCCTGAATGACGCCGATGTGCACAGGTTCGACACCAATTGCGATGGCGCCGACAAAAGCGGTCAGATCTGGAAATAGTTTACAGACCCGGCCAGATGCGACATTAGTTGTCGAAAAAGGCCATTTTTGGCAAAAAAAAAAACCCAAGTGCATGGGCCCATCGCTGGGTGCGTGCATTATGTGTCGTGCCAGGTCAGCACGCGGGGTTATAGTTCACTCTTAGCGAGTCCTAACGGGTGCTCCTCCCTACCGACTGCGGGATCCCTTGTTGTCATTTCGCTCAATGAATCATTGTCTTGAGCCTCCTGCGTTGGCCCATTAATCTCTGTGTCTTGTTCCCATTTTTTCTTTCGTTCGATCTGCGTTGTGGCTTTCATTCGTTCCATGGCTTGTGGGCCTATATTGTCAGACGTTGTTGTGTAGATCTAATCAAGCGTACACCAGTGGGAAGAGCAGAGTATTTAAACCATTGCGGTTGTTTGTAAACTTACGGTATGGGTCTATTTTTATGTGCAGTGTCACCCACGCCCGTGCACATATACAATACTCTTTAGCTATTGCCGTGTCTGACTTTGCGGGCACGCGCCACACGTTGCGACTGGACAATGTGTGTACATCAGCGTGTGCGTCTGGACAAACACGGTTTGCATGCAACTATGCCTCCTTCAAAGCATAAGTGTCGACAAGTATGGTTTGCATGCAAAGCTATGTAGGAATAGCAGTAAAATGTCGGACTGCCGGTTTCTTTGTGTTTAATCTATACCTCGGTCAAAGAGTTGTCTTCACATACTGCTGACTTTCATATATGTGCCTAATACATGTCTTAGTCAAAACATAAATCTAGTTATCTGCATATTTGTCCAGTTAGCGGTCCATGCAGGTGCTACTAGTTGATGTATAAAATGAATTTAAAATTGCGCTATAAAAATTCAGACCATAATTTTATAGTAGTGAAATAAATCAAAGGTAAAAAACACAAAAAATATGGTGAAGTGGAACATTTTTTTTGGATGAAGTATAAAAGAGGAACAAAATTTTAGACCAACAAAAAATAATATTTAGATACATTAGGAAGAAAATAAAAAAATTCTCCCTCCGTATCAAAATATAAGATTTTTAGAGTTTTTAGACAAAATGTATCCAGACATGTTTTAGTGTATAGATTCATGTGTATCTTGCACTAAAACATGTCTAGATATGTTTTTTCTAGTAAACGGTAAAGCATCTTATATTTCGATACGAAGTGAGTATATTGCAGTGAATAAAAAGTACGTGTAAGAACCAAAAAGAAATATAGGAACCTAATTTTTTTGAGTAAGAGGAACACAAAATTTTGAACGCCGGAACAAAAGTTTATTCACTTGGGAACAAACAGGAACATCATAGAGCAACAAGAAACAATCAAGGAACAATAAATTTGTGAAACTAATTATGTCGAACGAGAGGAATAAACCTTTATAAATAAAAAGAAAAAATAGCCATATATATAGGAACAAAAAACTCTATAGAGAGAGGAACAAAATTCCATGGACATAGAAACAAAAGGTCGGAATAAAAGACACGAACAAAAAGCTCCATAGACAAAGGAAACCAATTCCTGGAAGAAAAAAGGTAGGAAGAAAAACGCGAGTAGCAAAAGTTAGGAACAAAAAGATAGGAACAAAACCTAGTAACAAAATCTTAGAACAAAAAGAGAGGAACAAAAGTTAGGAAAAAAACACAGGAACAAAAAGTCCACACATATAGAAACCAAAAACTCTATAAAGAGAGGAACAAATTTCCATGGACATAGGAACAAAGGTTCGGAATAAAAGACATGGACAAAAATTTTCCGTTTACATAGAAACAAATCTTGGAACAAAAAAATATCTTGGAACAAAATGTGAGGAACAAAAGTTAGGAACAAAAATATTGGAACACAACCTACGAACAAAAATCTTGGAACAAAAGCGAGGAACAAAAGTTAGGAAACAAAAAAATAGGAAGAAAATCTCGGAATAAAAGACAGGAACAAAAAAACTCCATTGACATAGGAACAAAAATCTTGGAACCAAAATCTAGGAACAAAAGGGGGAACAAAAAATATCTTGGAACAAAAGTTAGGAACAAAAAGATAGGAACATAAATCTTGGAACAAAAATCAGGGAACAAAATTAGGAAACAAAGAAAATAAGAACAAAAAGTCCACACATATAGGAACAAAAAATCTATTGAGAGAGGAACAAAGTTCCATGAACATAGGAACAAAAGCTCGGGATAAAAGAAATGAACAAAAAACTCCATTGACATAAGAAGAAAATCTTGGAATGAATAACGTAGGAACAAAAAATATCTTGGAACAAAAGTTAGGAACAAAAAGATAGGAACAAAACCTAGGAAAAAAATCTTGGAACAAAAAGCGAGGAACAAAATTAGGAAACAAAAAATAGAGACAAAAAGTCCACACATATAGGAACAAAAAAATATATAGAGAGAGAAACGAACTTACATGGACATAGGAACAAAACACGGAATACACCCTCCGTTTCTTAAAACAAGGCGTCATTTGGGCACTCAGACCAAGACATCTACATGTAGGGCTAAATTTAGTGTTATTTGGACATTTTTTCCCTTGTCGAATGCAAGGAAGATGCCCAATCCGAGCCAGCTTTACTCCGGTGCAATTGGCGCATGCAACTCTGCATGCATGTTCATGGATGTGCTCCTGGAGATGAAAAGAAGGCTAGTTTTGGGAAAAAAGGAATCGAAACGGATCTGCGCCTTCCTTTGTTGGAAAAGTGAAAAAAATTACACACCCTATTTTAAGGAACAGAGGGAGTAAAAGACTAAACAAAAAGCTTGGAAAAAAAAGCTAGGAACAAAAAATATCTTGAAACAAAATGCGAGGAACAAAAAACTCTATGGAGAGAGGAACAAAGTTCCATGGACACATGAGTAATAACTTGGAATAAAAGACAGGAACAAAAAGCTCCATTAACATAGAAAAAATATGTTGGAACAAAAATGTTATTAACAAAAGGTAGGAACAAAAAACCTTGGAACAAAATGCGAGAAACAAAAGTAGGAACAAAAAGATAGGACAAAACCTAGGAACAAAAATCTTGGAACAAAAAGCGAGGGACAAAAAAGCTAGAAAACATGAAAATATAGGAACAAAATTCTTGGAACAAAGAGCGAGAAACAAAAAGTTAGGAACACATTTAGGCATAAAAACCTCCATGGAGATAGGTACAAAATAATATATATAGAAAAAAAATTAGAATTATTTACGGTAGACAAAATGTTGAGACAAAAAAGAAGAACACAAATATAGAAGGAAAAAGAGATGAAAATAAAAATAGACAAAAAAATATCAAAAGAAAAAAGGGAAAAAAAGAAAAAGAAAAGAAACAAAAACGAATAAAGGAAGCATACGGGACACGAAGGAAGGAAGCACACGAACGCACGAACGAAGCGCGGGCATTAAATGGGCCAGGCCCATGATAAAAATTTGTTCAGCGAAACGGTAGCACCCCTCGCCCGAGCGATGGCGAGGGAATTCCGTCCTCACCTCGCCCTTGCTAACGCTCGAGAGCCAGCAAGAAGAGCGTCTGGCTTAGGCTCTAATTATGCTAACAAAAATTTCCTCACCATTGCACGACCATGGAACTAGTCAGAGTGACTCCAGCTCATGCTCTTACCCTAAAAATCCTTAAAATAAACAATTTAATAAAATAGCGATTTTTTAAATGAATATTTTTTAGAAATTGTGCACAAATTTTGAAAATGAACAAATTCAAAATGGTGTTTTTTCACAATAAATAATTTTTAAAAGAAACAAAGAAAAAACAAAAATAAATTTGTTCATTTTAGAAAAGTGTTCATTTCAAAAATTGGTTCATTTTAAAAATTGTTCATTTAAAAATGTGTTCATTTTTTATTTGTTTATTTTCAAAATTTGTTTATTTAAAAAATTTATTCGTACTGAAAAATTCCATATTATATTTGATTGTTCAGATTTTTTTAATTATTCTTTTTTGAAAAAAAATTAGATTTTTAAAAAGTTCGTTTTTTAAAATGGTTCAGAATTTTAAAATGGCGTAGAAAACAAATAGAAAAAAATGGTGGAGAAGACAAACAGAAAAACAAGTGAAAAACAAGAAAAATAAATGAAGAAAGAAATAAAAAACCCGAAAGAATACACAAACCTGGAGATGCGCCAGCCCACACGGGGGATCACTGTGAGCGAGTCTGTACTCCGACTCGCAGCGGGCATTACATAGTGTTCCTGTATGATTTTCTAGAAAATGCATGTATTTTTTAGATTTCATTTTGGAATGTTGCGTTGACGTGCTCCTTCACATGTTGTAAACATGTAATTTTTGTTGTTGTTCCTATTGCTTTTCAACTGAAATCTACGGCAAAATAGTTGTTGCTTACCCACTTTTTTAATTGTTGCAAATTTGGTGTAATAGGTTTTGATTTTTTTAAACAATTGATGATTTTTATTTGTAAAAGAATCTTAAACAATAATTTGTCACTTTTAATTGCTACATATACATTTTTTTGTTGTAATAGATTTATATCTATATTGAAATTAGTGATGATTTTTGTGGCACATTTATCCGCAGCAAAAACCACATTTTCGTCATATTACGAAATATTTAGAAATTTTTGTTGCAATACTATGTTTTTTAGACAGACGAAAAAATTTGTTACAATACTCGTTAATTTGTGGCAATACACCGCATAAATAACCAAATTGAAAAAGATGGGAGCAGCTGGCCAGCACAGCGAGGGATCTAGGAGAGCTTCGTCAGCACCTCGTCGTTTTCACATTCATGACTTTAGCTGCAACGACAGTGGGGTGTCGGATTCGACATCAAGTTTTCCTACCCCTGCACCGTCTATGTTGCGGAGGATGAGGACGTGATGACGAGGGCCATGAGGCGGAAGGATGAAATGTACAACGACTACGCAGGTATGGAAGTGTTAGATAAATCCTTTCTTTGTTTATCATCTTCTTCCATTTCTTCTAAGTTGTCCACTATAGGTTTTAATTTAGGCAATAATAATGATAAAATAGACATCTCGACTAAGGCCTTGAAATGTATGGAATATGACCTGTTAAGAGTCATCCCAAAAGTTTCGGCTAAGTCTTCTTCTTTTCAGTTCGATAAGGATGAGCTGCATGACACGATTAATGTCCAGCTCCTCTCTCATTTGATTGGTGAAATTTCGGAGGGGGGATTGGATGAGGCGATGTTTAGCTCAGCTATGATCAAAAGGTGTTAAGCCGTAATTCTAAATCCGTCTCTTTGAGAAAGAAAAAATCGCCTAAGAAAAAGACAAAGATTCCCACATCTCCAATTGTTTCCCGATGAATGGCTTTTTTTCGAACAGTAGAGGTATTCGTGACTTGGCTAAACACATTCGTATTGCGGATTCTATTCAGAGTCATAACTTGGATTCTATGAGCATCTCCGAGACTGGAAAGCATGATTTTTCATCGAGTCTACTTAACCGCCTATCTAGAGTACTTCTCATGGGTTTCACGTCCACCTCGGGGAAGATCAGGGGGCATTTTACTCGGTGTCAGAAAGGATACATGGAGGTGTTATCTGCGTCGGAAGGTGACTTTCATATGAATTTTCACATCCGTAACAAAGATGATAACTTTAAATGGAGTCTTGTCACTGTGTATGTGCTGCCCAGGATGAGCATAGGCCTGATTTTCTTCAGGAGCTGGTGAACTTAGCAAAAGATAACCCATATCCTATACTTATAGGAGGGGATTTTAATTTGCTAAGGTTTCCACACGAGAAGAGTGGAGGCAGATTTGATAATCATTGGCCTCTTTTATTCAACGCTGTAATTGACAGTCTTGATTTAAAAGAGGTCTCAATGCCTGGGAGACAGTACACTTTGGCTAATAATCTCCCAGAGCCGACATACGAGAAATCAGACCGAGTGCTAACGGATTCCGATTGGGAATCTAAATTCCCAATGGCCTCAGTCCTAGTTCTCGAACGTATTGAAGCACTGTCAGATCATGTTCCCATATTACTAACCACAGAGTCACAAAACACCCACCATAGTCATCAGTTCAAATTTGAACTTGGATGGTTAAACCGTGATGGGTTTCAAGACATGGTTAAGATGGTATGGGCGCGTCCGTCCAGTGGTGCCACTTCTTTAGACAGGTGGAATAATAAAATAAACGCTTTGCGTAAACACCTAAGGGGATGGGCAAGACATTTTGGTTGGACTGCTTAAAAAAGAGAAACTTCAGCTGTCATCGATTATTGATGATCTGAAGTCTCTTGCTGAATGGAGACCACTGTCTACGGATGAGCTTGAATTAAAAAAAATCCAATACAGATATGGTGGGTATCCATGATACGTCATAAACGTATCCTTAATTTTTGATGTTCCATGTTTTTTCATGATATTTCCTACATGTTTGCTATACACTTTATGTCATATTTATCGATTTACGAGACTAACCTATTAACAAGATGCCACAGAGCCAGTTCTCTATTTTCTGCTGTTTTTAGTTTCAGAAAAGTTGTTCTGGAAATATTCTCAGAATTGGAAAATTTGAAGCCCGGAAGTCTTAGAATTCCCGAAGGTTCCACTGAGTCCCGCAGAGACCCGGAGAGGGGCCACAGGGGGGCCACACCATAGGGTGGTGCGCCCCCTGACCGCGCCTGGGGGTGGTGTGGGACCCTCGGGTGCCATCCGCCATCGCTCTTTCGCCGATTTAATCCCCCCGACATATCAACCCTAAAAAGATACCATTTTTTCCGAGAAACACCCGAGGCCGCCGTGATCGTCATCCCGAGATCGGGAGGGTTCTGGAGCTCTCCCTGGCACCCTGCCGGGAGGGAAATTCATCACCGGAGGGGTCTAGACCACCATGCCCTCCTCCGAAGTGATGCGTGAGTAGTTCATCTCGGGACTACGGGTTCATAGCAGTAACTAGATGGTTGTCTCCTCCACTTTATCCCTCATGTTTAGATCTCGTGAGCTGCCCGTTACGTCCAAAACGTACCTCCTTTTTCGAACACTTTTCTTATGGTTTGCCTCTAAACTTGTGAGTTTTGCATACCACTAACACGGACTAATGTTGTTTTCAGTAGAATTACTTTGGTGTCTCGTTTTTATTCAGAAAAATTAACTTTCGGGAAAATGCCCAGAAAAGACCCCATTGGACTTATATCACCAGAAGACCCGGGAGCCAGAAGGAGACCCGGAGAGGGGCCAGGAGGGGGCCAAACCACCCCTAGGCGCCCCCCTAGGCCACGTCGCCTGGTGCCCCCCTCGGGCTCCCCTTTCGACTACTTATGCCCCGTAAACCTAAAACGCGAGGGGGTTCGTCATATTCCACAGGAACACAACAGAGCGCTGCCGCCACCCCGAAACTCAATTCGGGGATCAGAAGTTCCTGTTCTGGCACCCTGCCGGGACGGGGATTCAAAGGAGATCATCGCCATCGACACGGCCACTCCATCTCCATCAACCATCCATGATTCCCCCGTCCATGTGTGAGTAAACCCCGCTGTAGGCTGAGAGGGATGGAAGGGGTGAAAGGAATATGCCCGAGAAGCAATAATAAAGTGGTTATTATCTTATTCCTTGTTTATGATAAATGTTTCTTTCTCATGCTAGAATTGTATTAACCGGAAACCTTGATACATGTGTGTCTAATAAACAAACAAAAGTACCTAGTAACGCCTCTTGTTTAACTAGCTTGTTGATTAACTGATGATCCAGGTTTCCTGATCATGAACATTGGATGTTGTTAATAATACGGTCATGTGATACGTCATAAACGTATCCCTAATTTATGATGTTCCATGTTGTTTTCATGTTATTTCCCACATGTTTTCTATACACATTATGTCATTTTATCGATTTTCCGGACTAACCTATTGACAAGATGCCACAGAGCGAGTTCCCTGTTTTCTGCTGTTTTTAGTTTCAGAAAAGTTGTTCTGGACATATTCTCGAAATTGGAAAATTCAAAGCTCGGGAGTCTTAGAAATCCCGGAGGTTCCACGGAGTCCCGAAGAGACCAAGAGGGGCCCAGGGGGGCCACACCATAGGGCGGCGCGGCCCCCCTGGCCGCGCCGGGGGTGGTGTGGGCCCCCCAGACCTCCACCGCCTCTGCCCTTTCGCCTATTTATTCCCCCGAGGCGTAAACCCTAAATATATCCCACTTTTTCTCGAAAACACCCGAGGCCGCCCTTACCGTCATCCCGAGATCGGAGGGTTCTCGAGCTCACCCCAGCACCCCGCCGGGAGGGAAATTCATCACCGGAGGGGTCTACACCACCATGCCCTCCTCCGAAGTGATGCGTGAGTAGTTCATCCCTGGACTACGGGTCCATATATATCAGTAGCTAGATGGTTGTTCTCTCCACTTTGTACCTCATGTTTAGATCTTTTGAGCTACCTAACATGATCAAGATCATCTTTACGTAATGCTACATGTTGTGTTTGCTGGGATCTGATGAATGTTGAATGCTATGTCTTCTGATTATCAATCTATCATGTTATCTTCATGCATATGTTATTTATGATCTTGCATTCTCTCCGTTGTTAGTAGATGCTCTGGCCAAGTAGATACTAGTAACTCCAAGAGGGAGTATTTATGCTCGATAGTGGGTTCATGCCTCCTTTGCTTCTGTGCTCGAGTGACAGAAACGTGATGGATGGAGGATGTGCTGTTGCCATTAGGGAGAGAACAACAATGCTTTGTCTAAGGATGATGTTATTGTTTACATTACACACTTTGCTTACTGCAATTATCTATTGCTTTCAACTTAATACCCAACGTGTGTTCGGATGATATTCGGAGGGTGGATTATTAGTCATAGATGCAGTTGGATAACGGTCTATGTATCTTGTTGTAATACCCGCATGAATCACATAGTAATCTTTATGTCTTGCATATGCACTACGGTGCAACCTTCATTTCTGTCAGTTCCCCAGCTGTAATATGTTCACCACACATGTTATTTATCTTTCACGGAGAGACACCACTTGATGGAGGGATGATAACCCGGTAGGCTAACGTCAAGGTGTAACTCGGCCCGAAGGGAGCTGCGCAAGACCCGGCTTAATGAAAAGGAGTTTCTAGAAGGCCCAAGAACGTAGGCCTCGAAACCCGGATTGTGGGTTCCGATAAGGAAACTTAGGGTTTGTATGCGGTGACCGGGTAGGACTCCGAGTGTGCCTTGGATAGGAAGCGAGGGGGCCGGATATTATATAAGCCGGCTCCTAGGGTTAGATTGACACGAGTTTGTTACCAGCTATTCGAGTATCCCCTGTAATACGGGAGTTGAGATTCTAAACCCTAGATTGGAGACTCGGCGACTTGATTGCCAGAGCTACCAGATCGATTGATAACATGGTTTCCCTTGAGCTAAACCCTCTCCCAAACACCAGAGTCGAATTGCCCCAAGATAAGTTACCCCCGGTAACGTCTGCCGTGATTATCCCACGACAGTTGGCGCCCACCATGGGGCCTACGTCCAAAGGTGTTTACATCACGGGAGAAGCTCGGGAGAACATGAAGAACCTCGTCATCGGCGAGATCTACACCAACCCCGAAGGAGAGAAGATGGTGGACGATTTTGGCTGGGGGGCAGAGTCGGATCTGCTCGAATCCGGATCTGTCGTCACAATCGGCCGGGTCAACGTCTTCATCGGCATGGTACGTACGTACAGTTCAATCCCTGATGATTTTGGATGTGATTCTGTATCAGGAGAAGCGACATGCGTTCAGTCGGATGGGGAAGAATCGGTCAGGACGATAGATCCGATAGAAGAGCCCATCACGAAGAGGAACAGCCGGAGGAGCCGGCATGGACCCCGCGTGGCCGGGTCATGAGAGAAGATGATACCGAGTCTATCCTGCACCTGCTGGAGGACCGGTACGAGGAGGATAGTTGTGATGAGGAGGAATACGAGTCTTCACCAGGCATCGCGCGCCAGGTCGCGGTCTACACGGCCCCTGCAACCAATATCAATCAGGGGGACGTGACTACGGCCGCGGTCGGAGCGGCGCGAGCGCTGGCCCAGCAGCAAAACCCGGCTGACGGAAATCCGGTTCTGACCCGGGTTGATGGAGAGTCGCCTTCGGTCACCAGCCACGCGGCGGATAACGAGATGCAGAGGAATATGTTCGGGTTTATGGCGAACAGAACGCCAGGGGCGGGTCCTTCCAACCCACAACACCCGGCCCTGTTCAGTAACAATTTGATCCTGGATCCCACGGTGCTACCTACGGTGATAACCCCGGAAAACGCCGCGGCGCGGGCTAGGGATATGGATGTATCCCGTCGTGCATTGGAGCAACAAAGGATAGATGTGGAAGCAGAGAAGCAAGGGGTAGCCACGCGCCAACGTGAGCTGGAGGCATTGGAGAACTGGCTCCGGGTTGAGTCAACCAGGATGCATCAGAGATACCAGACGAGATTACCGGCAACGGGTGGAACTTTAAACCCGGCCGCGCTGTTTATTACACCTCAGGACCAACCTATTCCAGTTGTGAATCAGGAAACCGTACATCAGCCTGCAACCCTGGGAGGACAGCCGGCAAACGTACCAGCCGGGTTACCGACATTGCAAATAGGGATTGTAGCTGGTAATACAGCACCACCACCACCACGATTTCACACTCCGCCAGGTCACTTCAATAATCCCATGGACAATGTGTACGCAGCAACGTTGGCATTGGATCGCATCCCCGTAAGAGAGTCACCCCATGCGGAGGAGACCCGGCGGGCGATAGATCTATTTCGCACAGCAGTGGCTCAACAAGTCAATTACCTGGATAACAGGAGCGGAATGCATGGAACGCCATATGTTAGCCGTCATAACGGAAACACCGGTAATATTCAGACAAGCTCAGCACAGCGGAGGGCAGAGCAGCAGCAAATGCCGCCTCCTCCCCGTAGACCAGCAACACCTGCAGTATCAGCCGCACAAGCTATCGTGGACAGTTCTCGAGCCAGGCGCGTAGCAGCCAGATCTACGGTACGAGGGCCGGTAGTGGTTGCACCCCCCACCGCACCTGTCGTCGGATCGCATGTTTCCCGAGTAAGGCCAGTACCGGCAATTTTAGCCGGGCCCAAGTGTTTGTCGGACGCCATCAGAGCCGAGCCTTACCCGGATAAGTTCAAGGAACCGGGTAAAGTGGTCAATTACGAGCCAACCATGTATCCAGAAACCTGGTTGAGTAGTTATGAAATGGCCATGTCGATTCGCAATGCCTCCGAAAATCTGCAAGCCAAATTCATGTACCTGATGATGTCAGAGGGAGCGGCAAAGTTATGGTTCAACAATTTACCGGAAAAATCTGTCAATTCGTGGAGTGAGCTGAAAGTTGCGTTTATCAAGCACTTCCATGGGACGTGCAGGAAGTTATTCACGATCGATGATCTAGAACGATTTGTCCAGAAGAAGGGTGAGTCGGCGCGCAGTTGGGTGCGCCGGGTTATGGAAATACTCCACTCGTCTACAGATATTCAGCCAAAGGATGCGCTACAGGCTATGGCAAAAACATGCAAGTACATACCCCTAGTGCAAAAGCTAACACGCATGAAGTCTAGTCGGAATGCTTCGGAGGTTACTATGGGAGAGTTGATGGACGCGTGCAACAAGCACGCCGCCACGGATACCACAGAGGAGGATGTTGATGACAAGAAAGCCAAAGCTAACGCAAGCAACAGTGGAAGACCCGGCAATGGATCTGCGCCGGGTAACAATGGAGGAAATAATGGAAACAACCAGAATAAGCGCCCGTACGAGGGGAGTTCCGAGTTTGTAGCCAACACAGAGACCGGGTTTGCAAGACCCAGAGCAGAAGGAAATTTCAACGGAGGAAACTTTAATGGAGGAAATTACCAAGGGCTACCAAGGCCGGCTAACCATATAGAAGCCTTCAGGATGCCCTGTCTGCGCCATAGCAGGAACGGCAGGCCGGCCAATCATTCGCTGGAACAGTGCGTGGATTTACAGAGATGGAAGAATGAGGAAATACAGAAGGCGATGCGAGGTGCAGGCCGGGGAGCAGGACCGGGTCCGGGTGGTAACCCGGGCAACGGCCCACCCCCAGCAGGCAACCCAGGAGGTGGCAATCCGGGTAATAATCAGGGAGGAGCTGGAGGTTTCCAGGCCAACCCCAAGCAATTGGGCCAGTACCACGTTCACACCACAGGAACTTCTAACAAGGATAGAAAGATACTCAAAAAGGCAGTAAACTCGGTTTCCTCGGCTGTCCCGAGATACCTGAGGTGGTCGGATCAAGAGGTGACATGGAGCAGAAGGGATCACCCGGAAAGAATAGAACACCCGGGTGTCTTAGCGTTGGTGGTTGCACCACAGGTTAATGGTTATGAGTCTAAAAAGGTGTTAATGGATGGCGGAAGCAGCATCAATATCCTATATTGGGAAACTTTCCTACGCATGGGTCTCAAGGAGTCCCAGCTACAGAAAAGTTCTACGGTTTTTCACGGGATCGTACCGGGTCACTCGGCGTGCCCCGAGGGGAAGATTACATTGGAGGTCGCTTTTGGAGAATCAAAGGATAATTTCCGAGTGGAGTGGCTCACGTTCGAGGTGGTAAAGTTGCGCAGCCCCTATCACGCGTTGTTTGGACGGCCGGCTTACGCCAAGTTCATGGCCAGGCCGTGTTACATATACCTACAGCTAAAAATCCCGGGTCCCAAGCAGACCATCACCATCCATGGGAGCCGAGTTATAGCGGCTGAGTGTGACGAAGGAGACGCGGCAATGGCGGAACAAGCTTGTAGAAAGGAAGAGCTCAAGTATTACCGGTCTCAAGTAGACCCGGATGACAAAACAACGTTAAAGAGGCCGAATACGGAGGATGAGAGAGCAAAGTTCAAGGCAACACAGGACACAAAGATGGTGGCTTTTGTTGAAGGTGATCCCTCCAAGCAATTTGCTATAGGATCTAACCTAGACAGTAAGCAAGAAGAGGCGCTCATTGAGTTCATTCGCGGAAATCAAGAAGTTTTTGCTTGGACGCCCAGTGATATGCCAGGTATCCCGACGGAGTTAGCTGAGCACAGTTTACACGTTGATCCTAAGTCTCGGCCTGTGAAACAGGGCCTCAGAAAAATGAATGAGGAGAGAAGAAAAGCTATAGGAGAAGAAATTGCCCGGCTATTGGCAGCCGGCTTTATCATGGAAGTATTTCACCCGGATTGGCTGGCAAATCCGGTTCTAGTACTCAAAAAGAGTAATGAGTGGAGGATGTGCATAGATTACACGAGTCTCAACAAGCACTGCCCAAAGGATCCATTTGCCCTTCCAAGGATAGATCAGATCATAGATGCAGTGGCGGGAAGTGACCTATTATGTTTCCTGGACGCATATTCCGGGTATCATCAGATCAAGCTCAAGATGGAAGATTGGGAGAAAACATCATTTATAACCCCCTTTGGGGCTTTCTGTTACAAAACCATGACTTTTGGGCTAAAGAATGCTGGTGCAACTTACCAGAGATGCATACAGAAGTGCTTCGAGGATCAGATTGGACGCAACGTTCACGCCTATGTGGATGATGTGGTGATCAAGACCAGGAAAGCGGAAACATTTATTGATGATCTAAAGGAAACGTTCAAGAATTTGAGAAGGTATCAGATGAAACTTAACCCTACAAAGTGCGTGTTTGGAGTTCCAGCAGGAAAATTACTCGGATTCATTGTTTCCGAGAGAGGATTCGAGGAAAACCCGGACAAGATCAAAGCTATCCAGAGTCTGAAAAAGCCGGAAAATTTGAAGCATGTTCAAAAACTTACAGGGTGCGTAGCAGCATTAAGCCGGTTCATATCCAGACTCGGGGAGAAGGCAATTCCCTTATACTGGCTCTTGAGGAAATCCGACAGGTTCGTTTGGGACCAAGAGGCGGATGAGGCGTTCGAGGCACTAAAGAAGCAATTGTCTGAGGCACCAGTCTTAGCAGCTCCGGGTCCTAAGGAGGCCATGTTACTATATATTGCGGCTGGGCCCTGGGCGGTTAGCGCAGTGGTTGTTGTTGAGCGTAAAGAGGATGGAAAAGATCACCCGCTACAGAGGCCGGTTTACTACGTAAGCGAGGTATTATCGGAAGCAAAGCAGCATTACCCACACTGGCAGAAGTTGGTTTTCGGGGTCTTCATGGCCAGCCGGAAATTGAAACCATATTTTCAGGAACACCCCATAACTGTGGTTAGCTCTATTCCAATGTCGGATATTATCAGAAACTCAGATGCAACAGGTAGAATAGCCAAGTGGGCCATTGAGATGGGAGATTATCATATCAACTACGAGCCCAGGTCAGCAATCAAGTCCCAAGCTTTAGTCGATTTCATCAACGATTTGACTCACACAAGCATGCCAACAATGACACCAAGTTCCGAGTCCTGGGTGATGCATTTTGATGGTTCTAAACAGTACGAGGGATCAGGAGCTGGGGTGGTACTTACATCACCCAAAGGAGATAAACTGAGCTACGTGTTGCAAATTCACTTTGATTGCTCCAACAACGTGGCCGAGTATGAGGCATTATTACACGGATTGAGAATAGCCAAGGAGATGAACATCAGGCGGATACGATGCTATGGAAATTCGGATCTTGTGGTGCAGCAGGTCTCAGGAACCTGGGATAGGAAGGATGCAACTATGGCAGCGTATCGTAGAGAGGTTGATAGGGTTGCCGGGTGTTTTTCCGGGTATGAGGTGGAGCATATTGACAGGCGAAAGAATGAGGCAGCAGATGCACTCGCAAGACTCGGCTCACGCAGGGAGCCGGTTCCACCCAATGTTTTCCTGGAAGAGTTATGGCGGCCATCCGTTAAAACCGAGTCTGAGGAAGAGGTGGCTAACCAAGACCCGGATTTAGAGTTTGTGGCCACGGTACGTGCCGTTCCTGAGTGGATAGAGCCGTTTTTAGCTTATCTATCACGGGGCGAGTTACCACCACAGGAAGTTTTAGCAAGGCAAATTCTGAGACGAGCAAAGGGCTATTCCACCATCAACAGCGAGTTATATAAAAGGAGTGCAGCGGGAGTCTTTTTGCGCTGTGTAGCACCAGAAGAAGGCCGGCAGATCCTGAAAGAGATCCATGAAGGTGACTGTGGGCATCATGCATCCACAAGATCCCTTGTGGCCAAAGCATATCGGCACGGTTTCTTTTGGCTCACAGCCTTAGCAGACGCGGAACGCTTGGTGGCAAGATGCGATGGATGTCAAAGGTACGCTCGCCAAATCCACGTGCCGGCTATGGAGTTGCAAACAATCCCATTAACCTGGCCGTTCGCTGTTTGGGGCATGGACATGGTGGGCCCCTTCCACATGTCACCCTGCAAAAAGACCCATCTCTTGGTAGCTATTGATAAATTTACAAAGTGGGTTGAAGTTATGCCAGTTACCAATTGCGAAGCAATCACAATAGTCAAGTACTTAAAAAGAATCATCTACAGGTTTGGGTATCCTCACAGCATAATAACAGACAATGGAACCAACATGTCCCTTGGTGAGATGAAAAAATTCTGTGGGAACAATGGAATCCGGCTGGACATAGCCTCAGTAGCACATCCACAAGCCAATGGACAAGTGGAAAGGGCAAACCAGGAGTTACTTCGTGGGTTAAAGCCACGGATGCGGGTTCCATGCATCAGAGCTGCTGGAGCATGGGTAGAAGAGTTACCATCAGTGGTTTGGGGAATCAACACCACACCTAACAGATCTACTCAAATGACTCCGTTTTTTATGGTTTATGGCGCAGAGGCAGTGTTGCCGAGTGATATTATCCACGACTCGCCCTGAGTGTCGGCTTACGTTGAGGTAGAGAACGAGAAGACCCGGCAGGACGCTGTGGATATGCTAGAAGAACACAGAGAACAAGCTTTGGAGAGATCAGCCATATATCAGCAGGATCTGAGGAGGTATCACAGCTGGCGAGTCAAAACCCGGGTCTTCCAGGAAGGAGACCTGGTGTTACGCCTGGTACAGTCAAAGGAAGGAAAATATAAGCTATCTCCACCATGGGAGGGACCGTTCATCGTAAGCCGGAATTTGCACAATGGATCATATTACTTGGTAGATGCAAGGGAAGAATCAGATACTGTCAATAACACCACTCACACCACTTCATCTATGCAAGAGAGGGAAAGACCATGGAACGTGGCTCAGCTACGTCCCTACTACACCTAGACTAGACCAGACTTACAAGTGGAACCACACGATGTAACAGGCAGCAGGTTTCAGACGCACTCTTTTCCTATCCAGGGTACCTAAGGGGACTGGAGGGTTTTTAATGAGGTGGCTTGCTGACCTAACTTTTCTCATATCAATAAAGAGATAGTTAAACTATGATGTTGTTTCTTTCTTATGGGTTAAGTTTTTTCCTGTTTTTGTTTTCTGTTTTTGATGCTTTCAGGTAAGTATTAGTCCTTTATTTATAAGTACAGTAGTTTTCTAAAGATTACATATACATGTCTTGGGGGCTGATTGCTTGAATAGCACAGTTGCAAACTCAAAGACCCGGTCACGATGCCATTAAGTTATAAGGACCGATTACTTAGAATAAGTACGGTTACAATCTTATAACCGGACAATAGAGCCAAATTCTCTTGATTTATCGTGCTTAAGCTTGATGTGACTCGCAAGAACGTGGCGTTCTTTGCTAGCGTGTAATTACAATCAGCCATGATACCCATGGGGACTTGTCTGACCCTTTTTTTATACAGTTATAGCAGCATTGATTATCCACGCGAAAGCCGGCTTACAGCAAAGAGAATCAAAAGGGTCATCCAAACCACAAGTTATGCAGAGTACAAGGTTGATAGCCAGAAACTCGCAAATTATCAAGCATAGCTTCAAACATATGTGAAGTAACTCTAGGGTTTGGGCCTTAGCAGAAACAGTTTGCTCTTTCGAAAGCTCCAAACCCCCAGACTCAGACATTCGGGCCTTGGGGACTTGGGAATTTGAAAAAAGTAACAAATTGTCTAGCTATTCAGCTTCAAAAACCAAACATCCGAGTCTTGGGGACTTGGGGACTTAGAAAAAATCCACTTGCCAAAGCCCCCGAGACCCGGAAACCAAGTCTCACAAAAGGAAAAAAATAGCTAAAGTCGGAAAACCAGCAACGAAAAGTTTAAAGCTAGTAAAATATCAAATCCATGCAAAAGGCCAGAAGGGCCACGACAACCATTAAGGTTTTAACGTATTACAAACCGAGGGAGTAGTATCGAAAAGTGCACAGGCGCACTATTAAAAGAATAATTGTTTTAAATGCCCATTGGCCGAATAAAGTGTTTGAGGCAGCGAAAAGTGAAACTTCATTCGGCATCCTTCGCCGAGTCTTCAACGTTATCCTTGGCAGCCGGGTCTTCGACGTGCTCGCTGGTGGTCCTCCCGGTTCCTGCATCCGGATCAACAGCAGTACTGGCGCGCGCTGGAGGAGGGACAACCGGCGTGGAGGTGGCAGGTGCAGTATCGGCCTCAGCCTTCTTCTTCGCAGCTTCTTCCCTCCTCTTGGCAGCTTCCGCCTTCCACCGCGCCAGCATATCATAAGGCTTAGGCAAATCCGACTTAATGGGCTTGTCCTGGGCATCATAAGGCGGAACGATGTTGCTCAGATCCAGACTGTCGGCGATCAAGCTCGCCGAGTGACGCACCTCAGTGTTGATAGCCTTGAAGTTCTTTCCAGAAAATTTGGAGCCATCGTTGTTGAATTCGGGAAACCCGCCAACGAGTTTTGCCGGCTCAAGCTTGGGGAAGTAGGCATTGGCCAGAGCGAGTCCCCGGGTTACTCCAACCCGGCACGAAGAGCGCTTCCAGTGGTCGATCCACTCGGGAATGGTGGAACACGCGTCAAGAAAAGTGTTCAAATCACCATACCCGGTGCCCGGCCACTTGATAGCTTGTAAAATCCATTTGGTGCCGGCGCAGAGTTGCCGGATCACGGCCTTCAAGGTCTTCAACTTCTCGATATCATCCTCGTCTGGCATTGCCTCAACCGGCCCTGCAGAGTAACAGAAAGGTTAAAGCAAGAAATCCCGAGTCTTCGCGGAAACAGGAAATCTGGGTTATATGTTAATCGGTTAAAAGTTATTACCAAGTAGCGTGCGATAAGTATCGGCAATTTGGGCCGACAGTTTCTTCAGTTCAGCTTCAGCAAGTTGGTACCTCTTCTTATACGTTTTCACATTCTTATCAAGCTTTTCAGCACCAGCTTCCGGCGATTCACGCAGCTTTGTCTCCGTCTCGAGGAGTTTGTTGGTTTTAGCCAACACCTCCTCAGATTGGGCCACGTAAGCCTGCGAAAAGAGCAAAGGAAATATAAGTCGGAACAAAAGGTAAATCCGGGTGTGACAAAATATAGCGTTATGAAGTTCCAAGTAAACTATACATAGTTCACTCGGAACTTAGGGACTAGGTGAGTGTATAAGCAGTATTGGTTCACTTACCTGGTGCTTTTCCGCCATGGCTTCCAGAATCCCCTTTTCATCTGTTTTCAAGGTGTAGAGACAACTTAGCATCTCATCAAAGCTCAGTTCATCAAGTTTCATCCCGGAAGAGCTGGGGGCCTGGTTATGCGGTGGAGGAGTCCTTTCCTGCTTGAGGGGGGACACCCGGGTTGTTTGGGTCTCAGGAGTGGGGTCACCCATCCTTGCACCCAGGACCTCGACGTCATCGCCCCCGGATCCATGCGAGGGAATGGGATACTCGGCCTCCTGATCAGTCGGGTCTTTCAGCAGTTCTTCTTCTTCTTCAGCGCCGCCAGTCGCGGCATTCACAGTATCTACCGGCTCTTCCAGTGCCGGGTTATCCACGTCCATGTCGTCCGGGTCACTGGTTGTGACCTTGGCTCCGAGGAAGATAAAAGGAGCTGTTAGTACATGATGAATGATACGTATGGAAAGTGTTGGTGTATCGGATAGCAAGAAAAGATAGCTTACCCGGTATTCACGAAGAAATCCGCCGGAAGATTGTTGCTAGATCCGGAGGAGGCTGTCAAGGGGTCCAAAAGTGAGACCCGGAATTTCCCGGCTAGTGGGTGATTGGGAGAAGGATGTTTTCGAGGTGAATCGGAAGGATGGGTCTGGGGAATACCAGCACGGCGAGCTGGGGACGAAGGGATACCCGGGTTGAGAGGGTCATCACCCGGGGAGTTCCGGGTTACCCTGCGCTTGACTGGAGCGGGTTCCTTCAAGTTTAGCGAATCGGACAAGCGTTGGTTAAGCTTGCACATATTAGCGAATGAATATGGTTCGGAGGTGATAGTGGAATACGGAACCTTGAATACCACCCTTCGGGGCTTCCTCTTGGCTCCAACCTCGACGTCCGGCTCAGCCTCACTTTCGTCCGACTGAGTCTCCTCCTCATCCTCCAGCCCTGAAAAGCATAGCACATTGTCGGAAAAGGAAAACAGGTTGGAAAAGTAAAGTCAATAGAAATGGAAATAAGTGAAACCCGGATATTACCTTCGTCCGAGTCAGCCGGCTCCTCGTCCTCTTCTGAGTTCTCGGAAGGAGGAGGGGTCTCGATCTTCCAGAAAGCGCTATCTTCCTGAGATAAAGGCACAATGGTAAAGGTTAGTGACTATGTCAGATAAAGGTACGAGAATAAAGAGTAAGGGCCGGATCTTACCGCTGGAGCCGGGTTATCGCGAGTAAATGGCTCCAAGCCGGCTATAGTCCGGATCACTTCCATTTTCTCGGTCAAGAAACTCTTGATTATCTTGTTCGTGTCAGCGGCCGGGTAGTTCCTAAGTGAGTAACAGAGTGAATCCGTGACGTGCCCAGAATATTCGCACATCAGCTTGGGCCGGACGACATTTGGTTGGATTCGGAAGTTTACCCAAGTTTTAACTAAGTTGAGCCCAAGAAGGCCTTGGGCCGATAGAACAGCGAGTTTGGCAAGAAGGGGTTGGATGGACTGCCTGTCCGACTCAGAGCGAAAGAATTAAGATTGTCGGAAAGATCAAGAAGGCCTTCGGAGAAACCCGGCAAAATCTTTTCACCGGGTGAGGAGGTGTCCTGACAGTAGAAGTAGGTCTTCTGCTAGTGCTTGACGTGGGAGTTGAGGCTCAGAGTCGGCATCAAGGAGTTCTTCCGCCTCTGGATAGATACCCCGCCGCAAGCCAGGAGGGCTCCGTCGCCGCTTTCGCGGCACGGTTTGCATTGGAACAGTTCGAGAAATAGCGCAAGATTCGGGGGGATGCATAAATATGATTCGCACAGAACAATCAAATGAGTAATATTCAACATTGAATTGTGGCCTATGTCAAAAACTCGGAGACCATAATGGCTCAGCAACTCGCGGAAGTAGGGGTGACCCGGGGGACGGAATCCCCAGATCACATGTTCGACGAAGCAGATTACCTCGTCGATACCCGGAGTGGGCCGAGTCTCCTCCCCAGGGACGCGCCAGTGGATATCATCCCGGGTGGGGAGGACGCCCGACTCTGCGAGCTCATCCAATTTTGCCTTGGTCACAGTGGACCTTGCCCAGTTGGCGGATATAGATTGAGTCGGCTTTGCCTTCGCCGGCTGTTTCCCCTTGGTCTTCGTGCTGGTTTTGGGTGCCATGTGCGTAGTCTAAAAACAGGAGATAAAATTGTAAAGTGTGAGTGACCTAAGACCCGGAAATGACAGACTATCCGGTTAATCAAAGAGCAACTATGAAAAACTTTGACAGATTGGATCTAGACGGAGAAAATTACGGGGAAATTTGTGACTACAGGTAATAGAGGTGCATCGCGAGGTGTACTATTGGATCTATCTTGAGTGTTGGTTGTGGAAGAACAAAAGCATGGGTTATCCAATTGATGTGGAGCAAGAAAATCATCTAAGAGCGGATCTAAAATTTGATCTAGTTCGAGTAAGATTGAAGGTGGGATCAATGGAGCTAGGTTGCTTACCGGCGGGATCGGGAGGAGAGCACGGCGGCGGCAGATGGCACAGTCGCGGTGGCCCTTTGGATCTTCCGGTGATTTGTTCGAGGGCGCGACGGCGGTGGTCAACGGCGGCGCGGTGCGAGCTGATGTGGAGCGCAGGCGGCGGCGGTTTGCTTCCGGCTGCGTGCCCGTAGACGCCGTGGCGGCGCGGCCTTGAGCTCGAGCGAGGGAGCGCCAAGGGAGATTGGAGATGAAGGAGATGGGGGAAATGGAGTGTTGAGCTTAGGGTTACCCTGGGAACACCTATTTATGGGTACGGGTGGAGTGCCCTAGGCCTAAGGAGCGGGAGCCAAAATTTCGGGAAAAGGATACCCGACCGGATTTTTTGGGATAAGCAGTAAATGCTCCCGTTACGAGATATCCGGAAAAGATCAGAGCAGATCGTTTCCGCGATATTCGGATTAACTAATGGACAATGTGAGCCGGGTCTTCTGCGTTTTCCTCGGAGTGTTGACCCGGGAAAACAACACTAGACTCGGAGAAAGCCGGGCTATTATATGGACCACCTGTGGAGTTAGGCCTAGCTATTATCGAAGCATCCTAACCCGATATTTTATGAACTTGTATGTTTATTATTTTTGCAGGGAATAGAATGCGCTTCAAGGAAGATCCTGCGAAGCCCAGGCTATTCTGGGGACTACTGATGGAGGGATGATAACCCGGTAGGCTAACGTCAAGGTGTAACTCGACCCGAAGGGAGCTGCGCAAGACCCGGCTTAAGGAAAAGGAGTTTCTAGAAGACCCAAGAACGTAGGCCTCGAAACCCGGATTGTGGGTTCCGATAAGGAAACTTAGGGTTTGTATGCGGTGACCGGGTAGGACTCCGAGTGTGCCTTGGATAGGAAGCCAGGGGGCCGGATATTATATAAGCCGGCTCCTAGGGTTATATTGACACGAGTTTGTTACCAGCTATTCGAGTATCCCCTGTAATACGGGAGTTGAGATTGTAAACCCTAGATCGGAGACTCGGCGACTTGATTGCCAGAGCTACGAGATCGATTGATAACATGGTTTCCCTTGAGCTAAACCCTCTCCCAAACACGAGAGTCGAATTGCCCCAAGATAAGTTACCCCCGGTAACGTCTGCCGTGATTATCCCACGACACCACTAGTGAACTATGGACCCCGGTCCTTTTTCCTCATACTGATAAACACCTACTGCTTTCATACTGCTCTCATACTTTTGCTACTGTTTTCAACTGGTGAGATTGACAACCTCACTGCTACTTTGGGGAAAAGTAATTTGATTGTGTTGTGTAGGTTCCGCGTTGCTGCTGAACCGGTAGTGCGCCCTGCCACCTCAACTTCATTAACCTTTAGAGATTGCTTGTCCTCCTACTGGTCGATTCAACCTTGGTTTCTTTTCTGAGGGAAAACTTGCAGCTGCACTCTTCACACCTTGCACTTGGGGTCTACCAACATTAGTCATCAACAAAGTTTTCTAGCGACGTTGCCGGGGAGGAAGAGAATTTTTGCAATGGGAGTCTCTCACTTCCAATCTCTTTACTTTGTTTTAGTTTTGTTTGTTTTATTTTATTTCGTCTTGTTTGCTTCTCTTTATAAAAAAACACACAAAAAATTAGTTCTTATTCTAGGTGTAGTTTTATTCCCGTTTTTAGTTTTGCTAAAATGAGTATTCCTAAAGTTGAAGTTCGTTCCTTTAAGAAACAAGGTGGAGAAAGTTTGAAAGATGCTTGGTATAGGATAAGTGATCCTCATCATAGATGCACTAAGAAATATTCCACTTTAATCCTTCTTAGGAATTTTTATGTTGGTATTACTAGTTGGTATAGGTATGTTCTAGACACTCTTACAGGCGGTAATTTTCTGGGAACACCTGCTTTGGAAGCCTATAATTTTATTGATGGTTTAGTTGGAACACCACCTACTAAGGATGTTAAAACTGAGATCACTTGAGATGATGTTATTAAAAAGCTAAGCTCTATGGAGAAGAATTTTCCCAAGTTCCTTGATAATTCTAGCAAAGTTAATGAATCAATAGTAAGTATCAACAAGAAAATCACTATTTTAGAAGCTGACAACATCCATGACAGTCAAAATATGAGGATTGATAAATTAGAGGAGACTATGGAAACTTTAAGCTCAACCTTTTCTGCTCTTAAGTTTAAAAATGAGAAACCTTCTGTGGGAAAAGAGAAAAAAATTATGTATGTTCCCAGGGCACCTAAACCGAAATCCCCTAATGTGCTTAAAATTAATAAAAAGTTTAGTGAAACTAAAAGTGATTTGCATGTTGAATCATCTTCGGGGGTGTCAAAGGTACTATCGAATATGCATCTCAACAAGTCCCTCGGGTGAACCCATAGGGTTTCGATTAGGAGAACGTGTAGGTGTTGGTGACAATCGTCGGCTAGACAGGGGGCTCGATTTACCCAGGTTCGGGGCCCTCGTGGAGGTAAAACCAATCTCCTGTCTCTGTCGATCTGTATTAACGAGTAGATCGGTTACAATGGGGGGTTGCTCAAGCCAAGAGTATGATCTCGATCTCAAGGCTTGATGATACCGTATTGCTTGGTCCCTCTCCTGTGGTTCTCCTGGCCATATATAGGTGGCCAGGTCTCAAACCGTACCCGAAGAGGACTCGAACCCTAACCTAGAGTCGGTTACAAGTTTCCTAACTTAACCTGCAAGACTTTGCGGGTGGGCTCCAATTGGGCCTTCTAGAGTAATCCATGACACCTCCTTTAGAGCTTGGGCCGTGGGCCTAAGACCGGGTAAGCTCATCCGACAGGCCTAGGATCCATCCCTTCGTTAGTAGCCCCCGAGCGTTTACTTGACTGAGAATACGTCGAGTGGACGCACAGAACTTATCTTGGTTTCTTTTTGATTGGTGGCTTCAATCGTTTGAAGAGGATGTATATCCTGTATGCGATGCATTTCTTGAACTCGAGAATCGAGAAAATAAAAATGCCCGTGTGCTTGGCTATTTTCGCAGAAGGATGTGGCTCAGTTGCTTGGCTCTCCCGAAAGCTCAGGGCCAATTAATTGCATCTAGGGCAAAAACAGTTCTGGCCTACACAGATTCAAGACCTCCGAATCGAATCCGGTGAGGTGATCATTGCGACGGGGCCGTAAAGGTCTTACCGAGTCGAACTTAACCTAATAGGGTACCCGGCGCGTTCGCTAGGATTTTTCTTCGTGTTGTTGACACGGAATTTACCGGAGGACGCAACTTGAGTGCGATTCCAGGCCCTCAAGAGAGATCTTTTGGGTCTTACCTTCGTATTTGAAAGAAATACGGCAATCCAGATGTGTCTAGTCAGCCGAACGATCCAGGAGATTGATGTGTGTACACCGTATAATCGAGTGGTAGGAGCTACACACTCGCAATTTTTTATCCAGGGATATTTCGAGTGAAAATGTCTCCCTTGTTTTTGTGGACAAAGTTTTTTGTGCTTTGTAGTCTTCCTTCCATACGAAAGAGTTTTCGTGTTTGGAAATCTTGTCGTGCCCATTTGAAAGGAAATTTCGAATCTGGGGCTTTTATGCGAGAGAATTTTTGCGTCACAGTTTTCCCATACGAAGTTATTTCGTGTTTGGAGCTTTATGCGAAGGAGTTTTCACATCTTGATTTGCCCATACGAAGTATTTTCGTGTTTGGGGCTTTTATTCGAAGGAATTTTGAGCCTGATGATGTTCACAATGACGTCATAGCGCAGTTTATCCTCCCGATGGGACGTGACAGAGCGAGAGCAGAGGCGCTGGCCCACCTGTCAGCTTTTTGACCGGAAACGAGACGTCGTTTCCGGTTTTTACGCGAACTGCGCGCAGTAATTGTGCACGATCTACTGTTGGGACCGTGGCACCAAACAGCCTCCGCCGCCCTTTCGCTTCAGCTTCATGCGTGGCAGCCGCGATGGGTGCCACGGTGCTTGATGAGCGGCCAAGATTGGATGACTCCGTGTATATATACGGTCCTTAGGTAAAAGGTGAAAATTTCCCGTCATTCGCTTCCCGTCTTCGTCTTCCTCGCGCTCATCTCTCTCTGTGAGCTTTGCACCAGCACCCATGGCAGGAGGCAAGAAATGTGGCGCTGCGGTCTCCTCCTCGCAGGCGCCCGAAGAAGTTCCCATGGCACCCGCTGCGCGCTCCGGCGACTGGCGTTCTGCTAACACCACGTAGAAGAGCATCAAGGAGATGCAGATGGAGGTACTGCTGCCTTCCGACGCCGAGAAGCGAGTTCGCCTCGGCAAAAAGGAAAAGGTACCCAATCCCCGCGCGAACGAGCGCGTGATCTTCGCGGATCACATCTCGCGCGGGCTCTCACTCCCCCTCCATCCCTTCTTCGTGGCATTGCTGTATGTCTACGGCATACAGATCCACGACCTGCCTCTGAACGCGGTGCAGCACATTTCGTGCTTCATCGTGCTCTGCGAGTGCTTTCTCGGGATTCGCCGGCACTGGGGCCTTTGGAAGGCCCTGTTCAAGGTGCGTCAACCGGCCAGAAGTGCTTGTGGACAAGTTGCACATTCCATGCACCATTGTCGTCAAGGAAATCTGAAACTTTGTTTAGTCTACAATCTCTTTTTGGAGTGATGGGGCGGAAGGATGGTGCTCTAGGGATCCAAGGATCGCACCAAGTACGGATGGATTTACCATTACCCACTCTCCAAATCAGACCCCGTTTAACTAGCTCAAGGCCATATTCAACACCTCTCCAAACTGCTGATGCATTGGCGGTAAACACAGTATCCACTAGGTTTCCATATGGGAAATACTTAGCCTTCAATAATCTCGCGGCGCATAGGCTGTCTGGTCGCTCGATAAGCCGCCATGCTTGTGTAGCTAATAGTGCTTGATTAAAAGCTCGCATATCTCTGAACCCCATGCCTCCCTTCAATTTTGGTAGCATAAGCTTGTCCCAAGAAATCCATGCCAACTTCCTCCTACCCTTCTCCACGCCCCACCAATACTGACTCATCGTACGTGTTAAATCATCACAAACTGAGGCTGGCAACTTGAAGACGCTCATCACGTATGTTGGGATAGCTTGCACCACTGATTTGATTAGAATTTCTTTGCTAGCCGAAGACATGTAACGTTCACCCCAGTCAACTAACTTCCTGTTAAGCTTTTCTTGTAACGATTCAAATCTTCCTTTACTCATACGTCCCTCGGGTACAGGAAAGCCTAAATATTTAGGCTCAAACACCTCCTGGGTAATCTCCAAGATATTCTTTACCCCCAGTGAGACTTGCAACGGACAATTATCTGAGAAGAGGATGGAACACTTTGAGGGATTAATAAGTTGTCCCGTAGCAGAAGCGTAAGTATTCAAGACATCCTTGACAATCACCGCCTGGGCCTTTCTCCGAGGTAAGTTGATCTACTCCTTCTATTTAAGGATTCCGGTCATGTGAATTCCTTTGTGTTTTAAACTTATCGCTGTGTAGCTCAAGCCGAAGTGCTGAAGGCCGAGAAGATGGATGCTGTCACTCGGGTAAACACTCTGAAGGCTCAGTTGGAAGCTGCTCGGAAGGAACTTGAATCCTCTCGCAAGCAGTCGACTGACTTCGAGGGAAAACTTGCTGATGCCCAGGACGCCCTGAAGAAATTGGAGGAGGCTGGCACCAAGCAGGACAACGATCTCGTCGACTTCCTTCGCCCTCTGGCCCAGAGTTTCGCAGGTAAGTTGCACTTATCCTTTGTCATTTCTCGTCTGGCTAGTATGTTCTTTGGAATTAATGTTCTCTTTGCAGATCTTCTTGGCGTTGCGCTGGAGCTACCCGGGGTTAAACGGGTGGACGCCTTGATGGATTCTTGCGCTCAGCTTCGAAGGCATGCAAGTGGGATTTGCTCCCTCATTGGCAATGCCAATCGAGTGTTGACGCAACTCCACGAGCGTCTTCTGGTCGGCGTCGCGGTTCCGCCCACGTTGATGGTCTCCTAAAGGTTTTTCTAGAAGGCGATCTCCTTCAGGCCTACTCGGTCGCTCACTCAGAGTGCAGGGCGAAGACTGCTATCCAGTTTGCACTGGCACACGGAGTCGCAGGCTTGGACGAGGCGTATTCGAACCTCCCCGTCAATGCTACTACGGGCAGAAAGGTAGCGCTTCGTTCTTTCGGCGTTCCGGCTGGAGTCCTTGCCCGGAAGTTATCTGACTTGATCGCCCGTGCTAGTTGTAGGGGGCAATCTGCCGCGAGTGGCAGTACTTCTGTAGTTCCTTAGGATAGACTTTATGTAGTTTGTTCTTCCGATGTAATGAACCTTGGGATGTATTCCCGTATTCTGTCTTTAATCGAAATGTTCTTTTCGTATCTGAGATGTTTCTTGCGATTGATTGTCATGAGTTCCTCCTGATGGGATTAGCCCCCGAGCACCTGTCGAATAGGTGGTTTATTTCTCGTAAGGAGCGTCTTGAATTATTTCTTAACTTTTCTTATCTTCTTCCAGGTAACAGGCGCTGTCGCGGAGTCTTCGAGTGGATCTGCTGCACAAGGAGATCCTCTTGTTGCTGCTGTTGGTACTTTTGCCGGCCTCCGTGACCGTGTCGCGGATGGTGAACGCAAACTAAAAGCTTTGCATGGAGTGGCTGATGTAGCCAAGTCCAAACAGAGACTTGCGGTTGAACGTGAGCAGTTTGTGATGGATGAATTGGCAGTTGTTGCCAAGGATATGCTTTGTAAGTAAACCAGCCCCCTAGCACTCCGGGTCTTCTTTCTTTCTTTGACTCTCTGTAGTTTTCTTTGCAGTTGTTCAGCCTGACGAACGGTGTGAAAAGCATTGGGTGGAAAATCATATTCTTCACGAAGCCAACAGTTCTAAACCACATGCAAATAACTTTTGGTCTGACCGTAGTCGAGGCTTTGTTCTGGCCACTCTGAAGTACCGTGTGGGCCAGGCGAAGATACTGGTTGACAGTTGTCACGAGGCCCTGATAGCTTTGAATGGCGCTTTTTATCCTTTGGAAAGTGGTCCAGAAGATTTGAGCCAGCTACTCAGAACTTTCGGTCGAGTAGGCGAGATTCGGGAGTGCGTCCGTCAACAGTTGATATGCGGGTCTTTAGTAGCACTCTCGTTTGTTCGATTATGGCATCCTGAGGTCAATTTCAACTCCGTGGCCAAGCTCCCAAAATGCTCCAGTCGACATGACATCCCATTATACAGTCGTTCGTCCTGCTGCAGAAGAGAATATTGGACTAACCTCTGATGAGGTTAATCGGGTTTTAACCGAGGAAACTGCTCGTCGCCATATGTAATTGTAGGATGTATGTATCCTGTTGATTCTGTATAGTTGTCTTCAAACTTTATAAGGTGCCAACCTTGTTTGTATTCTTGTATTTGTAAGTGATGCTAAGTTAGGCGTAGCCCCCGTGTGTTTGGGGTGTATACCTGTTATTTAGCGTGTAAAAATCAATGACTTGAGAAACAATGGTTGAGAAACCACGTATTTTATTAATATGACTGAGAAGCCATGTATTTTCTTCGAGCTACAGTATGACTATTATAGCCTTATTTTTGCGAGTAGAATAATCTAAGGATAGAATTTGCGGAGGTGCGCAACATTCCATGGATTGGAGTAGATGCTGCCGGTCTCGGGGTTCTTCAGTCGATAGGCGCCACCAGGGATAACTTCGTGTATTATGAAGGGTCCTTCCCACGGTGGCTCGAGCTTGTGTCCTTACTTCTGTTTGAGTCGTAGCACCAAATCTCCTACCACAAAAGCTCTGTGGCGTATACGGCGGCTGTGGTAGTTGCGCAGCGACTGTTGATATATCGCGGATCTTGCGAGTGCAATGTCGCGTATCTCGTCGAGTGCATCCACGTCTTCCGCGAGTGCCTTGTTAGAGGTTTCTTCGTTTTAAGCGGCGACTCGTGGGGTGCTGAACTTGACATCTTGGGAAGGACTGCTTCAGCTCCATATACCATGAAAAATGGCGTGTATTTTGTTGATCGATTCAGGGTCGTGCGTAGGCTCCATAGTACGGAAGGTAACTCCTCTGCCCAGTGCTCTGCCGCTGGGTGCAGACGATCGAGTAATCGTTTTTATATTCCAGCCGAGACCAATCCGTGGGATCGCTCGACTTGACCGTTGGTTTGCGGGTGAGCCACAGAGGCGAAACTGAGGGTGATTCCCTTTTCCTCGCAGAACTGCTCTGTTTCCTTTGCAGTAAAATTGCTCCCATTTTCGGTGATGATGTTGTGTGGTGTCCCAAATCTGCACATGATGGAGTCGAGAAATTTTGCGGCGCATTGAGCGCTGGCCGAGGTGACTGGCATGGCTTCAATCCACTTTGTAAATTTGTCGACTGCAACTAGCAAATGCGTGTAACCTCCAGGTGTTGATTTTTTCAGTGGTCCTACCATGTCTAGCCCCCATTGTGCAAAGGGCCAGGCGATTGGGATCATGTGAAGCTCAGTGGAAGGGGCGTGCGGCTTGGGCGCAAATCTTTGACATGCGTTGCATTTGTCGATTAAGTCCTTTGCATCCCTGGCTGCTGTGAGCCAGTAGAACCCTGCGCGAAAAGCTTTACCCACGATTGCCTTCCAGTTAGCATGGTGTCCGCAATCTCCTTGGTGTATATCTTGTAGTAGTTCCTTGCCGTCTTCGGGCGCTATGCATCTTTGTAATATTCCTGATATGCTCTACTTGTATAGTTCTCCATTGAGTACTCGAAAAGCTTTGTTGCATCGTACTATCTGTCGAGCCTCGCGAACATCTGCTGGGAGCTGCTTTTTGGACAAGTAGTCGAGGTATTTCTACGTCCAGACTGGCTCGACCAGAAAAACTTGTCTTGAAATGTTGTGGGTGAGCTCAATCATAGCAGTTTGCGGACTGACCTCCATCTCCAATGTCGCGGGTGCTTCTGCTGATTTTTTGACCTTGACTGATCGCTTGATCATCCTCTCGAAGTATATTCCCGGCGGTATGGGTGTGTTTGTAGAACCCATGTTTGCCAATTTATCTGCTTCTTTGTTGCTGGATCGCGCAATGTGCTTCAGTTCGCACCCTTGGAAACTTCCTTCGAGTAGGTTGTACATATCTCGATAAGCAACCATGTTTTCTGCAATGACGTCGCACTCTTTCATTGTTTGCTGTACTATGAGGTTTGAATCTCCATAGATCATTAGTCGGGTGGCTCTACAAGCAATCGCCATCTTCATGCCGTGGAGGAGGCCCTTGTACTCTGCATCATTGTTGGATGCTAGGTCGTCGGGTGGAAAATCTAATCGCAGGACGTACTGCAACTTGTCACCTCTGGGGGATATCAAGACTACCCCGGCTCCGTCTCCTTCGTTTCTCTTCGATCCATCGAAATACATTATCCAGTTGCTTGTATACTCTGGAGGGCCTGGCGTTTGTAGTTCTGTCCACTCGCTTAGGAACTCCACGAGCACTTGTGATTTGATAGATTTGCGACCTGCGTATATGATGTCCCAGGCACCGAGCTCGATACTCCACTTCGCTTTTCTTCCGGATGCCATTGGGTTATTCATGATAGTACCCAGTGATGCGTCGTTTACCACCGTGACGGTGTGTTCCTGGAAGTAATGTTTGAGCTTTCGGGCTATGAGCACCACACCGTACGCGAGCTTCTGGTAATGGGGATATCGCTATTTGCAAGGCGAAAGCACCTCGCTGATATAATATATTGGCCTTTGGATGCCATACGCCTTGCCGTCTTCCGACCGTTCGACCATAATTGCTGTGCTGATGACCTGATTTGTCGCGGCTAGATATAGGTACAGTGGCTCCCGTTCCTGCGGTGTTGCCAGGATGCGCCTGCTCTGCATTGCTCGCTTGAGGTCCGCGAATGTTGTCTGTGCTTCGGGTGTCCACTCGAACTTATCTGTTTTCTTCAGTAACTTGTAGAAAGGTAACGCTTGCTCGCCTAGCCTCGCAATGAATCTGCTTAGGGAGGCTAGGCGTCCTGCGAGCTGCTGCACACCACGGAGATTGGTTGGCTCCTTCATTGTCAGGATTGCTTGCATTTTCTCCGGGTTAGCTTCAATCCCTCGAGCAGAGACCAGGTACCCGAGAAGTTGTCCTGCAGGGACGCCAAAGACACACTTGGTCGGGTTGAGCTTGATTTGGTATGCGTTCAACGCGTCGAATGTTTCTCTGATATCATCGAGGAGCATATCTTCCACTCGAGTCTTGATGACGATGTCGTCAACGTACACTTGTACGTTCTTGCCAATGAGCTTGGCGAGGCATTTTTACATGCAGCGCTGATATGTTGCGCCTGCATTCTTTAGCCCGAAGGGCATTGTCGTGTAGCAGTAAACACCATGGGGTGTTATAAACGTTGTCTTCTCCTCGTCCTCCTTTTTCATCCTGATCTGATTATAGCCCAAATAGGCTTCCAAGAAGGAGAGGCGTTGGCAACCTGCTGTAGAGTCCACGATCTGGTCGATCCGTGGCAGGGGAAAGTTATCCTTGGGGCAGTGCTTATTCAACGACGTGTAGTCGATGCACACACGAAGGATGTCAGTATTTTTCTTCGGGCCAGCACCGGGTTTGCTAACCAGGTGGAAATTTTTATTTCGCAAATGAATTTTGCTGCGAGTAGTCTGTTTACTTCTTCCCCAAGCGCTTTTTTTTTGGGCTCTGAGAACCTTCGGGTGGTCTGCTTGATAGGCATGGCGTCTTTGAAGACTTCGAGTGAGTGCTCGGCGAACTCCCTGGGTATCCCTGGCATATCTGAAGGCTGCCAGGCGCAAATTTCCCAGTACTCACGGAGGAGTTCGACGAGCGTGCCTTCCTATGCTGACGAGAGGGTGGTGGACACCATCGCCGTCTTCGCAGAATCCGTCGGGTGCACTTGATGCTTGCAGGTACCGCTATTTGTGTTGAACTCGAGCTCTGGAGCGTTCTTCTTGGTGAGAGGCATCACGGAGTAATCCGTGGTTTTTGCTATCTCTTCCAATTCTTCTTGCATCCCGAAGGATTTGGCGATCTTGTTGAACTCGATGTCGCATTTATTGGACTTTTGGAAATCGCCGTCGATGGTGATTGTGTCGTATTCCCCGGGCAACTTAAACTTCAAGTATGCGTAGTGTGGTACTGCCATGAATCTGGCGAACGCCGTTCGACCCAGAATGGCATGGTACTGTGAGGGCCAATCGACTACTTTGAAATCAAGAAATTCTCGCCTGTAATTTACTTCGGTTGCCTAGCACCACCTCCAGGTTGATTGTTCCGAGTGGACGGATTGCTTTCCCTGGAACTATCCCATGGAAGGATGTCTCTGATTCTGCTAGTCCGTCCAAATTCTTGTTCATGCGACCGAGCGTGTCTGCGTAGATGATGTTGATGCTGCTGCCCCCGTCCATGAACACGCGGGATAGCTCGTAGTTGCCAATTTGCGCCTGTATGACTAGTGCGGCATGTCATGGTCGATAGACTCGCGGAGGGTGGTCTTCCTTGGAGAAATTTATTGGTTGATCCTCCATCTTCAGGTACTCGGATTTTGTAGGTGGGGTCTACACAACCATGCATAATTCTCGTGTGTTTGTCTTCTGAACCCTGCGTGATGGACAGACCTTTTGTATCATGCCTAAGAGTCCCGCTGGGTTCGGGTATCCATTGGCTCCCTGGTTTGGGGCGGGTGGCGCTGGTAGTGTGGCTAGCACCGTGTTTTGGTTTCCTGCTGGGGGCAGGGCTTGCGGCTATTGAAATCCTTGAGCTCCTCCTCCAGGAAGCTGCGGGTAACCCTGATTAATTGCTGCTCTATTTTTCTTCGAGAAGGCCTCGTGGATATCAATGAACTTTCGGCAATCCTTGAGAAGGTGTGTTGCCTTAGTTTTGCCGGTGCGCTTATCTGTACATAGATGTAGCGTGCAGTAACCGTCGAGGTCCTCCTCGGGGGTTTTGTATTCTGGTTTTGGCTTCCACTCGCGTTTTCCACGATATCCACTGTCGCAATTTCTCGTGAACTCCGCTGCCACCAATTCTTCTCGATCATCGTGGTCGTAATTCTTTCTTCTTTTCTTTCGACTATGGCGATCATCATCGCGTGCTGGTGATGAGTCTTTCTCATTGCGCACCGCGTCTTCGCCGTTTGCCCATCTGTCGGCTATGGCCATCAATTCTCCCATGGTTTTGGGTGAGAGTCATCCCAGTTCTTCCCTGAAAGAGGTTCGCCGTGCTCCTTTGGCGAATGCTTCAACCGCGACTTCTTCTGATATATTTCCCACTGTGTTCCTGAGTGTGGTCCATCGCTGAATATATTCGCGAGTAGACTCGCCACTTTTCTGCTTGCAAGCTCGTAGCTTCTCGATGGTCGCTGGTCTTTTGTATGTTGCCTGGAAATTTTTGCAGAAATCGAGGTTTAGATCGTCCCAAGATCTGTAGCATTCCCTCGGCCTTCCTTCGAGCCAGCTGCGCGCATCGCCGACTAGATGTAAGTTGAGGTATTGCATAGCCGTTTTTTTGTTCCCACGTTGTCACTTTACTGCCGTGAGGTAATCTGACAACCAGACTTGTGGCTCTTGCGAACCATCATATTTCTGCACTTCCGTGGATAGCTTAAATCTCTTGGGTAGCGTTGCTTCGCGGATGCTGCGGGCAAAGCATAAGGCTCCGCAGACTTCGTCATTGCGCATAAGGCAAAGCATAAATCTCTTGAGGATGTAGATGGGGAGCGCGCGCGGTTTCTGGCCGCCCGACCCTTATCAACCGTGCGCTGGGCGATGTATGATCGCGCGTTGTACCCGGGTTCGTCGCGGTTGACGTCTCCTCTCAGTTCCTTGCTGCGATGTCGCGAGCGGCTGCTGTCTCGATCTCTTCACGGGCTACGATCTCGATCCCTCCGTGGGCTGCGATCTCGATCTCTCCGCGGGCTGCGATCTCGACCTCTTCGCGGGCTGCGGCTACGGTCTCGGTCCCTCGGGCTGCTGTTGCTGCCACTCGGGCTATCTCCACGTCATCGAGCTTCTTTCCCTCGTGCGCGACGAGGCGATTTTTCTTTGCCAGGTGACCTGCCCCTGTGTCCACGGGGCGTTTCCTTGTCCTTCTGAGCGGCTGCTTTCCTGCGATCATAGGAGACGAGTTTTGCGGCTGCCATGCCTAATCCTTTCTGCACTTGCTTGTATTGTTCCGCACGGGGGTCGTTTTCCCCTGGTTGATTTATCTGCATGTAGGTGGCTGCGTCTAGCACCGCGGCTGCGGGAGTCTGCGGATGGATATTTCCATCCTCGTCGACGCGCATAAGTGATTTGCTGATTCCGCTCAAGGACTCGTCATCCATGGTCGCGGTTTTTGAGACGTGTCCTTTGTTCGCAGGGCGGTTCCCGACAGAAGGTGTCATGGATAGTGCGGCTCGGCGCTGGCTCGATGCATCCGCCAGTTTCTTTCGCTCGGCTAGGTCTATCCGAGCTTCCTTTATTGCGGTAGCCGCTCTCACTAGATGATAGTGGTAGGCGGTCATGTCTTCGTGTGGAGCTCCTGGTTCCAGTGGCTTGCTTGTGCGGATGGCCTCCTTTGCTCGATGCCAAGCAGCTCGTGAAACGCCGATGGCAGCGCGTTCCTTTGCGTTGTTTTCAGTTTCTTCGGGTGGGGCTCCTGATCCTGCCATGCAGACCTGAGCCAGATATGGCTCGCGAGTCCTAGGCGCAGTTAGACATGCTTTCCTGACCCGAGAAGGTTCCTCTGTAGAGAGGGTATGGAAATTGTTGGTGTTGAGGCGGATGGATTCGCTGCTTTTTGCCAAGTCGCGATCCTCGTAGCGGGGTCGTGAGTCGACAGCTTTTGGACTAGAGATTGACCCAGACTCCGATCCTTCGAGATCGGTTTTCTCGGGGAAGTGTAGAATTCCATCTTTGTTGGTGTAGAATTGGAAACTTCCGAACGTCAGCGTGATGCTCTTCTCCAAGTCGCTGAATACCGGGCACGATGCCGGCGAGTGAGGGGCGACGATGACCGACCCGATTCGGATCGGACTGGCTGGATTTGAAGCCCTGGGGTTCCAGCGTGAGTTGGTTGTTGATGAAGCCGAAGATGCCGGAGATCCAGCGCCCGCCGTTCCCATAGACGGCGCCAATTGTCGAATATGCATCTCAACAAGTCCCTCGGGTGAACCCATACGGTTTGGATTAGGAGAACGTGTAGGCGCTGGTGACAATCGTCGGCTAGACAGGGGGCTCGATTTACCCAGGTTCGGGGCCCTCGTAGAGGTAAAACCCTTACTTCTGCCTCTGTCGATCTGTATTAACGAGTAGATCGGTTACAATGGGGGGTTGCTCAAGTCAAGAGTATGATCTCGATCTCAAGGCTTGATGATGCCGTATTGCTTGGTCCCTCTCCTCTGGTTCTCCTGGCCTTATATAGGTGGCCAGGTCTCAAACCGTACCCGGAGAGGACTCGAACCCTAACCTAGAGTCAGTTACAAGTTTCCTAACTTAACCCGCAAGGATTTGCGGGTGGGATCCAATTGGGCCTTTTAGAGTAATCCATGACGCCTCCTTTAGAGCTTGGGTCTTGGGCCTGAGATCGGGTAGGCTCATCCGACAGGCCTAGGATCCATCCCTTCGTCTGGTACCCATTTCAAAAATTGGGATTTTAGAAGAAATTATTGATTTGGATGCTTCTTCACTCGAAAATACTTGATTCCATTTTTCTGGGCCTAACTAAAAGGCGTTAAAAAAAGCACTTCTTGGGAGATAACCCATGGTTTTATTTTTGCTTTTTTTCTATGTTTTCTTTGAGTAAAGGGGTTGTATACTTCTGTAGCATTTCCTTTGTATCTTTATTTTCATTTTTTTAGTAGTTCCAAGTAAAGTTTCTTACGAGAGTTGGAGTTGGTTTTCGGATTTTTGCGGAGAAAACAGAATTCTGCTGTCCACCGTAAAAAATCGTGAAAAATCCAGGAAGATCAGAATGACCTGAAATGTTTTGTGATTATTCCTGGTATAATTCCGTAACTTTTTCGTTCTTTAGGTTTTTCGATTTGAGCAAAGTGCCTTGAAAAAATTCGTCTTTACAGGTTGTTCTGGTTTTGACAGATTCGCCATTTTTCTTGCATTGGCCCTTTTGCGATGTCAAGTGGATTTATTTGCTTCACGAAACATAAGTGGATGTAGATAATGTTTAAAAGTATCAATAGCAAGTGTTCCATACATAACCCATGGATTTTTATTTGATGCACTAACCCTCTAATGCGAATTATTGTTTGAGTATGATGTGAAGGAAGTTTTCAAGTGTCAAGAGAAGAGGTGATATATGTGATCAAGAAGAGTGCAAGGTCAAAGCTTGGGGATGCCCCCGTGGTTCATCCAAGCATATTTTTAGAAGGCTCAAGCATCTAATCTTGGTGATGCCCAAGGCATCCCCTTCTTCATCAAATATCTATCAGGTCACTTCTCGTGAAACTATATTTTTTTCGGTCACATCATATGAAGTTTACTTGGAGCATTTTGTTTGTTTTTCTTTTGTTTTCCTTTGTTTTGTTTTCTTTTCCTTGATGCAATAATATCATTGTGTTGGAAATATGCCCTAGAGGCAATCATGTATGATGTAATTACCAATGTATTCATAAAGTTATTAAGTCATTCTTGTTTTGAACATCTGATATATGTCATTGAATATGTGATTCGATTGTGGAACTATGTATTCATGTTGTTCATACTAAATTGTCCTTGGCCATCAAGGTTGTGCTGGACACACACCCTAGACTAATGTGAGTGTTGGTTGATGACTCGGTTCCACTTGTCATGGGCATGGCGATGCCATTCCAACGTTCACAGACTTGGCTAAAGAGTTTAGCAAGTTGGACTGACCCATATTGAGATGCAACGAGTAAGTCGTCATTTGCATGTCTCAATCAATGTAATCCTTAGACTTGAGGTTGTCGCACAATCCGAGTTGTGGATCACCAACTTAGGTTCTGTCAAACGTTGTTCTGTGACGAGGCAGTTATAAAGGCAGAGTTCGGGTCGAATGAGAAGCAAGCTGCGTGATGTGGATAATCAAGATGGGATTTTGCCCCTCCGAATGGAGAGATATTCTATGGGCCCTCTCAAGTGATATGATTCCAGAAGAATGGCCATGCGTGACTCAGTTAAGTGTTAACTAGGTCTATTGACTAAGAGTTAGTCAGATGAATCATATATCACGGACCGAGAAGAGAGTTGAGCTATTAAGGGATGACGATGATTCGCCTATAGTTCAGCAAGGTATATCGTGAGGCAAAAGGGACTAAGATGAAAGTCACATTGAAAGGTATGTCGTCATGACTCTATGGCACTTGGGAGTCGGCACGTTCTGCTAGGAGCCGCTACCGATTGATCGATTGGGAGTCGGACTCCAATCGTGTCCAAGTCACCATGAGGCTGCAGGGTCGCACACTTAAGAGCGGGAGCAAGTATATTGGTCGGGTTGGACCTGAACCGGAAATGGACTGAGTTTGTGAGTCGGACTCACAGAGGGAATGGGCTACAAGCGTTGTGAAGCCCACTACCACTCTCTATACAAAGAGGGGCGCAGGTTGCCCAGCGGGTAGGTTACTCCTCTCCCATGCGTTGGGAACGCTAGCCCCACTCAGTCCAGCCGTCGCACCGGACCTAGCAGTCCGCCGTCGGAGCTCTTCCTCGCATGTGTGGATACCTACAGAGGTGCTGTACGTTGGGAAAAGAAACTGCTTCTTGAAGTAGAATTTTTAACGGTGCAAGTAGAAGATTGTAAAGACTGTGGCTAGAACTTTTTCATATCATGCTAGATGTTATTTTAGTTTTAAAGCCTTGTGTTTATTGATTAGTATGGTTAGCCTCAAATAGCTGAGAGTGTTTAATGTGCCATTGAAAGAATCATGAGTTATTCTTGTCATATTGTAGTATAAATTTGCGGTATTCTCCTTTGAATGTTTTATTTGGTTGACTTGGCGCATGCTCACACCATGTTTATGACTATGAACCAGTCACTAATAGCCTCTATGATCATTTAGTTTTAGAATTTTTGGTACCACTTATGCTTTAATTAATGATGTTTATGTCGCTATGCATGATTATGGCTCTTATGCTCTCTTGATTTGTCGCTCCCAGTTTTTTGCTAGCCTCCACATGTACTGAGTATGGAATTCTACCCGTGCATCCAACTCCCTAAAACCAAAGTTTTCCCATTGTGTCCACCATTCCTACCTACATGTGGTAGTTAACTGCCACTCCAAGTAAATTGCTCATGTGTTACCTTTTAAACCTTCAAAATTATTCCTGCTTTGTGTTCCTGTTTTGGCTCATGAGGACATAAATAGAGAATCTTTATCTCACTTTTTGATTGTATTTCACACCCTGGACTAGTGGATTCATCCGCTTATCCAATTGATAGAAGATCTGGCAGCCGGGTGGCCAGGCCCACATTAATACACACAATATCTCTTCACTATTTTTGCCCCTGATTTATCAATCAAAGCATAATTGTGTAAACAAAAGAGAAAGAGGGATGACCTTCTACACCAGTTGCGTCCTTCATATGGGAGCCGCTCCTGTGAAATCTTGTTGGCTTGTGACATACTGTATTTTCTGGTTACCATTCGTTGACATTAGCATACATCTCCCAAAATATAGACACTCCTCCATGGTATGTGATTGTTGGCAGGCACCCGAGGATTCGGTTAGCCATGGTTTGTGTAAGATGGATGGGAGGAGTGTCAAACTTTTAATACCTCTATTAATAAAATAAAATCTCTAGCACATGAGTGATCCATGCTTCCCTCTGTGAAGGGCCTTTCTTTTACTTTTATGTTGAGTCTCCATTTTCTAACTTTATGCATAGTTGAGAGAGCACTTTTGCCATTCCGAGTTTTATGTGCATTTGTCACAGAAAAATTATTAATTGATTCATGATGTGATATTGCTTGTCCTCTAATTATTTGTTCTAGTCCTCCTCACGAAACTTTGAAGGTGTCCTGGCATTTATGTTTTGCCCCACTCTTAAGGACTTGCGAAATATCACTTTGCCATGCTTTCTTTATACTTGAAACAAACATATATCTTATTTGCATTGTTATTCATGATCTTTTATTTGAGTTACTTATCATGATGCAAAGTGATTGCTATGCTTTACTATTAAAGTTCTATTTATCATGTTTGTGTTTAAGTTCTATGATCTCAGCTTACATATGCTTTTACATTATGATGATCAAGTTTATGTTGGTAGCATGTCACTTTAGAAATTATGTGTTTTTATCGTTTATCTACTCGAGGACGAGTAGGAACTAATCTTAGGGATGTTGATACATCATAAACGTATCCCTAATTTCTAATGTTCCATGTTGTTTTCATGTTATTTCCCACATGTTTGCTATACACTTTATGTCATTTTTATCGATTTTCCGGACTAACCTATTGAAAAGATGCCACAGAGCCAGTTACATGTTTTCTGTTGTTTTTAGTTTCAGAAAAGTTGTTCTGGAAATATTATCGGAATTGGAAAATTTGAAGCCCGGAAGTCTTAGAAATCCCGGAGGTTCCACGGAGTCCCGAAGAGACCCGGAGGGGACCTAAGGGGGCCCACAACATAGGGCGGCATGCCCCCGGCCACGCCAGGGGTGGTGTGGGGCCCCCAGACCTCCACCGCCTCTGCGCTTTTGCCTATTTATCCCCCGAGGCGTAAACCCTAAATATAACGCACTTTTTCCCGAAAAACACCCGAGGCCGCCGTCACCGTCATCCTGAGATCGGGAGGGTTCTGGAGCTCTCCCCGGCACCCTGTCGGGAGGGAAATTCATTACCGGAGGGGTCTACACCACCATGCCCTCTTCCGAAGTGATGCATGAGTAGTTTATCCCTTGACTACGGGTCCATATCAGTAGCTATATGGTTGTTCTCTCCACTTTGTACCTCATGTTTAGATCTTGTGAGCTGCCTAACATGATCAAGATCATCTTTATGTAATGCTACATGTTGTGTTTGCTGGGATCTAATGAATTTTGAATGTTATGTCTTCTGATTATCAATCTATCATGTTATCTTCATGCATATGTTATTTATGATCTTGCATGCTCTCTGTTGTTAGTAGATGCTCTGGCCAAGTAGATGCTAGTAACTCCAAGAGGGGGTATTTATGCTCGATAGTGGGTTCATGACTCCTTTGCATATGTGCTCGAGTAATAGAAACGTGACAGATGGAGGATGTGTTGTTGCCATTAGGGAGAAAACAACAATGCTTTGTCTAAGGATGATGTTATTTTTTCCATTACACACTTTGCTTACTACAATTATCTGTTGCTTGCAACTTAATACCCAAAGTTTGTTCGGATGATATTCGGAGGGTGGATTATTAGTCATAGATGCAGTTGGATAACGGTCTATGTATCTTGTTGTAATGCCCGCATGAATCACATAGTAATATTTCTGTCTTGCATATGCACTACGGTGAAGCCTTCATTTCTGTCAATTGCCCAGCTGTAATTTGTTCACCACACATGTTATTTATCTTTCACGGAGAGACACCACTAGTGAACCGTGGACCCCGGTCCTTTTTCTCATACTGATAAACACCTACTGCTTTCATACTGATCTCATACTTTTCCTACTATTTTCCACACCTACGTTTAATATCTTTGTGTTCAGCAAAACCGGTGAGATTGACAACCTCACTGCTACGCTGGGGCAAAGTAAATTGATTGTGCTGTGTAGTTTCCACGTTGCTGCTGAACCGGTGGTGCGCCCTGCCACCTCAGTTGCATCAACCTTCAGAGATTGCTTGTCCTCCTACTGGTCGATTCAACCTTGGTTTCTTTTCTGAGGGAAAATTTGCTACTACACTCTTCACACCTTGCACTTGGGGTCTACCAATGTTAGTCATCAACATCATGTCATTGGTAGAATGATGTGATGAACATAGACCCAAAGTGAATATAGCAATGCGATCTAGTCATTAAGTTACATTGTTATATCACACATACGATGTAACTCTAATCCTTAGACCATGAGATCATGTCAATCACTAACACCGAAAGAGTGCTTTGATGTCATTAAACGTCACACCGTAACAGGGTGACTATAAAGGTGACGTTGGGTATTCGGAAAATATTAGTTGAGGCTCATGGATCAAGAGTTACATTTGTCCATCCGAATGACGGAGAGGTATATTCCAGGACCTCTCGGTGATATCAAATCGACACCGCTTGCAAGCATGTTACTAGGTCACAAGGATGGCATATCACGGAACGAGTAAAAGAGTACTTGTCGGTAACGAGATTGAACTAGGTATGGTTGATACTAATGATCAGATCTCAGCCAAGTAAAATATCGCGATACAAAGGGAATTGCTTACGACGTTTATGGTTCACACAATCAGTAGATTCATTGTTGAATGTGCAGGAGTCATTACGGATCTCCAGGTCCCGTTGATGACTATTGATCGGAGAGGTGTCTCAATAATGTCTACATTATTCTCGAACCATAGGGTGACACAATTAAGGTTCGATGACGCGTTTGAGTGGATACGGAATATCGGAGAAAAGTTTGGACAACACCGAAATTGTTTCATGTAAGTTTGAAATAACTCAAGGGCATTCTTGTCAAATGGTTGTTAATAGATTTAACAACTAACTCAAGGGGTTATGTGTTAAAAAAATTAATGGAATTAACAAATATTAACATAAATAAATAAAATTGATTTATTTATTTATTAAAGAAACCCCTTGGGATTTTGAGTGGGAATTAATGGAAGAATGAGTGAATTGAGTGGAGACTCCACTCACTGATGAGGGAGAGGTGGAGACACCCAAAAATTCGTGGTTGCCTTCCCCTCCTTATAGGGTGGGAGCTCCCTCTCCCACACACACACTTGTGTCATATCTTCCTCCTCCTCCCGCTGCTTCACCACTTGTCCGTGCGCTTGGCGAAGCCCTGAGCAATGTTTTCTTCACCACACCACACCATCGTGTTGTTGGTGTTTTCTATGGATCCTCTACTTCCGCTGCCTTGCTGGATCGAGGGAACGGATGTCGTCATCGAGCTGTACGTGTGACCGAGTGTGGAAGCGCTGCCGGATTGTAGCGCTCTTCTTCGTGATCTTGAGATTGATGTGAGTTTGACTACATCAACAACGATATTCGATATCGTAATGCTTTGTGTCTTCGAGGGTATGTTCTCCTTAAGACTCTCTTTCTCGACGTTGCTTACATCTCCTAGATTAGATCTTGGCTCTTCGGTTGTCTATCGCTTAGGAAATTTTTGTTTTCTATGCAACGAACCCTTCAAGGGGTTGGATGAGATTGATCATGTAATAATGCCAGATTGTTAGGGCATAGTTCCTAGTATCCACTATTAGTATTTTCTACCATTGTTGCAACTTGTTATGCTTAATGCTTATCACTAGGGCCCGAGTGCCATGATTTCAGCTCTGAACATGTTATTGTTTCATCAGTATAATTATGTTTCTTGATCATACCTGCAAGTTGTTTACACACGTCATTGTCCAGAACCCGAGGCCCCAAAGTGACAGAAATTGGGACAACCGGAGGGGATGGCTGGGATGTGAGGATCACATGTGTTCACGGAGTGTTAATGCTTTTCTCCGGTGCTTTATTAAAAGGAGCACCTTAATTACCAGTAGTTTCCCTAGAGGCCCCGCTGCCATAGGCTGGTAGGACAAAATATGTTGTGCAAATTTCTCATTGCGAGCGTATGACTATATTGGAACACATGCCTATGGTTAACCTAGAACTTGGATGCTTTATTATTATTATATGCAATGCCCATGTTATTATTACATGACCCTTGTTATCCATGCAACGGCCGTTCATCCATTCTCTCTATGCCGACGGTACTCCCATACTGCTGTTTTCCGCGATTGATACTGTTGTTTTCACGATTTCTACTATTGTTACTATTTTACTTCTACTGTTATTTCACTACTGATGCTGCTATAAAACTATTACCACTGATAAATTTGTCACGACCTCGGACCCAAAAGTATACATACTGTTATGCGCTCCTAGTCATGGACCCACAAGGGCTTCAGGGTTACCAGCCCCGGCCGCAACAAACAACGGCAGGCAGACCGGATTCATCGGCACGCAGGCCGGATCACCACGGTACTACTACTCCTTGTGTCCATGCTAGTCATAACCAACTATGCATATCAAAGCGTCCACGAATCGTATGAAACTGAAGGAATGGGACCAAAGCTATACAGAGATGCTATGTGTCCAGAAAGTGCAACAACAATCGAGGGTTACTGGGGTTACCAAGCCCCAGGCCGAATCACATTGGCAGGCGTGCTCGGAAATGGATCATCGGCTCCACAACCCCTCGACTGCGACAACTATGCAGGCATAGCCAAAACTGTATACCAATGAGCTCGAAACCTATAGCCGATCAAAGCAGCACTCTAGACATGGAAGCTACATTAAACATGTGTTACTAGAGTATAACTTTACAACCAGAGGTCACATGACCCAACATTACATCAGACAACGGAAGGAAAATTATGTTGCTAATCAATAAGAACCAAAAAGGCCTGAGAGGCCGCAACATAAGGCGACGTCCCAGCCCATAGATTCCAGGCTGCTACCTCGGAACCCCAAACTACTAGTCGATGTCCACGTTGAACACCACTGAAGTGAAGAACTCCACCTGAACAAAATTTAAGAAAACCTGAGTATGGGAGGTACTCAACAAGACTTATTTAACCTATTATATATGTTCTGGTTTCATAAAGGGTTTTATGAAGGTTGATTTGCATAAAGCAATCTTTGTTTTCCAAATCTAGGAGGAATAGCACGTCCCAAGGAGTGTTTTCAAAACAGATGAGAAATCTACTCAATTACTGTAATCATTATCTTTTCAAGCCACCAAATTCATTTCCCAGCATCTCATGCTACAAGGATCACCCCTCTCGGCATCTCCGAGGAGGCATCCTTCATCCTCTCGGCATCTCCGAGGAGTCTCTCGTTCATGTTATCTATGACCTCGTATCTTCCACCAAGTCGTCCTTAACCGTATACACGACTTTCCGAAAGATTTATCCCTGCAGGGTGGTAAACTTTACCCACACGTACCATCCGACTCTTAATGCCAAGATATTGGCACACTTCCGACGATGTGCCGGCAGAGTGTGGTTGGGCACGACCTTTACCTTGCTCGACCATATCCATGAGTCAACCCAAATAGGGCGACCCCGTCAACAGGGAGTTGGCCACCTCCTGCGGCACCTGTTCTGTGAGTTGGGATCAAGATCCGTGTACGTCCATCACTTGCCCCGGTCACTCCCTAAACACCTCCAAAAGGTTTTTGGCTCACACGCAGATGGAACTCCCAAACTACGTGACTCACGGATACTGCAAAAAAAAATTAGTTGGTCGAGCGCGGTCTGTTAGGCCCCGCGTGTGGTTGCACGCTCAGTCTTGGTTTCTTCGGCGAGACCTTACTCCTAGGGTTGGCAAGTTCGGAACAAACAACCACTTCCCAAGTGGCCTCCCATCCAAGCCTTAGTCAGGTTAACCACACAATGCTCATCTTACCACGTCATCTTATCATACTAGGTTATCGCAGCTCTAATTCATCAACCGGATGGAGCAGAGGTAAACAACATGTAAAGCTAAGCGAAGCAGATATGAGGCACTGGCAATGCGCACAAGCAAATCTATGGCGGCTAGGAGCAGTGGATCAGGACATTGAGGCAATGCAGTATATAGGTGAACTATATCTACTAGCATCAAATACTTTGGAATCGAATGCAAAGTACGAGAACAAAATGTTGTTGGAAAACATATATGAGCAGATAAGAGGTTATGCTTGCCTTAGTTATAATAAAGCCAATAGAAATGTCTTCTCGAATAAGTGCTTGACTTGTCGGTTAATATCAAGTATTCGCCATTGGAGTTTTTGGCCTTCACTTCGGAGTTGCGTTCTACCGAGGGGGAAACAACACCAAAAAGAACAACAATCAAACATGGCATAATGCAATGCGCAATATGTATGCATGAGCAAGTTAATGCACTAAAATAAAGCCCTAAACATGTTTGTTGGGTTGCTAGGGTTCATATGAAAGCTAAGCATTTTTACTGAATTTATCCCGAAATAGACCCCGGAGGGGCACTTCGGGCAATTCTGGAAGTGAGTACAAGTTAAAGTGCTCAAATGGCTTTGAAAACATCATAAACAGGTTACATTTGTCATTTTGAGCATTTTGGTATATAACTTTTAATTTTCTAATTTAATTGAATAAAAACTTATTTTCCTATTTTTAAATGATTAAACAACATTAAATAATGCGCATTTTTGAACTTTGTCACACATGTGTGAAAATTATATATTTGGGTAGAGTTCATTTTTCTGAACATTTTGGCACCTTATTTATATTTTTCTGAATTACAGATTAAAAGTTATTAATTATACAAGTTTTATTCATTTGTGTAATTTAAATAAAGGTGGGGCCCATATTTTTCCAGAATAAAAAGAAAAACGTTTTATGACGTCATCGTGACGCAATTGTGACATCACTCTACTCTATTCTTCACAGATGTGATCAAAATTGATCAAATTCGCGCGCAATTCGTGAATTCCAATATACCACGAGGGAGAGGAGAGTTTGGGGAGTCGAGGGATGCCGCCGGTAGACCATTTGGTCGCCGGAATGGCCGGCGGCGACCAGAGGCGCGGCGGCGGACGGTAGAGACAGCAAGCTAGAGAGGCAGAGGGGACCAAGTGAGGGCACTGGCGTGTGGAGGAGCTCACCGTGAGCTCGAGGAGGCGAGGCGACGCCGGGCGACGACGAATTGACGGCGAAGGCCTACGGCCGGAGGCGGGGAAGAGGACCCCGATTCACCTTATTCCGGTCGCCCCGGGAAGCGGGGCTAGACAAGGACATAGAGGAGAGGATGACGAAGCCGGTGATGGCCACGGCAGGGCGCAGGAGTGGTTGTAGCGCCGTCGGCGAGCGACGGGTTAGGGTTAGGTTCGGGTTCTTCATCGTCACAGGAAAACAGAGAGAGAGAGAGGGTGTGAGGAGGGAAGAGGTGCACGGCTTCCTCGTGTCTTCTCTGCTCGACAAGCACAGATGCAGAGAGGTGCGTGGCAAAGCGGCCGACGGCACTGCCACGGAGCAGCTTTCCTTCTGTCTGAAGGTGGAAGAAGAAAGAAAATAGGATTTTCAAGAAAACCTCCTGGAAAGTTTTTATAAATTTACACAGAGGTCCTTTTCCATAGAAAACTGCAAAGAAAACAAGGCTTTGAGGGCTTTTTTGCAAACAGAAAATTTGGCAAAAATAAAAATTTGAAAACCTTGTTAAATTTCCAACCACACCATATTTTTGTTTGGTGAAATTGAAATATTTTTCAGTGCAAATTTTTAAACCCACTTTAAGTGGTATTTGTAGTATTTTCTCAAATCAATTAAAATTCACGGTTGAAATTAGTTCAAACATGATTTAAATTTTGTTTTCATGCATGTATGAGATGAACATAACACCACACACCCTAATTTAACAAACTTGGGATGTTACAAATCTACCCCCCTTACAAGAATCTCGTCCCGAGATTCCAGAAGGAGAAGAAAGAAGGAACACCGGTTTTGAACGATCTTCTCGAACCTTGCGGTTTTCTTCTTGAAGAGGTTGATCCGTAGCATCGTGAAGTATTGAACGGATACACCTTAGGTAGAGGGAAAACTCTTAGGAATTTATCTTTACGAAGATCGAGTATCTCATGGCTAACTCATGACTGGAATGTTCATAAAGAACTGTTGAGTTATCGTGCATGAAACACATCAAGATAACGGAGGAAAATAGGAGAAGGTTTCAAGTTTTTGGATGGTGGTTCTTGAAAGGATTTAGAATATGAGCTTTGCACAAGACTTTAAAACCCTTTTGGAAATGAAAGGTTGAAAAATTTGTGACATAGAGGTTTCTTCAAACAGAATACCAAGATGGAGAGGATGGTCTTGGATACCACAACATAATATCCGTAGACGAGGGAAACACGATAAAACACTGTAATTTGTGTGTCAGCGAAAATTTGATACATGATCATGTTCACTCTTCGGAGTGGGCACTGAAGATGAAGGAACTTTTATTCCGTCAAATTTTGTCGAAAACTTTGTCAAAGATCGGAATGTTACCTCATGACAGAAGATGAGTAACCACGGAATGTTGGAACAACGTAATTAAGGAGGAATTCTTGGTCACACCATAAGGATGGGTAACCGACGGGGATTGGAACATCGAGAGGAATAAGGAATCTCTTTCCTATTGTGGTTTTGGACATAGCAATGCGTATACCACATGGTTAAGACCCCATGGCTGAAATGACTGAAAAATTCACACAATGTGTGAGATGAACAGAACTTCAAGTATAAACAACTTGAAAAGGGAACTGATCATTGGTGGTTACGAAACACCAAGAGATGTCCTCATGAAAAACTTGTTTCCACTAGAACAAAGGTTTTGGAGGTCCAACAGAGAGATATTGGAAATATCAACTTCCAAGTTATCCTTGATGTTCTAGATACCGGCAGCAGGCTCACGACAAGCCTTCTATAGATCAACAAGTGAAAGAAAAACTCCGGTTTGGAAGAACGGGGAGGAAAACTTGTTAGAATGAGCAACACAATCATTCTCACGGGGATTGTCTGTTCTTACAGATTCACAAAGATATAGCATTAGGCCTTCCGGCTAGTTGTATCAACCACAACATCAATCATGCCGTATTTTCGGAAGGACCTAAGTCATTACCCTTGAGGAACACCAACCATCGTTGCTGCTTGAAATTCAGCTTTGGTTAGTTAGTTGATAATTGAGACTCAGTACGTGTGATCAAAGAGGTTGCACCGGTTACCAAAGAGATACATTTGCTAGATTCTCAAGATATGGACTACGATGTTGTCGTGGGATAATCACGGCAGATGTTACCAGGGGTAACTGATCTTGGGGCAAGTCGACGCAGGCGTTCGGGAGAGGGTTTAGCTCAAAGGAAGACATGATACAACTTGATCTGACAGCCGGCAATCGAAGTCGCCGGATCTCTATTCTCGATACAATAACTCGATTAGGGTTTACACTGGATACTCGATACCACACGATATTGCTAGGGTTCTTAGATCTCTGTGTCAATCTATACCCGAGGGTCGGTTTATATAGTACCCGTACCCCCCCTAACTTACTTTACAACGCACACCCGGGTCCTACCCAAACACGGCGTGCTAACCCTAACTTCCCTTTACAACACCCACAATCCGGGTCACTAGGCCCACGAGTTTGGGCCTCCACAAACATCTTTATCCCTAGCCGTATCCTGCTCACTGTCTCTGGGCCGGGTTATTCCTCGGATCTTGGCATACCGGGTTAGCATCCCCCCATCAGTAGTCCCCAGAATAGCCTGGGCTTCACGGATCTCCTTGAAGCGCTTGCTATTCCTGAAAAGATATCAATCACACGGGCACATGGAAAACGGTTTAAGATGTTTCAACATCCAGCTAGGCCTTGCTCCTTGGTGGCCATGCGATAATTCAGGTTTTTCCCTCCAAACACCTTGGTTCAAAACTTCTGGATCCAAATCATAGTAGCAACGCCAAGATCCTATGCTTGACAGTTAATCCCATCATCGCGGAACGAATCCCTTCTTTCTTTATCCGGATGCTTTACTCAATACTGGGCGCATATCTCGCAAGAACTTTAAATTAATAGCCGTTTTACCCCCACAATTCCCGGCCTCCACTCACCGAACCGGGCTTATCCAGTCGCACTATAAAAAAGCTCCTTAGGAATGACTCGAACCCTAACGGCTCATTTCCCCCACCACATTCCTTTCTCCTCTTGAGCTCTCTTTCTTCCTGAGCGCCACCACGGACCTTCCACGCACGTCACCGGAACCCATCGCCCGAAGGCTACGCTACGCCACCGGTCGCTCCGCGCCACCGCCAAGATCCGCCGGCGAATTCTCATCCGGCCCACCAAGAACCGCGAAAGGACACCAGGCCTGCGCCTTCTGCCTCCGCAAGGCCTCCCTCGGATCTCCTCCGGTAAGCCTTTTGCGTTCATCAACTTCCCCTCGCAACCTCTGATTTTTTCCTCAGATTAGATCTAGATCCGTCCGCCTCAGATTTCTTGGCTAGACCGGATTAGGCTACCCATAGTCTCTTTTAGTTCGCACAAAGGATGAAGCGCATACTCCAACCAACTCGCCTACTGCCCACAATCATTACCTTCGCCACGAATTTGAAAATAAAACTTCCAATCTAGGCTCGTACTGCCCAAGATTTCCGCCCCTGCATCAATCACTCGGCTGGACTGCTTCTTTTTAATCCCCTTTATTCACATTTGGCGCTTAAGCCACTGCCCATCGTTTTCAAAAAGCTTCTGTACCATTTAGACCCCATAAATTTCTCCATAATACGCGATACCTGGAACTTCCGAGCTTGACTCTACGGGCTAACACCTGGATCTCCTGCCATACCTCAATACCATCCGGCTGATACCTGACCGTTTCATAACTTCCATGTCTTAATCTTCTTCTTATTTGATGCCTTGCAGGTCAACCACATGGCTCCCAAGAAACAGGTGAAAACCCCAACCAAGACTAAAGCCACCAACACCATTTCCGCCAACTGGGGGCGGTCGATGGTCACGAAGGCCAAGTTGGAGGAGCTAGTGGAGCTGGGAGTTCTCCCTCCTCAGGAGGATATCCAATGGAGGGTGCCGGGTAAGGAGACCCGGCCCACCCCTACAAAAGACGAGGTAATCTGCTTCGTGGAACATGTGACCCGGGGTTTTCGCCCACCCGGTCATCCTTTTTTCCGTGACATTCTTAGTCACTATGGCCCTCGCGTCTTCGACATCGGGCCCAATTCCGTGCTAAATATTACCCACTTTATTGTCCTTTCTGAATCCTATTTATGCACTCCACCAAACCTAGCTCTTTTTATCGAGCTTTATCAATGCAAACCATGCCGCGAAAGCGGTGATGGGGCGCTTCTCACTTGCGGCGGGGTTTCGATCCAGCGCCGCAAGAACTCTCCGATGCCATCCCTCACCCTTAATTCTCATGTCAAACACTGGCAGCTTTCTTATTTCTACTGCCAGGACACTTCCCCATCCGGCCAAAAGAAACTGCCGGGTTATTCTGATGGTCTTCTTGATATCTCTGATAAATTTAGTGCCTTTGCCCCTGACTCAGATAGGGAGGCAATCCAACCTCTGCTATACAAACTCGCCACTCTTAGAGCCCAGGGCCTCATTGGGCTCAACCTAGTGAAGACCTGGGTCGACTTCAGAATTCAACCCAACTCCATCCGCACAAAGCTGATGTGCGAGTATTCTGGGGAACCTTCTGATCCACTACGATACTCTGACAACATCTTCGCAGTCGGCGACACTCTCAAGACCATCAAGGGTTTTCTTACGGAGAAGCTCGAGGTAATCCGGAACATATCCGGGTTAGAGCCCTTCACACTTGAAAACCCGGCCCCCCAGGTAAAAACCCGACTCTGACGCCTTTACTTTCGCTCTTTCCACTTGATGCAACTGATAACCCGTACTTTAACGCCTTTCAGGATGATGACGACTTTTGGAACACCAATACCCCCCCTAGCTCCGAAGGTCAAGAGGAGCAAGAAGCTGTTCACTCAGACGAAGGTACTCTCTGAGTTTTACTTGACTCGTTTGAACTCACCGTAACCCCTTTATTTCCAACCGTAACCTTGATGACATTCAGAACAAGAAGATGACGAGGAAGAAGATTCGGACGGCAAGGTAGAATCTGCCAGTGATGAGGAAGAACCGGAGCCGGCAACCAAAGCCGGATCTAAAAGAAAAGCTCAAGGAGCCACCTCCAAGGTTTCATCCCCCTTCACACATTCACTTTATATTACCGTAATGATATTCTTGAACCTTTCTTGACGTTATTCCACTGGTCAATCTTGAAGGGGTCGCCCACGCCTAAGCGCAGGTCGACTCGAAATCACCCGGGTAACGACGCCCTTAACCCGGGTTCTTCACCGCTCCCCACTCGGCAAGCTGGTACTTGCTCTATCTTTTCTTGGTTAGCACGGTTTCCTCAAAGCATTCTCGCATAATATTTAACTTGACATTTTCCAGCCTCCCCCGGGTCTGACGATGGATTTCCTTGTGACTTTGCGGTGAATGCCGGGTAAAATCCCCTTCCAGATACTTTCCGATACTTCGTCATCTTTTCCTGACTGCATATTTAGCTGCTTTGTGATAACATCTACAGGGCCACGGTCGCTGTCAGCGATCAAGAGGATTCGGAAGATAAGGGCCCGGGTAAAGGGAACCCAGCTGATAAAACTGCAACCGCGTCTGGCGATGAAGAACAAACATCGCCGACTAAACCGGACCAGCAGGAAACCGAATATCCAATTGCTTCTCATGCTAGCAAGAGAAAGACCACCGCCTTAGGTGCAGAAGGAGTGTCGGCTTCCAACGTGCAAATGACCCGGGTTCCACCTCCTTCTAAGAAGAAAACCTCTTCTAGGAAATTCCAAGGACCCGGGTCCTCTGACACGAATAAAGATACTTTCGAACAATTGATGGACAAGCTTCTCACCATGAAGGCTTCGGAGAGCGAGACTTTAGAGCGCATGGCTGCAGAGCACCAGGTAAGAGTGCTTGTTATCTTATATTCCCTATCTAGTCCCCAAGTTCCGAGTATAACTTGCAAAAGTTATGCTTGGTACTTCTCACCATATTTTTCTTGCCATAACACTCAGCTGGTTCTTGCACCCTTTTACACTTACAGGCGCATGTAACTCGGTCTGATGAAACCTTGCTGAAGACTGAACAGCTCCTTCTTGCCGAGATAAAACGCCGAGAAATCCTTGAGGATAATATGAAAACTTTGAAGAAGGATGTCTCCAAATACAAGGAGAAGTGCCTCGCCGCTCAGGCCGATTTGAAGAAGTTATCGGATCAAGTCTCCGATACTTATCAGATCTTACTTAGTAAGTGTTTGCCTGCCGGCTAAGTTTTTGCCTGCCGACTAATTTCATACCCGGCTGCTACTGATACGTTCTTGCTTCTGTTTCCACTATAGGTGCAAACCTTGCAGCTCCAGAGGAAGATGCTATTGTCAAGGTTAGGACCCTGAAGACTGTGCTCCGGACTTTCTTTGCCGGCACCAAATTTATATTGAATGCCATTAATTGGCCCACGGAAGCCTATCCGGGTGAAGAGAACCTTGTCCAAGCCTGCTCCACTGTACCCGGATGGATTGAACTCTGGAAGCGTTCGTCCTGCCGTACTGGTATAGTGCGGGCTTTGACCTTGGCCAAAGCCTACTTTCCGAAGCTTGACCCGGCGAAGATAATCTCCGGGTTTCCTGAGTTCAAGGCGGATGGCGCCAAATTTACGCCTAAGGATTTCAAGGCCATTCAGTCGGCAGTGCGCCCCTCTGCCACCACTCTAGCCGATAGCTTGAACCTTAATACACTAATGGCTGCGTATGACGCTGATGACAAGATTATCACAGAGGAAGCACCCCCGCCCGTTGACCTCTTGGAGAAGTGGGCTGATTACTCGGCTAAGAAGAAGGAGGCAGCTTCGAAGAGGGAGGCCGACTTAAAATCAGGGCCGTCCGCCTCTACACCGTCCGTCCTTCCTCCTATCCGCCCTGGCGCGGTGAGTCCGGGTGGCTCTGCCAAAAAAGCTAAGAAGCAGGTCCAGGAGCAAGACCCGGAAGATCGCGCTCAGGAGGCCGACTAGAGTAAGGATGTCATAATACCTTAGTCACATGGGATCTTTTTGTTTGAGCTATTTTATTCTGTTAATGGTGCGCCTGTGCACTTCTGATACCGATGCAAAAGCTTGTAATATACTTCTATTTGGTGACATATTTTCGCGGCTTTCCTAGCCTTTTGATAATCATACTTTTTGCTGTTCTTCTGAACTTGTTCTTGATACCCATCTCTCTTTTTAGCTCCCTTCATAAGACTCGTTTTTTTTCGAGACCAGGGGCTTTGATAAGTGAAATTCTCTTGAAGTTCCCAAGACTCGGATGATAGGGCCGTTTTGAACCTTGGTATCAAAGTGGTTTGTTTCTGTTACGAAGTCCCCAGTCCCCATGACCCAAAGGACGAGTCATGAGGGTGTGGCCTTTCTCAGAGGACAAATCATTCCCTACCAAGGCAAAACCCTAAAACCATCTCATGTAAATACTGAAGTTATGCTTGATAATCACTGAGTTTCCGGCTTATCAGCCTTGTACTCTGCATAAACTTGTGGTTTAGATGACCCTTTTGACTATCTTATACTATAAGCCGGCTTTCGCGTGGATACCATGTTGTTACATCCATACGAGAACAGTGTCAGGCAAGTCCCATTGGGCTCCATGGCTGATTGTAATCGTAAGCGAACGAATCATGCCACTTTAGTGCGAGTCACATCATGCTTAAGTAAGATAAGTCAAGAAAAATTGGCTTCTTTGCCCAGTCATAAGATTGCAGCCGTGCTCGTTTGCGAGGAATCGGCCCTTATAACTTATAGCTATCTATGCCGGGTCATTCGGGTTAGTGGTTGGTTACCTGAGCAACCAACCCCCAAGACCTACATGCAATCGATGCTTTTGATGATACTGAATTATCGATGTCGCATAGATACTACTTACTTGTGATAAAGGCGAAAAGACATAGGACTTGATAACCATCTCTTTATTGATACCAGAAATTTTGGGTCAGCAGGCCGCCTCATTAAAAACCTTCCAGTCCCCTTAGGTACCCTGGGTAGGAAAAGAGCGCGTCTGAAACCTGCCGCCCGTTACATTACTCAGTTCTTTGTAAGCACTGGTCCTGATCCGGCTTGACCAATGCACATCCTCCATAAGTTGAACTTTTTCCTGATGAGTACCGGGTTTGCCAGCCAACCCGGGTGGGGTGTCTCCATGACTTTGCTGGTTGTTGGCGGCCGTGTAACTTCTTCCTTTACAGCAGACTGCTTGGGAGAGTCAACTTCGATTAAGGCCACCATTTTAGCATCTTGCGTGACCTTGGACTTTGCTTTTTCGCCTTCAGTACTTGGCTTCTTTGATGTAGTTCTATCCTCCGGGTCTGCTCGAGACCGATATTGCTTGAGTTCTTCCTTTCTGCAAGCTTGCTCGGCCATTGCTGCATCTCCTTCGTCGCATTCAGCGGCTATGTCTCGATTTCCGTGTATGGTTATAGTCTTCTTGGGACCCGGGATTTTTAGCTGTAGATATACATAACACGGCCTAGCCATGAATTTGGCATAAGCCGGCCTTCCAAACAGCGCGTGATAGGGGCTGCGTAATTTCACTACCTCAAAGGTGAGCCACTCAATTCGATAGTTGTCCTTTGATTCTCCGAAAGCTACCTCTAGTGCGATTTTTCCCTCGGGGCATGCTGAATGACCCGGCACTATTCCATGAAAAACTGTTGAGCTTTTTTGCAGTTGAGATTCCTTGAGACCCATGCGTAGGAAGGTTTCCCAATACAGTATATTGATGCTGCTTCCACCATCCATTAAAACCTTCTTTAGCTCGTACCCATTAACTTGCGGTGCGACTACTAGTGCCAAGACTCCTGGGTGTTCCACTCTTTCTGGGTGGTCCCTTCTGCTCCATGTTACCTCCTGTTCTGACCATCTCAAGTATCTCGGGACGGCTAACGAAACTGAGTTGACCGCTTGCTTCAGTATCTTTTTGTCCTTGTTAGATCCTCCTGTGGTATGCACATGATATTGACCCAATTGTTTGGGGTTAGCCTGGAAGCCTCCAGCTCCCCCTTGGTTGTTGCCCTGGTTTCCAGCTGCCGGGTTTCCGGCTGGGGGTGGTCCATTGCCAGGGTTTCCACCCGGACCTGGCCCTCCTCCTCGACCTGTACCTCGCATAGCCCTGTTTACTTCTTTGTTTTTCCATCTTTGCAAGTCGGCGCACTGCTCCAAGGAGTGGTTAGCCGGTCTGCCGTTCCTGCTGTGTTTTGGGCACGCCATTCTGAAGATGTCCCAACTATTACTCGGCCGGGGCGGCCCTTGGTAGTTTCCTCCGTTGTGATTCCCAGCATTGAAATTTCCTTCTGCTCTGGGTCTTGAAGACCCGGCTTCTGTATTGGCGACAAACTCGGAGCCTCCTTCGAAGGGACGCTTGTTCTGACTACTTCCATTGTTTCCTGACGCTGTTCCGTTGCCGGTTCTTCCATTACCGCTTGTGGTATCTGTCGCAGCGTGTTTGTTGCACGCATCCATCAATTCTCCCATTGTGACTTCTGACGCATTTCGACTGGACTTCATGCGAGTTAACTTTTGCACTAAAGGTATATACTTGCATGTTTTTGCCATGGCTTGTAGCGCATCCTTGGGCTGGATGTCTGTGGATGAGTGAAGTATCTCCATAACCCGGCGCACCCAACTGCGCGCCGATTCTCCCTTCTTTTGGACGCATCGCTCTAGATCATCAATGGTGAATAATTTCCTGCAGGTTCCGTGAAAGTGCTTGATAAACGCGGTCTTCAATTCCTCCCAGGACTTGATCGATCCCTCTGGTAGATTGGTGAACCATAATTTTGCTGCTCCTTCAGACATCATCAGATACATGAATTTGGCTTGGAGGTTCTCGGACGCGTTGCGGATTGACATTGCCATCTCGTAACTGCTTAGCCACGTTTCGGGATCCATGGTTGGCTCATAATTCACTACTTTCCCTGGCTCTTTGAACTTTTCCGGGTAAGGTTCAGCTCTAATATTGTCCGAGAGACACTTGGGCCCCGCAAGAATGATTGAAGCCGGCCTTGCCCTGGAAACGTGTGATGCCGCGGGGGGCGCGTCTGGGCGCTGTGCTGTGGGAGGCCCATGCGCTGCAGACCCGGCCGCGGCCCTCCGAGCCCTAGAACTGTCCACGACGGCCTGTGCTGCTGATACTGCCTGAGCGCGGGGAGGAGGCGGCATTTGCTGCTGCTCTTCCCTCCGCCGTGCCGAACTCGTTTGTAAATTCCCTTGCTGCTGGCTGACATATGGCGTCCCGTGCATTCCGCTTCTGTGATCTGGGTAATTGGCTTGCTGCGCCACCGCAGTGTGCAACAGCTCGATGGCTTGCCGAGTCTTCTCTGCATGGGGCGACTCTCCCACAGGTATTTGATTCAATGCGAGTGTCGCCGCATATACGTTGTCCATAGGATTGTTATAGTGGCCGGCTGGCGTGCGGAATCGTGATGGTGGCGGCGGCAGTAGATCGTTGCCGGTTGTGACTCTAGTTTGTGGTGGGGGTAACCCGGTCCGTTCATTCGCCGGACGTGTCGCTGCTGTTGTTTGTTGGGGTGCGGTTCCCTGGTTCACCACTGGTATCGGTTGATCCTGAGGCGTGATGAACAAATTAGCCGGATTAATAACCCCGCCCGTTGCTGGCAACCTGGTGTGGTGCCTTTGATGTATCCTGGACGTTTCCTCTCGAAGCCGGGTTTCCAACGCGTCTAGCTCGCGCCGCCGGGTGGCCATCCCCTGTCTATCTGCTTCCACTTGCCTTCTTTGCTGTTCCAATGCACGACGAGCCACGTCCAGATCTCTAACACGCTCTGCCGCGTTTTCTGGGGTGATAACAGTGGCGAGGACTGTAGGATCCAAGATCAAATTATTATCGAACAGGGCCGGGTGACGCGGATTCGAGGGACCCGCCCCTGGTGTCCGATTGGCTTGAAACCCGAACATGTTGGCGTGTTGCTCCTCATCTGCCGCGCGACTGGTGACCGATGCTGACTCTCCATCGACCCGGGTCAAGACCGGGTCTCCGTTAACCGCGCCCTGTTGCTGGGCCACTGCCCCGACTGGTGCCGCGGCTGTGTTTCCTTGGTTAGCCGCGGGGGCTGCATAGACTGCAACTCGGCGCGCGACATCCGGTGTAAATTCAGGCTGTTCCTCTTCACCGTTCTCCTCATACCGGTTTTCCAGTAGATCCAGGATAGACCCGGTGTCATCTTCTCCTTGGGCCCGGTCGCGTGGGGTCCATGCCGGCTCCTCCGGCTGTTCCCACTCCGCGATGGGTTCTTCTGCTGGATATGTCGTTCCCGTTGATTCTTCATCATCCGATCGGGTAGACGTGGCTTTTCCTGGCATAGAATCAGATCCAACGTTGTCAGGGACCGAATTGGAAGCACATACCATGCCGATGAAGACGTTGATCCGGCCGATTGTTATGATGGATCCGGTTTCGAGGTGATCCGACTCCGGCCCCCAGCCGGAATCGTCCACCACCTTTTCTCCTTCGTGGTCGATGTAGATCTCGCTGATGACAAGATTCTCCATGCCCTTCCGAGCTTCTCCCGTGATGTAGACACCTTTGGACGCAGGCCCCACGGTGGGCGCCAACTGTCGTGGGATAATCACGGCAGATGTTACCAGGGGTAACTGATCTTGGGGCAAGTCGACGCAGGCGTTCGGGAGAGGGTTTAGCTCAAAGGAAGACATGATACAACTTGATCTGACAGCCGGCAATCGAAGTCGCCGGATCTCTATTCTCGATACAATAACTCGATTAGGGTTTACACTGGATACTCGATACCACACGATATTGCTAGGGTTCTTAGATCTCTGTGTCAATCTATACCCGAGGGTCGGTTTATATAGTACCCGTACCCCCCCTAACTTACTTTACAAGGCACACCCGGGTCCTACCCAAACACGGCGTGCTAACCCTAACTTCCCTTTACAACACCCACAATCCGGGTCACTAGGCCCACGAGTTTGGGCCTCCACAAACATCTTTATCCCTAGCCGTATCCTGCTCACTGTCTCTGGGCCGGGTTATTCCTCGGATCTTGGCATACCGGGTTAGCATCCCCCCATCAGATGTCAAGCTCAAGAAGATGAGAGATGTTGCAGAACCGATGTACTAGAAACTTGTGAAAGCCGGCTGCACCTACATGGATTACTTGCAACAAAACACATCACAGTCCTTGTTAGGGAGATGATTACAAAGATAACGAAGTTCTTGGACTTGTTCTCTTTTACAAATGGTCAGTCAGTGGCTTGGTGTGGATGCGAACTTTCTTCAAGTAAATGGAGGTAACAACCAACCATCTCAAGAATACTCCGCACATGCATGACCAACTTGGGACTACTCCCAAAGGAACAAGAAAAATCTACTCGGATCCATGGCGACAACTTTCACCAAAAGCACACGAACCCGAGGAAGTCACTTCGAACATCGAGAACACAACTTCGTGATGACACAAAGATGGTTCTCAAGAGTTTCCAACATTAGTGCCAATTGTTCAACATGAGCCTCTTGCAACTTGGAGAAAGTAGGGATGCCATCGATGGACTCGACAACACGCTTATCAAGATATTCCAAGAAGAGGGATTCAAATGATACATGAACAAGGCAAACTGTTGGGAAAAAACAAAGGACATGGAGATATACTTTGGTGGAACACCATGAGTAGAAACACCATCAAGATAGTCCTTGAATTAGAGCTTGATTTGATGATATCCCAAATCAAATCAAGAGGTAGGATGATAGCATGTCCACGAAGAAGATGCTATCATGGTTCAACAAAGGAAACTAGACATCCCTTAACGAAGGATCTAGTTAGGCGGAGCTCTTGTCTTTCAACTCTCCAGGTTGTTGTCTAAGCTCAACCAACTAGTCCAGGATATCCAACAAGGTTTCTTGGAGAAAGGAGTAGTTAAATTACCCCTTGTTTAGACATGACGGCCAGGTAACAACCTGGTGATACTTCTAGAAAGACAACCATAATATCACAACCTACCGGTATGTCTCGGAGTTTGGAAGGAATTTCGCTTTTCAAAACAACCGATATGATCTTGAGAGCTTCGACATGAACCTAACTCTCTGACCAAGAATGTGCACCGGAATGAACGGATTTGGTAACACAGTCAACTTCAATTAGATACTGGGTGAACAGTAGTGCGAAGAAGGATAAAGATGTTTCACAAGTTTTTCAAAGCAATACAAATTGCTAGGAATATCTCATACACACATCGATGCACAAATCCATCATTCTCAAGCACTCGTGCTTGGAGGAAAGGGGAGTGAAGACGTGCAAGAGCATCACTTCATCAATAGATCCATGAAACTCACCACAACCTCTTGATATAGAAGAGTTTGATACCCGGAGGTAGAACATAACAGAAGGTAATGCAACTTCTTTAATGTACGGATTACAAAACTTTGACCTGGTCCTAGAGATGAACGAGTTATTGGAGTTTGTTTCTCCTGACATTCCAAAGTGGTACATTTTGACGGAAAACAAGATAAAATGCATTGGAATATCCAACACACATATGCAACTTGGTATCCAAAACAACGGATGGAGACTTGAGAGCAACTGAGAGGTGGAATCATGCTCAGGGGAGATCCTAAGATCAAGTTGATGCACAGGGTCATACTCATGTGTAGAACCCATGCTAAAAGATTGGTATAGCTTAAATAAGTACAAAGACGTAAATGCCATGATGATCACTCTTGTTGTGATCCATTCTTATTGCAAGAGCAAACCTATGGCTATTGGAGTTGAAATTTCCTAGCCATCCTGAGGTAGAAAATGTTCCTCAGGGTCTAAAGAAACAGAACTTGGGTTAAAGGTCAGCATCCTGTACTGATGGTGTGAGCATCACATTGTTATAAAACCACATGATTCAACCCACCGCAATTCAGAACATTCTGGGACTTCGGTTCAAGTACGAGGGTTAAAACCCAGAGAAAGGAGTAACTATGATCTTAGTGCCTTGAAGGACACTACGAATAACAATCACGAAGTATCTTTCAAAGGACAACGATAGCTCCGGAAGAATTTGAACAGAGGATAACGGACACATTCGAGATGAAAAAGAAATTTTGAGATTCTGTAGTTGAAACTTAAAGACATGGGAATGTGGAATTCAAGCCACTCTGAGAGATTACGATGTAAAGGAATCTCCCAGTTTAAGAAATAACGGAATTATGGAACACACACAACTCTAGAAACCCGACACCATGTCAACTTGGGTAACAACGTCCTTGCCAAAGAAGGACCTAAGTTTTGAATGACTGGAACCTTTTCAAATCCAAAACAGGTAAGGAGACCCAGAGTTAGAGTGATACCAGATACGGAGTAAAAAGAATCCTAAGAAGGTTTTTCACAATCCATTTGGAGTTTCAAAGTAGTTTTCACAAACATTAGACTCAACATCGACCAAGCAGTAAGGTTTTCCTACATGCAGTCCTGCTCTGATATCATGACCTGTCACGACCCCGGACCCAAAGGTTTACATATTGTTATGCGCTCCTAGTCATGGACCCACAAGGGCTTCAGGGTTACCAGCCCCGGCCGTAACAAACAACGGCAGGCAGATCGGATTCATCGGCACGCAGGCCGGATCACCACGGTACTACTACTCATTGTGTCCATGCTAGTCATAACCAACTATGCATATCAAAGCGTCCACGAATCGTATGAAACTGAAGGAACGGGACCAAAGCTATACAGAGATGCTATGTGTCCATAAAGTGCAACAACAATCGAGGGTTATTGGGGTTACCAAGCCCCAGGCCGAATCACATCGGCAGGCATGCTCGGAAATGGATCATCGGCTCCACAACCCCTCGACTGCGACAACTATGCAGGCATAGCCAAAACTGTATAACAATGAGCTTGAAACCAACAGCCGATCGAAGCAGCACCCTAGACATGGAAGCTGTATTAAACATGTGTTACTAGAGTATAGCTTTACAACCAGAGGACACATGACCCAACATTACATCAGACAACGAAAGTAAAATTATTTTGCTAATCAACAAGAACCAAAAAGGCCTAAGAGGCCGCAACATAAGGCGACGTCCCAGCCCATAGATTCCAGGCTGCTATCTGGGAACCCCAAACTACTCGTCGATGTCCATGTTGAACCAACACTGAAGTGACGAACTCCACCTGAACCAAATTTAAGAAAACCTGAGTACGGGAGGTACTCAACAAGCCTTAGTTAACCTATTATATATCTGCTGGTTTCATAAACGGTTTTAGGAAGGTTGATTTGCGTAAAACAATCTTTGTTTTCCGAATCGAGGAGGAACAGCATGTCTCAAGGAGTGTTTTCAAAACAGATGAGAAAGCTACTCAACTATTGTAATCATCATCTTTTCAAGCCACCAAACTCATTTCCCAGCATCTCATGCTACAAGGATCACCCCTCTCGGCATCTCCGAGGAGGCATCCTTCATTCGTTGTCAACAGGTTTTAGTCTCTCGTTCATGTTATCTATGACCTCGTATCTTCCACCAAGTCGTCCTTAACCGTGGATACGGCTTGCCGAAAGATTTATCCCTGCAGGGTGGTACACTATACCCACACGTACCATCCGACTCTTAATGCCAAGCTATTGGCACACTTCCGACGATGTGCCGACAGATTGTGGTTGGCCACGACCTTTACCTTGCTCGACCCTATCCATGAGTCAACCCAAACAGGGCCACCCTGTCAACAGGGAGTTAGCCACCTCTTGACGACACCTGTTCTGTGAGTTGGGATCAAGATCCGTGTACGTCCATCACTTGTCCCGGTCACGCACTAAACACCTCCAAAAGGTTTTGGACTCACACGCAGATGGAACTCCCCAACTACGTGACTCACAGATAGAGCAAAACAAGTTAGTTGGTCGAGCGCGGTCTGTTACGCCCCGCGTGTGGTTGCACGCTCAGTCTTGGTTTCTTCGGCGAGACCTTACTCCTAGGGTTGGCAAGTTCGGAACAAACAACCACTTCCCAAGTGGCCTCCCGTCCAAGCCTTAGTCAGGTTAACCACACAATGATCATCTTACCACGTCATCTTATCATACTAGGTTATCGCAGCTCTGATTCATCAACCATATGGAGCAGAGGTAAACAACATGTAAAGCTAAGCGAAGCAGATATGAGGCTCTGGCGATACGCACAAGCAAATCTATGGCGGCTAGGAGCAGTGGATCAGGACATTGAGGCAATGCAGTATATAGGTGAACTATATCTACTAGCATCAAATACTTTGGAATCGAATGCAAAGTACGAGAATCAAATGTTGTTGGAAAACATATATGAGAAGATAAGAGGTTATGCTTGCCTTGGTTATAAGAAAACCAATAGAAATATCTTCTCGGATAAGTGCTTGACTTGTCGGTTAAAATCAAGTATTCGCCATTGGAGTTGTTGGCCTTCACTTTGGAGTTGCGTTCTACCGAGGGGGAAATAACACCGAAAAGAACAACAATCAAACATGGCATAATGCAATGCACAATATGTATGCATAAGAAAGTTAATGCACTAAAATAAAGCCCTAAACATGTTTGCTGGGTTGCTAAGGTTCATATGACAATTAAGCATTTTTACTGAATTTATCCCGAAATAGACCCCGGAGAGGCACTTCGGGCAATTTTGGAAGTGAGTACAATTTAAAGTGCTCAAATGGGTTTGAAAACATCATAAACAAGTTGCATTTGTCATTTTGAGAACTTTGGTATATAACTTTTAATTTTCTAATTTTATTGAACAAAACTTATTTTCCTATTTTTAAATGATTAAACAACATTAAATATTGCTCATTTTTTAACTTTGTTAAACATTTGTGAAAATTATATATTTGGATAGAGTTTATTTTTCTGAACATTTTGGTACCTTATTTATATTTTTCTGAATTACATATTAAAATTTATTAATTATACAAGTTTTATTCATTTATGTAATTTAAATAAAGGTGGGACCCACGTGTCATATTCTTTTTCCAGAATAAAAAGAAAACCGTTTTATGATGTCATCGTGATGCAATGGTGACATCACTCTACTCTGTTCTTCACAGATGTGCTCGAAATGGACCAAATTCGCGCGCAATTCGCGAATTCAACTATACCACGAGGGAGAGGAGAGTGTGGGGAGTCGAGGGATGCCGACGGTGGACCATTTGGTCGCCGGGATGGCCGGCGGCGACCAGAGGCGCGGCAGCGGACGGCGGACGGTGTAGAAAACAAGCTAGAGAGGGAGAGGGGACCAAGCGGGGGCACTGGCGTGTGGAAGAGCTCACCGTGAGCTCGAAGCGCAGCTCGAGGAGGCGAGGTGACACCGGGCGATGACGAATCGGTGGCGAAGGCCTACGGACGGAGGCGGGGAAGAGGACCCCGATTCGCCATATTCCGGTCGCCCCGGGAAGCGAGGCTAGACGAGGACGTAGAGGAGAGGATGACGAAGCCGGTGATGGCCACGTCAGGGCGCGGGGGTGGCTGTAGCGCCGGCGGCGAGCGGCGGGTTAGGGTTAGGTTCAGGTTCTTCATCGTCACAGGAAAACAGAGAGAGAGAGAGAGAGAGAGAGAGAGAGAGAGAGAGAGAGAGAGAGAGAGAGAGAGAGAGAGAGAGAGAGGGTGTGAGGAGGTAAGAGGTGCACGGCTTCCTGGCGTCTTCTCTGCTCGACAAGCACAGAGGCAGAGAGGTGCGTGGCAAAGCGGCCGGCGGCACTGCCACGGAGAAGCTTGCCTTCTGTCTGAAGGTGGAAGAAGAAAGAAAATAGGATTTTCAAGAAAATCCCTGGAAAGTTTTAAAAATTTACACAGAGGTCCTTTTCCATAGAAAACTACAAAGAAAACAAGGTTTTGAGGGCTTTTTTGCAAACATAAAATTTGGCAAAAATAAAATTTGAAAACCTTGTTAAATTTACATCCACACCATATTTTTGTTTGGTGAAATTGAAATATTTTGTAGTGCAAATTTTTGAAACCCACTTTAAGTGGTATTTGTAGTATTTTCTCAAATCAATTTAAATTCACAGTTTAAATTAGTTCAAACATGATTAATTTTTTTGTTTTCATGCATGTATGAGATGAACACAACACCACACACCCTAATTTAACAAACTTGGGATGTTACAAAATTATTGCGAGAAAGTCTACTTTCAGGTGCAGCTGAATTGACAGCTCAGTTGTTAAGGCTAATAAATATTCTTTGGCTCCCCTTGTGTCGAATCAATAAATTTGATTTTACTTCCCTCGAAGACTGTTGCGACCCCCTATACTTGTGGGTCATCAAGACTATTTTCTGTCGCCGTTGCCGGGGAGCATAGATTTATTTATTTTCTCACTTGAACGTGATATTGTTCGCTGCAAGCCTTTCATCATGGGAAGACTCGTGATGGAAAATTTCATATATTACCATCCACTACAAGGAGAGGTACAACTCTTAACACCTCTATTGATCTTGATTCACCATCTGTTATGAGTAAGCTTCGTACACCACCACATGCTACACACACTGTTACTTCTGCTGAGTCTGAAAATACTTCTGATACTTTTGATGATGCTTCTACTGTGCTTGATTATACTGGTTCACTAGGTCCTTTCCTAAATGCTACTATTGCTAAATCCAAACAAATAGAAAATTCTGAATTTCTTGGTGAAAATCTTGGTACACCTGTTAATTCAATTGAGTTTATTGATGATCTTGATCACACTCATATTGAAATTAATGATGACTTTATTGAAGAAGCTCAAGCTACTACTGGTGCAAGTTCTCTTAAGAGTCTTCTTGCAAGACATGCTGTTAAATATAAATATTCTCTTGATGCTAAATTTGCTACATCTCCCATACACATGAGAGACAAGGATTATGATTTCTCTCTAGATTTATCTTACATATCTATTGTTGAGAAGGAATCTTTTTGTGGAACTTAAAGTAAAAGTGCTATGGAACACATACATGAGCTTTCATCTATGAGTAGTTTATTTTCTGATGATACTAAGCTGCGTACTTATTTTATTACCCAGATTTTCCTTTCTCATTAAAAGATGAAGCTAAAACTTGGTTTAACAATTTGGCACCTGGATCTATTACTAGTCCTATGGATTTGATTAATGCTTTCTTTCAAAAAAAATCCTGCTAGTGCTCAACATGCTGCTATGCAAGAGATCTTTAACTTTGAGAAAATTAAAGGAGAAAAATTACCTGAATCTTGGACAAGGTTTTGTTCTTTAATAAGAGCTTGCCCTAGTTATCCACTACCCAAAAATGAGCTCCTAGATATATTTTATAATGGACTAACTATTGAATCTAGGACATACCTGGATAGTTGTGCTCATTCTGTTTTCAGGAAGAGAACTCCAAAAGAAGCTGAGGAATTAATGGCTAAAATAGCCAAAAAAATAATGATGATTGGAATATACCTGAGCCTACACCTACACCAGAGCCAACACCAACACCAACACCCAAGAAGAGAGGGATGATTGAATTAAATGATGAAGTGATGAAGGAAGCCAAGAAATCTCTTAAAGAGAGGGGTATTAAATCTGAAGATGTGAATAATTTACCTCCTATAGAAGAATTATGTAAGCCTATTCCTCATCCATCAACAGTTGAGGTACACTCTCTCCAATACTTTGATAATAGAGATATTCCCTACTCTAAACCACCTGATCAATGCTTAGATGAATTTGGTAATTATGTTGTTAAGCAAGATAATTTTAATATGAGAGTGAAAATCATCTTATGGAAAAATCTAGAGCTGTTGATAATTTGCATGGTATTATTGAGAGAACCTCTAATGATGTTAAAATGCTTGTTAAATTTTTTTATATGGTTCAAACTCAAATTGATCAACTTACTAAAGTGCAAAAAGATATGCTAGCTAATTCTTCTAGAGAAAAAACCTGTTTGTGAAATAATTACTAGAAGTGGTATTTCCACTCAAGATCCCTTGTATCCTGAAGGACACCCTACAAGAATCGAACAAGATTCTCAGCAACCTAAAAACAATAGTTCTTCTTCTAAGAAAAACAAGAAGAGACATAAAACTGTTGTAGCATCTTCTGAACCTGCTAAAGATCCTAATAGTATATCTATTTCTGATGCTAAAATTGAAACTGGTGATGATAAAAGTGATGCTTCTGATAAAGAGGAAATTGTAGCTGAACCTGAAAAGAAAACTAAAACTGTGAAGTATACTAAGGAGGATTTCATTGCCAATAAATATGGTAAAGAAAGAGAGCCTTGGGTACAAAAAGCAATGCCTTTCCCTAACAAGAACCACAAATCTAAGGAAGAAGAACATTATAATAAATTCTGTGAGAGGATGAAACCTTTTTTTTGCAAAGTCCTTTGACTGATGCTATTAAACTGCCTCCTTATTGAAAATATATGAAATATATTGTCTCAAACAAAATGAAATTCCTAATGAGGAAATTTCCACTATGCCTGCTAATTACTCTTTTAATGGTAAGGTTCCAAAGAAGCTTGGAGACCCTGGTATCCCAACTATTCCTTGTTCCATTAAAAACAATTATGTTAGAACTGCTTTATGTGATTTGGTATGTGGAGTTAGTGTTATGACTTTCTATCTTTATAAGAGACTCTCGTTGGAAAAATTAATACCTACTGATATATCTTTACAAATGGCTGATAAATCTACTGCTATTCTTGTTGGTATATGTGAGAATGTTCATGTTCAAGTTGCTACTAGTTGTTTGACATTAACTGACTTTGCTATGCTGGAAATGCCTGAAGATGATAATATGTATATTATTCTTGGGAGACCTTTTCTCAATACTACAGGGGTTGTTATTGATTGCAAACAAGGAAAAGTAACTTTTAATGTTAATGATAAAGAGCACACTGTTTATTTTCCCAAGAAGATTGATAGAAGATATGGTCTAAATTCAATTGAAAATATAGAGACCATCAAAATTGAAAATATAGAGACCATCCAATACCACCAAAAGAATATGAAAATATTATGATTGGGACTATGTCTATCAAGGTTGAGGTAACATAATTATTTAGTGTTGAGCAAAGTTTGTCTTCATATAAAAATTATTCTGGTAACAAGACTTGATCAACCTTGTTAACAAAATGATTTTGAATGAACAGGAGGATGTTTCACTATGTTTTCACTTTCCCTATTATTTTTTCACCATGTTTACTTATGTTATCACCTTGCCACTTTAGTACAATCATGTTTCCATCATCCATACCCTTGTTTTCACCATCCATACTTTTGTTTTCACAGATTTTCTTTTCACCTTGTTATGTTTGTTTTCACCACTTGCACCTTTGTTTGTTAGGATATTTTTCCATTAGAATGTTTTAGGACCTCTGTAGTTCTGGTTTTGGTCTTGTTTTCCATCTTTCCATAATATTTTTCCAGATTTATAATTAATTATTAAATTCTAAAAAACCTCGAAAATAAAGTTTCTCGAAAATTATAATACATTTCTACGTTAAAAATGAGGCAGAAAGCCACATGGGAGACCCCAGGGGGACCCACTAGTCAGGAATACCATGGGCTGGCGCGGCCTGCCCCCTGGTGGCGCCTAGGCATGGTGTGGGCCCCCTAGCCCTCCACTTACTCTCTCCACTGCCAAATTCCTCTCTCTCACCTCCCAAACTGAAAACATTTCCTGGAACCCGTGTTCTTGTTGTTCTTCCTCTGGATTTTCGATCTCCTTCCTCAACCCATCATTTGTGCTGATATTTGGTGTATTTGATCTCCGGTATGTGACTCCTCCGATGATCCAAGTAGAATTGTATTTGGTAGAGTCTTTCCTGAGTATTTTGGTACTGTAGGCGACAGCTTATGTGAGTTGGCATGCTTGATTTGAGTTGAAATATATAGTTTTGATGTATGTTTAGCTCTCCTATAAGTCTCTATAGTAGTTTCCACCTTATACTTGCTTGAAATCAATTTTTGTGATGATTGTTAAAAAAATTCAGAGATGGAGCACAATGTGCATCAAGTAAACGAGCATGAGTTGAGTTGAAGAGGTCATGCCTGTGCACCATGAATAAAAAGTGTTTCCATCCATCTATCCATGCCGGGAATTCATGCGTATTACGGGAATTCTGCAGGATTTTTATACTCTTGTGCATAATGCAGGGTTGGATTGTTTCTCTGAGGATGAACCTACCCAACACATTAAACTAACCATTGATGTGGTGCATGATTTTCACTTTAGATGTTCCTCAACTAACCCTATGGTCCATTACAAAATTTATAACAAAGCTGTAGACTTGCCTTTCAGCGATGTTTGTGCAGCTATCAAGGTACCACAATGGGGTTCATGTAAGAAGATAAGGGAGCAGCCTAAACTACTGCTGCAATTATATGAGGAGATTTGCCAAGGCATAAGCTTCATAGGGGAGAATGGTAAAATACGAGAAATTCAACTCCCTAGCATTCGATACTTTGCTTATTTTATTTATAAATGTGTGCTAGCTAGGAAAACTGCCAACAAGCTGTCTTTTTATGATCTAGCTTTTCTTTCAGCTGCGTTAAAATGTGATAGGTCTTATAATTTTGCTGCTTTAATTGCTTACCGTCTCTCACTTAACCGTGAGACGGGCGGAATTTGTGGAGGTCTTATTGCCTCTCATTTGCTAGCCTTGCATGGTGTGGAGCCACATCCTCTAGACTTTTAGTTTCCTATAGATAACTTTCTCCAAACAATCAAGGTAGAGAGTAACTAAATCCGAAAGAGTAGCACTTTTTCCTGCACCTCTTTTGTTTAATCTTAATAGCAGGCAAAGATGGTCCCTTTTAGAGAGTGAGCTGGATGCACATATCGAGCAGCAACCCCAGCAAGTTGAGGATACCGGAGAGGGGGACGATAGTGATTTCGTCCAGCCCTCCGACACTGCGGGGGTTCCTTATCAGCACCCTGTCTATGATTATGTGCCAGTCGCTTCATCTTCTTCATGGGCGCCCGAGTACGACTATTCTAGGGACAACCCACCACAGTGGGGATATTTCTCGCGCCATGAATGATCTCCACTTAGGCCAAAATCCTAAGCTTGGGGGGAGGTACACCGACATCATACACTCATCTATATATCATTTTCCATCGATTCTATGTATATCCATATTTTTCGTTTCTTTCGTTTGTTTTTGTTTTCTTTCGTTTCTTTTGTTTCTTTTGTTTTTGTTGTTTTGTTCTTGCTTTCCAAAACACAAAAGGACCAACAATATTTATGTTGTTTCTCTTTATTCACTTCTTTGGTTTCCTTTGTTGGTTTTCTTTACTTTCTCATTTCGGTTTAATATTCAAAAATCCAAAAATATTTTGTTTTGTTTGCTTGTTTCTTCTTTTCTTGTTTCAAATTCGAAAAACCCAAAAATATTTGTTATTCTTCTTTGGTTTTGTAAAGTTTGTTGCAGTGTTTACTGGACTTCCGTGTCTCCGTTGGAGCTTGGTTATCATTCTATATTATTCAATCGACACAAGTGAAGAGCAGCAGTAATGATTTACGACAACTCAAGTTGTGGTGAGAGGCTGGTATGAACTCTATTTTATTTTTATTTTTGTACATATACTCGTCCATGTGAACACGCTTAGTTTGTTCGTGTAAGGTATATGTCATTTAATTTATGCTTAGTAGTTCATGCTCTCTCATGTCTAGTTCCAACTTATTAATATAAGATAGCACATCGTATAAATGTTTGCTTGCATTATTTTATTCATAGAAGGGTATGACAATGTGGTATCTCCCTCTGTTTGTTTCGCTTAAATCGACTTGGCACATGCTCACGCATGCATAAGACTGAAAACAAAAAGTCAATTAAGACCCGATGATTTATTTTGCCTCAGAGTATTTGTATCACTTTTATGCCCCTGTTAATTTTGTTTTGTCGCAAGCATGATTATAACAATTATTGCTCTCTTGATTGTCGCTCCCCATCTATTGCTAGCCTTCACTTGTACTGAGTATGAGCTCTACTCGTGCAATCCAACTCCCAAAAACCAAAGTATGCCAAATGTGTCCACCATACCTACCTATATATGTGGTAATTAACCGCCACTCCAAGTAAATTTCTCATGTGCTACCTTTAAAACCTTCTAAAAATTATTCCTAATTTGTGCCCCTGTTTTAGCTCATGAGGACGTAAATAGAGAATCTGTATCTCACTTGTTGATCGGATTTTACACCCTGGACTAGTGGCTTCATCCGCTTATCGAAATGATAGAAGAGTTGGCAGCGGGGTGCCCAGCCCCAAATCAATACAACAAATTCTCTTCACTATTTTTTTCTCTGATTTATCAGTCAAAGCATAATTGTGTAAACAAGAGAGAAAAAGGGATGACCTTCTACACCAGTTACGTCCTTGAAATGGGAGCCGCTCTTGTGAAGTCTAGTTGGCTTGTGACGTACTGTATTTTCTGTTTATCATTCGTTGACATAAACATACACCTCTCTAAAAAATATTTTATACCTCAGTTTAATAAAATAAAAGCTTTATCACGTGAGTGATCCATGCTTCCCTCTGCGAAGGGCCTTTCTTTTACTTTTATGTTGAGTCTTCACCTTCTCACTTTATGCACCTTCTTGGGAGCATAGCTATTATTCTTAGTGTAATGTGCTTGTCCCAAAACATGGTTAATTGTGGTATAACTTTGATGCTTGTATCTTTGACATCTTTATTTCTAGTCTTCATTTGAACTTCAGAGGTGCCCTAGCATTTATGTTTTGCTCCATTATTAAGGGCAAGCGAGTACACTTTATCATACCCTATTATGAGCATTGAAATCATGCAGATTGACATACTTCGTGTTGTCTATTATTAGTTTGTTGGTATCTCTTCATAGTTTGCATAACTCCTAGGTGACTTTTATCTTACATGCATCTTATTATGAATTACCTAAGCACCTGATCATATAGCAAGTATATTTACATCATATGAAATAAATGTGTTCGTAAACGTTTTTTATCGCACTCAGTTGTCACTGAATTGCTTGAGGGCAAGCAATAAGCTAAGCTTGGGGGGAGTTGATACGTCCAAAACGTATCTCCTTTTCCGAACACTTTTCTTATGGTTTGCCTGTGAACTTTTGAGAGATACTACGGACTAACGATGTTTTCAGAAGAATTACTTTGGTGTCTCGTTTTTATGCAGAAAAATCAACTTCCGGGAAAATGCCCAGAAAAGACCCCATTGGACTTATATCACCAGAAGACCCCGGGAGCCGGAAGGAGACCCAGAGAGGGGCTAGGAGGGGTCCAAACCACCCCTGGGCGACCCCATAGGCTGCGCCGCCTGGTGGCGTGGGACCCCAGGCACCCCCTCGGGCCCCCCTTTTGACTACTTATGCCCCGTATACCTAAAACCCGAGGGGGGTCGTCATATTCCATAGAAACACAATAGAGCGCTGCCACCACCCCGAAAATAAATTCGGGTATCATAAATTCCTGTTCTGGCACCCTACCAGAATGGGGATTCGAAGGAGATCATCGCCATCGACACCGCCGCTCCTTCTCCATCAACCATCCATGATCCCCCGTCCATTTTTGAGTAAACCCCGCTGTAGGATGAGAGAGATGGAAGGAATTGGATGAGATTGATCATGTAATAATGCCAGATTATTAGGGCATAGTGCCTAGTATCCACTATTAGTGTTTTCTACGGTTGTTGCAACGTTTTATGCTTAATGCTTGTCACTAGGGCCCGAGTGCCATGATTTCAGATCTGAATATGTTATTGTTTCATGAGTATAATTATGTTTCTTGATCATACCTGCAAGTTGTTTACACATGTCATTGTCCGGAACCCGAGGCCCCAAAGTGATAGAAATTTGGACAACATGAGGGGATGGCTGTGATGTGAGGATCACATGTGTTCACAGAGTGTTTATTCTTTGCTCCGGTGCTTTATTAAAAGGAGCACCTTAATTACCAGTAGTTTCCCTAGAGGCCCCGCTGCCACGGGATGGTAGGAAAAAGATGTTGTGCAAGTTTCTCATTGCGAGCACGTATGACTATATTGGAACACATGCGTATGGTTAACCTAGAACTTGGATGCTTTATTATTATTATCTGCAATGCCCATGTTATTATTATTACATGACCCTTGTTATCCATGCAACGCCCGTTCATCCATTCCCTCTATGCCTACGGTACTCTCATCCTGCTGTTTTCCGCGATTGCTACTGTTGTTTTCACGATTGCTACTATTGTTACTATTTTACTACTGCTGTTATTTCACTACTGCTACTGCTATAAAACTATTACCACTGATAAATTGTTGCGAGCAAGTCTACTTTCACATGCAGCTGAATTGACAACTCAGATGTTAAGGCTAATAAATATTCTTTGGCTCCCCTTGTGTCGAATCAATAAATTTGGGTTTTACTTCCCTCGAAGACTATTGCGATCCCCTATACTTGTGGGTCATCACTTCCTCACATGATGGAGATCATCTTTATGTAATGCTACATGTTGTGTTTGCTAGGATCCGATGAATGTTGAATGCTATGTCTTCTGATTATCATGTTATCTTCATGCATATGTTATTTATGATCTTGCATGCTCTCCGCTATTAGTAGATGCCCAGGCCAAGTAGATGCTAGTAACTCTAAGAAGGAGTATTTATGCTCGATAGTGGGTTCATGCCTACTTTGCATATATGCTCAAGTGATAGAAACGTGACGGATGGAGGATGTGTTGTTGCCATTAGGGATAAAACAACGATTTACTTCGTTTACATTGTTTACATTACACACTTTGCTTACTGCGATTATCTATTGCTTCCAACTTAATACCCAACGTGTTTTCGGATGATATTCAGAAGGTGGATTAATAGTCATAGATGCAGTTGGATGATGGTCTATGTATCTTGTTGTAATGCCCGCATGAATTACATAGTAATCTTTATGTCTTGCATATGCACTACGGTGCATCCCTCATATCTGTCCATTGCCCAGCTGTAATTTGGTCACCACACATGTTATTTATCTTTCACGGAGAGACACAACTAGTGAACTATGGACCCCGGTCTATTTCCTCATACTGATAATACACACACAGTTTCCACTTCTTTCACACTGCTGCTACTGTTTTCATATTGTTTTCCACACCATACGTTTAACCTCTTTGTGTTCAGCAAAACCGGTGAGATTGACAACCTCACGGCTTCGTTGGGGCAAAGTGATTTGATTGTGTTGTGTAGGTTTCACGTTGCTTCTGAACCGGTAACGCGCTCTGCCATCTCAGCTGCATCAACCTTCTGAAGTTACTCCTTCCTCCTACTGGTCAATTCAACCTTGGTTTCTTTCTAAGGGAAACTTGCTGCTGCAGTCTTCATACCTTCCTCTTGGGGTCTCCCAGCGAACGTGTGTTCACACGCATCAAGCACTTTTTTGGCGCCGTTGCCGGGGAGGAAGAGAATTTGTGCAAGGGGAGTCTCTCACTTCCAATCTCTTTACTTTGTTTTAGTTTTGCTTAGTTTATTTTATTTTATCTTGTTTGTTTCTCTATATCAAAAACACAAAAAAATTAGTTCTTATTCTATTTGTAGTTTTTATCCTGTTTTTAATCTTGTTAAAATGACTACTCCTGAGGACTCTAATTTGTGTGACTTTACTAGCACCAACAACAATGATTTCACTAGCACCCCTGTTGCTCCCCATGCTCCTACCGCTGATTTTTATGAGATTAAGCCTGCACTATTAAATCTTGTTATGAGAGAGAAATTTTCTGGTATTAGTACCCACGATGCTGCTGCCCAATAATTTTGTTGAACTATGTGAGATGCAAAAATATAAAGATGTAGATGGAGATATTATTAAACTAAAATTGTTTCCTTTCTCTTTGAGAGGAAGAGCTAAAGAATGGTTGCTATCTTTGCCTAGAAATAGTATTGATTCTTGGAATAAGTGTAAAGATGCTTTCATTAGAAAATATTATCCTCCTGCTAAGATTATATATTTAAGAAGTAGCATTATGAATTTTAAGCAACTTGATAGTGAGCATGTTGCTAAAGCTTGGGAAAGAATGAAATCGTTAGTAAAGAATTGTCCCACTCATGGACTGACTACTTGGATGATCGTCCAAACCTTTTATGCGGGACTGAATTTTTCTTCAAGAAATCTTCTAGATTCAGCTGCTGGAGGAACCTTTATGTCCATGACCTTGGGTTCAGCAACAAAGCTTCTTGATAATATGATGGTAAATTATTCTGAATAGAATACTGAGAGAGCTACAACTGGTAAGAAGGTAAATTCTGTTGAAGAAACCTCCTCTTTGAGTGATAGATTTGATGCTATTATGTCTATTCTTGTTAATGTCCATACTCCTATTGATCCAAACAATGTTCCTTTAGCCTCTTTGGTTGCTCAAGGAGAGCATGTTGATGTGAACCTCATTAAAAATAATAATTTAAACAACAATGCTTATAGGAATAATTTTGGTACAAATAATTATAGCCAATATCCTCCTAATAATAATAATTCTCATGGTAATTCTTATGGTAAGTCCTATAACATAAATAAAAGTGTATCCTCTTATCTTGAGAGAATGCTTAAGAATTTTATTAGTACACAAACTGCTTTCAATAAATCTGTTGAGGAAAAATTTGGCAAAATTGATGGTCTTGCTTCTAAAGTTGATAGCCTTGCTCTTGATGTTTATTTTCTGAAACTAAAAGTTATGCCTCATGATATTAAAGAAATGAAAACCTTGAATTTCATCCAAATTCGAATTGATGATAATTTTAGGATGTTAGCTGAATTGCATGCTAGATGGGAAAGAGACGATGAAATAGCTAGAAAGAATAATATAGCTAATGTTTGCACCATTACCACCACAAGTAAAACTAAAGCCTCTCATGCTAGTAAACCTTCTACTATCAATGTTAAAGTAATTGGTGTTTGCAATATTCCCACTGCTGCTATTACAAATGCAAAATTTCCTGAAATTGCTAAAATGCTCCTGATAATAGTGCTGAAATTTTTGGAAACATGGGAGACAATGGTCCCATTACTTTTGATAAAAATGATCTTAACTTTGATGATTGCAACATAACTGAAGTGATTAAGTTCTTACAAAATGTTTCTAGTTGTCCTAATGCTAGTTCTATGAATATGGCTTTGACAAAACATATTACAAATGCTCTCATGCAAATTAGAGAGGATGAATTAAGATGCGAAGCCTCTATCCCTAGGAAGTTAGATGATGGGGTTAGAACCCATTATAAAAATGAAAGTGAATGATTTTAGTTGCAATGATCTATGTGATCTTGATGCTAGTATCTCTGTTATGCCTAAGAGACTTTATGATATTCTTGATTCGCCACCTTTGGAACCCTGTTATTTGGATGTTCGTCTTATTGATAATGTTAGAAAGAAAACTTAGGAGAGAGTTGATGATGTCCCCGTTGATTTTGTTGTCTTGAATATTGAATGCAATGCTTCTTCTCCAATTATTTTGGGGAGACCTTTTCTTAGAACTGTTGGTGTTGTTATTGATATGAAAGAGGGGAATATTAAATTTCAATTCCAACTCAAGAAAGGTATGGAGCACTTTCCTAGAAAGAGAACGAAGTTGCCTTTTGACTCCATTATCCAAACTCACTACAATTTGGATGCTTCTTCACTTGAAAAATACTTGAATCCACTTTTCCGGGCCTAGCTAAAAGGCATTAAAGAAAAGCACTTCTTGGGAGATAACCCATGGTTTTATTTTTTGCTTTGTTCTTCTATGTTTTATTTGAGTCAAGGGGTTGTATACTTGTGTAGCAACTCCTTTGTATCTTTATTTTCATGTATTATTTGTGCCAAGTAAAGTTTTTGACGAAAGTTGGAGTTGGTTTTGGATTTCTGCGCAGGAAACAGATTTCTGCTGTCCACCGTAAAAACTCGTGACAAATCCAGAAAGATCAGAATGACCTGAGATTTTGTGCTTATTTCTCAGCTAATTCCGCAACTTTTTTTCGTTTTTTAAGTTTTTTTATTTGAGTAGTGTAAGTGCCCCGAAAAAATTCGTCTTTACAAATTGTTCTGGTTTTGGCAGATTCTGCCATTTTTCTTGCATTTGCTCTTTTACGATGTCAAGTCGATTTCTTTGCTTCACGAAACATCAGTGGCTGTAGCTAATGTTTAAAATTATCAATAGCACTTTTGACCAGACAGAACCCATGGATTTTTTACTGTTGCACTAACCCTCTAATGCGAATTACTCTTTGAGTGTGGTGTGAAGGAAGTTTTCAAGGGTCAAGGGAAGAGGGTGATATATGTGATCGAGAAGAGTGCAAGATCAAAGCTTGGGGATGCCCCAGTGGTTCATCCCAGAAAATTATAAGAACAATCAAGCATCTAAGCTTGGGGATTCCCAAGGCATCCCCTTCTTCATCAACAATTTATCAGGTCACTTCTAGTGAAACTATATTTTTATTCGGTCACATCATATGAAATTTACTTGGAGCGTCCGTTTATTTTGCTTTTGTTTTTTTTGTTTGCCTTGCTGCAATAATATCATTGGAACCTAGCATCCTTGTTTCAGAGAGAGACACGCTCTGCTTTTTCGTTTGAATACTCATTATGCTCGTATTCTTAGTTTTTCTTCTAGCTGTTGCAAAAAAAATTCTTGTTTAGCTCTTGTTTTCATTGCATCTCTTATTCAGAGCTGTTAGTTTTAGTAGTGTTATGTGATTACGCTCATGTTTTCTTGCTGTATCATTTAGAGATTTTTTGTTAAAACATATTTTGTATGGTGCTTGTTGGGAAAAGAAACTGCTGCATTTGGTAAAATTATAAACAATGCAAATAGAAGCTTGTATGGACCGTGGATAGACTTTTCCATATCATGCTAGATGTTATTTTAATTCTAAGTCCTAGTGGTTATTTCATAGCATGATTTTTCTCAAATATCTGAGAGTGTTTAATCTGCCATTTAAAGAAGCATGAGTTGTTCTTTTCATATTGAAGCATAAATTTGTGGTGTTATCCTTTGAATGTTTTATTTGGTTGACTTGGCGCATGCTCACACCATGTTTATGACTATGAACCAGTCACTGATATCCTCTATGATCATTTAGTTTTTGAACTTGTGGTACCACTTATGCTTTGATTAATGATGTTTATGTCGTTATGCATGATTATGGCCATTATTGTTCTCTTGATTTGTCGCTCCCAGTCTTTTGCTAGCGTCCACCTGTACTGAGTATGAGCTCTACTCGTGCAATCCAAATCCCAAAAACCAAATTATGCCAAATGTGTCCACCATACCTACCTATATTTGGTATTTAACAGCCACTCCAAAGTAAATTGCTCATGTGTTACCTTTAAAACTTTCAAAATTACTCTTGTTTTGTGTTCCTGTTTTAGCTCATGAGGATGTAAATAGAGAATCTTTATCTCACTTGTTGATTGGACTTTCACACCGTGGACTAGTGGCTTCATCCTCTTATCCAATTGATAGTAGAGCCGGCAACGGGGTGCCCATCCCCAAATTAATACAAACAAATTCTCTTCACTATTTTTGCCCCTAATTTATCAGTCAAAGCATAATTGTATAAACAAAAGAGAAAGAGGGATAACCTTCTACACTAGTTGTGTACTTCAATGGGAGCCGCTCTTGTGAAGTCTAGTTGGCTTGTGACGTACTGTATTTTCTGTTTACCATTCATTGACATAAGCATACACCTCTCTAAAAAAATGTTTTCAATACCTCTGTTTAATAAAATAAAATCTCTAGCACATGAGTGATCCATGCTTCCCTCTGCGAAGGGCCTTTCTTTTACTTTTATGTTGAGTCTCCATCTTCTAACTTTATGCACATTTGAGAGAGCATAGTTGCCATTCCGAGTTTAATGTGCATTTGTCCCACAAACATTATTAATTGATTCATGATGATTTATTGCTTGCTCTCAAATTATTTGTTCTAGTCTTCCTCGTGAACTTTGAAGGTGTCCCGGCATTTATGTTTTTCCCCACTCTTAAGAACTGGCGAAATATCAATTTACCATGCTTTCTCTATACTTGAAATAAACGTATAATTTTTTATGCATTATTATTCATGATCTTTTATTTGTGTTACTTCTCATGATGCAAGGTGATTGCTATGCTTTATTATTAAAGTTTTATTTATCATGCTTGTGTTTAAGTTCTATGATCTCAGCTTACATATGCTCTTACATTATTAATGATCAAGTTCATGTTGGTAGCATGTCACCTCAGGAATTTTGTGTTTTTATCGTTTACCTACTCGAGGACGAGTAGGAACTAAGCTTGGGGATGTTGATACGTCATAAAAGTATCCTTAATTTCTGATGTTCCATGTTGTTTTCATATTATTTCCTACATGTTTGCTATACACTTTATGTCATTTTTATCGATTTCTGGGACTAACCTATTAGCAAGATGCCACAGAGCTGGTTTCCTATTTTTTGCTGTTTTTAATTTTAGAAAAATTGTTCTGGAAATATTCTCCTAATTAAAAATTCTAATCCCAGAAGTCTTAGAATTCCCGAAGGTTCCATGGAGTCCCAAAGAGAGCTGGAGAGGGGCCACAGGGGGCCACACCATAGGGCAGCGCGCCCCCTGGCCGCACCTGAGGGTGGTGTGGGCCCCCCGGGTGCCCTCTGCCATCGCTCTTTCGCGTATTTAATCCCCCCGACATATCAACACTTAAAATATACCATTTTTTCCCGAGAAACACCCGAGGCAACCATCATCGTCATCTCGAGATTGGGAGGGTTCTCGAGCTCTCCCCGGCACCCTGCCGGGAGGGAAATTCATCACTGGAGGGGTCTACACCACCATGCCCTCCTCCGAAGTGATGTGTGAGTAGTTCATCCCTGGACTATGGGTCCATAGCAGTAGCTATATGGTTGTCTCCTCCACTTTATGCCCCATGTTTAGTTCTCATGAGCTGCCTCACATGATCGAGATCATCTTTATGTAGTGCTACATGCTGTTTTTGTTGGGATCCGATAAATGTTGAATGCTACGACTTCTGATTATCAATATATCATGTTATTTTCATTCATATGTTATTTATGATCTTGCATGCTCTTCGTTATTAGTAGATTCTCTGGACAAGTAAATGCTAGTAACTCCAAGAGGGAGTATTTATGCTCGATAGTGCGTCCAGGCCTCCTTTGCATATGTGCTCGAGTGACATAAACGTGACGGATGTAGGATGTGTTGTTGCCATTAGGGATAAAAGAATGATGTTTACTTCGTTTACATTGTTTACATTACACAGTTTGCTCACTGCGATTATCTGTTGCTTGCAACTTAATACCCAACGTTTGTTCGGATGATATTCGGAAGGAGGATTATTAGTCATCGATGCAGTTGGATGACGGTCTATGTATCTTGTTGTAATGCCCGCATGAACCGCATAGTAATATTTACGTCTTGCATATGCACTACGGTGAAGCCTTCATTTCTGTCAATTGCCCAGCTGTAAGTTGTTCACCACACATGTTATTTATCTTTCACGGAGAGACACCACTAGTGAACTGCGGACTCCGGTCCATTTCCTCATACTGATAATACACACACTGTTTCCACTGCTTTCACACTGCTGCTACTGTTTTCATACTGTCCTCATATTGTTTTCCACACCATACGTTTAACCTCTTTATGTTCAGCAAAACCGGTGAGATTGACAACCTCACTGCTTCGTTGGGGCAAAGTGATTTGATTGTGTTGTGTAGGTTCCACGTTGTTGCTGAACCGGTAGTGCGCCCTGCCATCTCAGCTGCATCAACCTTCTGAAGTTACTCCTTCCTCCTACTGGTCGATTCAACCTTGGTTTCTTTTTTAGAGAAACTTGTTGCTGCACTCTTCATACCCTCCTCTTGGGGTCTCCCAACGAACGTGTGTTCACACGCATCATTCCTCCGTGACGAGGAGATTAAGTGGTACCAAAGATCAAAGGCCCGATTCATACTAGAGGGATATTCGAATACGAGATACTTCCATAGTCTAGCTAATTGCAGACATAGGAAGAAACTCATTCATTCTCTAGACCAGGAGGAGGGCATGATTGAAGGCCATGAACATCTCAAAAAAATACATCACGGTGTATTATAAAAATCTATTCGCAGAGCCTGATGAGAGTGATTTCTCATTGGATGAATCTCGGATAGATGGTATTCCTCAGGTTTCTGATGAGGAGAACGCATATATTTCCGCCCCTTATTCCGAGGTGGAGGTGAAGAAGGCGGTCTTCTTAATGGAGCATAATAAAGCGCCGGGTACGGATGGATTTCTAGCCTAGTTTTATGAGCATTTCTAGGAATTGATTAAAGAAGATTTGCTAGATTTGTTCCAAGACTTGCATGCTGGACAGTTGGAGCTATTTCACATTAATTTTGGGGAGATAATTTCGTTTCCAAAGGTTAACGAAGTGGCTAGGATTCAACAATACATACCTATCTGCCTTCTTAACGTCAGCTTCAAAATATTCACCAAACCCGCGACAATAAGGCTTAATACGGTGGCAGACCATGTAGTCCGACTGACTCAGACAACGTATGCAAGGACGTAACATCCTGGATGGTGTTGTGGTCCTACATGAAGCATTTCATGAGTTTCACCGTAAGAAAATGAATGGAGTAATCCTAAAAATAGACTTCGAGAATGCTTATGATAAACTCAAGTGGTCTTTTCTTCAACAAACTCTTAGGATGAAAGGTTTCTCTGAGGAGTGGTGTTCTTTGATTAATAAATTTGTTTCAGGGGGAAGTGTGGCTATCAAAGTCAATGATGATATTGGTTCATACTTCCAAATGAAAAAATGGATAAGGCAAGGCGATTCGTTATCACCTATACTATTTAATATAGTGGCGGATATGTTAGCCATAATTCTTGAGCGGGACAAACTTGAGGGTCAGATTGAAGGGGTAATACCTCATCTAGTGGATGGGGGTTGTCTATTCTTCAATATGCAGATGATACTATTATCTTTATGGATCATGACATGGAAAAAGCGAGGAACCTAAAACTGATTCTTTCAGCGTCCGAACAACTTTCTGGTCTAAAGATCAACTATCATAAAAGTGATTTGTTTTGTTTCGGTGACGCTCAGGATGACGATGAATTATGAGATTTCCGGATGTGGTCAGGATCTATTTCCTATTAGCTATCTAGGCATCCCGAATAATTTCAAGAGGCTAACGATTGCTCAATGCAAACATGTTGAGGAAAGACTTCAAGCGAGGTTGTGCAGTTGGAAAGGGAAATTACTATCCTTGGGTGGGCGGTTCGTTCTCATAAATTCAGTCCTAAGTAATATGATACTGTATATGATTTTCTTCTTCCAACTACCAAAAGCGGTCTTGCATCGATTACATTATTTTTGATCAAGATTCTTTTGGCAAGGGGATGGTGAGAAGAAAACGTACTGATTGGCAAAATGAAATGTAGTGTGTCGCCCTAAGGACCTTGGTGGTCTAAGGATTCATGACCTACGGGTCAAGAATAGAGCTCTCCTTGGCAAGTGGTTGTTTAAGCTACTTACTGAAGAAGTGATTTGACAAACTATTCTAAGGAGAAAGTATATAGGCTCAAAAGCGTTGTCCCAGGTTTCATGGAAATCAGGTGACTCGTACTTTTGGGCTGGTCTAATGACAACGAAGAAATACTTCTTCCCATTGGTATCCTTCTCCATTAAAAATGGTTCAGATATAAGGTTCTGGGAGGATAGGTGGTTAGGTAATAACACACTCCGGGAACAATATCCAGCTTTATACAACATAGTTCTTGGTCGACACAAGAGTGATACTATTGCTAAGGTGTTGGAAAATTTTCCAACAAATTTGACGTTCAGGAGAGACCTAGTTGGTCCCCGTCTGTTAGCTTGGAATGAACTAGTTCATCGATTGATGCTAGTGGAGCTGACAGATGAGTTCCGATGGAATTTACACTCAAATGGTAAATTTACGGTTAACTCGATGTATGAAGCGGTGTTGCAACCGAATAGGCCATTGGACAATAATAAGAGGATTTGGAAGATGAAGATATCACTAGAAAATAAGGTTTTTGCATGGTATCTTCGTCGCGGTGTAATATTAAGTAAAGATAACCTTGCAAAACGCAATTGTCATGGTAGTAGACAGTGTGTCTTCTGTCACAAAGACGAGACAATAAAACACGTGTTCTTCGAATATACGGTTGCTAATTCTGTATGGTCAATCATTCAGATAGGTTCTACCTTATATCAACCATCAAGCATTGCCAATATTTTTGGGAGCTGGCTTAACGGTGTGGATAAAAGGTTTAAGACACTTATCAGGGTGGCATGGTCGCTGTGGCTCTGTAGAAATGACAAGGTTTTTTATGATAAAAATTGTTCTCTCATACAGATTATCTTCATGACTACAACTATACTTCATACTTGGGTACCAATGCAGCGTATGGAGCACCGAGATCATTTCTTGGAGGTGTGTACTAGACTGGAGGATACGGCGAGGGAATTTTTATCCCAGCATGGGTGGCAGTATAATTTGCGGATTGAACCCCCATCACCTTAGGCGTTTTTACTTTCTTTTGTAATTCGTCTTATTACTCGTGATTCGTTTTTCCAGTAATATTGTTGCCAAACCGTTGCCAAATCTGGCAGATAAGCTATGGTTTTCAGGACGAAGTTCTGACGAGAGGATGCTAAGACGGGGCGAAGGAAGGGATTACGGACCGGGCATTCGAGTAGCGGTTTTTGAGACCTGAAGTCGGATATTGCACTAGAAATGGAATAGAGGAGGAAGAGGTGACTGCTTGGAGCTGCTTTTGCTTACTCCTTTCCTTGGTACTGCCCAGCAGGAAGGAAAAAGACTAGATCTCGAACCGTTGCGTGCATCTTCGATATGCAGAGGCTAGATGTAATACTCACATTAAGTAATAAAATTACCTTTTATCAAAAAAAAAAATGGAAGGATTGTTTTGCAAACTCGACAGCACGAATTTTCAACAAGTGGTACAGATAGTCGGGGTGCCAAATTACACGTGGTTTGGCATTTCTGTAAATGTATATATGCATCTAATCATCTATTCTAGCAAATTAGCTTACAATCCAAACTTACTTAATTAGATCAATTAATTATCCTCATTTGGCTCAGCATCCATCAGGCTAAGTGTCGTTGTACTTGAGACTTGCAATCCAAACCTGGAGGGAATAAGATCATTACTATGCTCTACTTCACTTCTACTCTTCAAAGATTTTTTTATAAACAAATGCACGACAGCACTAGAGCACACTCTCCCTCCACTCTTAGCCTGTTTAAATAATCCAGGAAACGCGCCATGCAAAATCACAGTGCCTCCCTCCACTCCCGATCGATCATGGCCGATCCCTTCGTGCACGTTCTCCTCTTCCTCCTGCTCGCCATCCCTTCCCTTCCAAATACCTTCGCTTCACCTCACAAGCTCCGTCTCTCGGCCTCTGAAGTCGCCGCGATCGAGGCGCGTGCGCCGCCTCCACCGGACCAACCCACCACCTTTTTCGAGGTGGACCGGCCGCATCGTCCACCGCCGGGAAGCTTCGGCCCATGCTCCACGGTGCTTCTCTCCCATTCTTTTGCTTACACTTACACCAAGCCCCCTGTCACGGCCGCCTACTCCCCGCCGCCCTGTCTCGCGGCCGCGGGCGGCCACGCGTCACTGATCTCCCTTGCCGTTCTTGAGTGGCGAGCCGCCTGCCGGGGCGTCCAGTACGACCGCATATTCGGCGTCTGGCTCGGCGGCGCAGAGCTCCTCCGCGGCTGCACCGCCGAGCCTCGCGCGAACGGCATCGTCTGGTCCGTATCGAAGGATGTCACCAAGTACGCTTCCCTCCTCGCCGCCCGCAGCCCCTCCACCCTCGCCGTGTACCTGGGCAACGTCGTGAACGAGCAGTACACCGGCGTGTACCACGCCAACCTCACGCTTCACCTCTACTTCCGCCACGCGCCGCCGCCTCCCCAGCCCGGCCTTGGCCCCGCCGACGTCATCGTGCCTATCTCACAGAGCCTTCCGCTGAACGACGCCCTGTGGTTCCAGATCCAGAACGGCCAGGACATCGCGTCTGCCAGCCTCGCCGTGCCGACCAACGCGTACCGTGCTGTTCTGGAGGTGTACCTCTCTTACCACGCCAATGACGAGTTTTGGTACACCCACACGCCCGACGGACACGGCCCGTTCCGCGAGGTCACCGTCAGCATCGACGGGGACCTCGTCGGCGCCGTGTGGCCGTTCCCGGTTATCTACACCGGAGGCATTAACCCTCTCCTCTGGCGCCCGATCACCGGGATCGGCTCGTTCAGTCTCCCGTCCTACGACATCGAGATCACGCCTTTCTTGAGCAAATTGCTGGACGGGAAGGCGCACGAGTTCGGTGTGTCAGTGACCAACGCCCAGGACGCGTGGTTCATCGACGCCAACCTACACCTATGGCTGGACCCCAGGGGCGCGCCGACGACGGCGAGCATCACGAGCTACGACGCGCCACCGCTCGACACGAGCATCGCGTTCCGGCCCGACGGCCCCGGCGCCGAGTACTACTACACGACGGCGTTCCGGCGCATCACCGCCACGGGGTGGGTGCACACGTCGTCCTACGGCAAGATCACCGCGACGTGGACGCAGAGGCTCAGCTACGAGAACACGAACGAGATACAAGGTGACAACCAGCAGGTGGTGAACCAGACGACCGAAGCGTACTCCGGCGTGCACGTGGCTGACGGCGCCGGCGCGGCGTACTCCCAGGAGGCGCAGCAGAGCTTCCGGCTCGACGTGTTCGTGGGCGTGGTGAACGAGTCCTTCAACGGCTCGTACACGGTGGCGAGGGACGTGCGCCTGGGGTTCGCCGAGGAGAGGGTGGCCGCCGGCCGCGGGTTTTTCTGGTCCCGGTCGCTGGACAACGCACAGGAATGCGCCGTGAACGTCGACGTGGACGACGAAGGGGACGCGGTCGGGGTGTCATGGGGCACGAGGCAGAGGTACGGGTACGAGGCCACCGATGGGTGCTACTCCCGGGACGTGACGAGCAGCGGTTACGGCATTGTCTCTGACCACTCCGACGAGGTCTGCGTGAAGGGGTCGTTTTCTTCCCGTGCCGGCACCTTGGCATCGCCTGGTTTTGCGCGAATGAGCTCGTGAGAAGACGATCCTTGCAGTGTTACCCCTACTACGTATACTAGTTTATTTATTGCAAAGTGATGTAAACGCCTATGCGACCCCTAATAATACAATAATCACAAGACTTGTAACACGAGTTCTACTTTTTTTTTTGAGGCAAGAACCGTAGAACAAATTGTTCTACGGTATTTTCAAATATAAATATAAAAAATTACAAATGTATTGACAAATGGAGAACTATAAAAAAATTCATCCAATACCAGCCTTTTCTAACATCGAATTAAAACAGGACTGAAATTGAATTATGGAATGCACAAGTCCAACCATTCTTTCAGACTAGCCAGGTGCTTAGTCTTCATTCTGTATCCAGCGGTCAGGAGATACTTCTTCAGACAGTGTTTCCAGGAGTTCATGGAGAGTCTCATTCCATGAAAGATTAGATCATTTCTTTGCATCCATATATTTCAGCATCCCATAATGACAATGTCAAGAGCAATTTTTCTAGGGAGAGTGTGCATCGCAATTTCACATTCCTCTAAAGCTGAAGTGCCTCTGTTTTTGTTTGGACAGATTGTATCCCAGCAAGTAAGTGAAAAAGGACAGTCCCGGAAAAGGTGGAGAATTGATTCAATAGTATCATTGTTGCATAGCACACAGTTGAAGCTAGGAAGATGCATGGATTTCCTTTGAAGTAATTCTCTTGAATTAAGCCTGTGTTTCAAATACAGCCAGAAAAATACTTTTGCATCTGAGAATCATTGCAGTCTTCCCAATCATCTTGAAAAGCTTTGGAGCTTTTGGTCCCGTCTTAAGCAGCTTGTAGGCAGCTTAGAAGAGAAACAAGTTCCATTGCCATTGAGGGACCATTTGTCTGGCAGAATACTTAGCTGAATGTTCTGCATTTGGAGTTGAAGGTCCTGGAGCTGCTGAAATGCTTGTACAAATAGGGGTGTGTGGAAATTTCTGTCAATGGATTCAGCTAGAATGAAGTGGCTAACACTTTGATTGTTGGACCAACAGTAGGAGTATAGCTGCGGATTTTTTTTTTTGCAAGCTTGATCTTGCCATACGTCTTCCCACATCAAAACAGAGGAGCCTTTTTCAATATGACAAGAAGTTATTTTGTTATATTTGGGAATTAACTTGATCATGCTGCGCCACCAAAAGGATCCAATTGGCCTTGAGTCTAAAGGTCTATCACTGCAATATTTTTCTTGTATGAGCTTGACCCATGGAAGATCATGTGAATTAAAAAAAAACGGTGAAGATGTGTCACAGATGTGACTCTGTCAGCAGCTGCGCCAGGAAAACGTAAGCTGAAGAAGGCGGGATTCTAGTTGTTAGCCTATTTCGAATAGGTGGGCCTTGGGCCAGTTGGATACGTGAGTTGAAGGCCCGTGTGTGGGCGTGTGTTGGGGCGTTGTTATAAGCCCGTGTTGTATTCGTGGATTGCTTATCGAAAGAGAAATAGACAAACCCCCTTCCCTGTCTCGTGCTCCTCTCTCCCCGATCTTCTTCTTCTCCACGAAAGCCTCGTCCCAAATCCGTTGGATCCCTCCTCCGGCAAGGACATAACAAAGTGGTATCAGAGCTCTGTACGATCCGATCGCGCTTCACACACTCGAGATAACTCCGTAACATCGACTGATCGGTTGGTGATTGCTTCCGAGCGATTCCCTGTAAATCCGAGATCAGCGTTGGAGGTATTCAGAGGAAGTGGCGACGGCTCCGTTCAAGGCAAGCGCGCAAACAAGGCACGTGGTAGCAGTCATGGGGTCGTTTGAGGACAAGGTTTTGAGGGAATTCGAGAAATTACAAGAGTTGCAGACTAAGATGGAGGGGATAGAGTCGATTCGTGCACGGCTCGATGAGCTCGATGTGAAGTTCAACGAGCAGGTATCCCGCCTGGATCAGGTACAAACCAAGGTGGATCTATCGGTGAGCTCTATCGGGGAGATCCACAAGGAGAACATCCACGTCGCGCGCGTACTGAAGGAATCGGCGTCGGCGAAGGACCCGGGCCTGGATCGAGTAGCAGGAGAGGGGATCTTCGCAGCGTCCCCGTACGAGGCAGCGTCTCCGTCGACGGCGGCAAATTTCGGGGGACGGGGCAGTCCTACCGCTGATCCGCCACCGGAGAACAGAGCGATTCAACCCAATCCCCACCCTCCCGACAAACAGCAGGTACAACACTCCAGCTCTGCTCATCCAGATGACAGTAGCAGTAGCAAGCGTACGTGGTTACCGAAGATGGAATTCTCAAGGTTTGAGGGTGCAGGTGTGCGTATGTGGATTGACAACTGTGAAGCGTATTTTGTGATGTACAATATACCTGAAAATTTCAAAATCATGTCAGCTTCGCTGCACCTGCACGGCAATGCTGCACATTGGTACCAGTCCGTGAAGTTTACTGAGGTTTGCACTAGTTGGGAGATGTTCACTGCTGCAGCAAAATCTGAGTTCGACGTGAATGTGCACAGAAACTGTATGAGGGAACTGATGGTGTTGAAACAAACAGGAACAGTATCTGAATATCGAGCACAATTCAATCAGTTGGTATATCAGGTCCGACTGTATGAAGCTGGGTTCAGTGAAACGATGTTGGTGACACAGTTTATATTGGGTCTAAAAGATGAAATCAGAGCAGCTGTGGAGATACAGTTACCACGAACTTTACATAGTGCAACTGAATATGCCCTGATGCAGGAAGCTATGTTGGACAGAGGCAAGGCACCAGCACAAAGATTCCAGAAGCAAATTCCACCTCGAGGAGGCAGTTTTAGGCAGGACCAAGGAAACAAAACCCAGTTTGGGGCAGGGGAAGTGTGGAAAGCGAGGCAACTAAAGGAATTTCGCCGGGCCAATGGCTTATGTTTCAGTTGTGGGGAAAAATTCACACCTGGACATGTGTGTTCTACCAAACAAGCTCAAGCCAAAGCTGTTGAAATGGAAGGAGAGGGAGTCATTTTAGGTGATGCTTTACTGGATGCTATAGCCAGTGAAGAAATTCTGGAAGAAGCTGCTGCATATCTCACTTCAAATGCATTAAGTGGCACCACACATGCAAAATCCATACGGTTGAGGGCTTTGGTGGGCAACAAGGTCATGTTATTATTGGTGGATTCAGGCAGCTCCCACACATTCATTGATGAGCAATTAGTACACCGTCTAGCTTGCAAAACAACACCATTACAGACACCTCTGCGAGTTAAAGTGGCAAATGGGCAGTTTATGAAATGTGAGACTGAAGTAAAAGAGTTGGAGTGGTGGTTACAAGGGCACACATTCAAAACTGACATGAAGGTGGTTCCACTGGGAGGATATGATGCCATTTTGGGCATGGATTGGCTAGCACAGTGGGGAACAATGACCTGTCATTGGCAGGACAGGTGGATACAGTTCCATTACAAGGGATGCACTGTGAAACTGCAAGGGATGGTGGATAAGGAACATTCAAGTTTACAGGAAATGACAGGGGAACAATTGGAAAACAACATAAAAGGAAATGATGTATGGGCTACTGTCCTTATTGATACAAATGACACCACAAGTGAAAATGGCACATTGCCACCTACAGTGCAAGTCACACTGGATAATTTCCAGGATGTTTTCCAGGACCCAAAGGAGCTACCTCCACACAGAACTTTTGATCATGCAATTACCCTTCTGCCAGGCAGTGCTCCAGTAAACTCTAGGCCATACAGATACTCTCCACAGCAGAAGGACGAAATCGAGAAACAGGTCAATGAAATGCTGGTGGCTGGTCTAATTACACCGAGCATGTCCCCATATGCTTCTCCGGTGCTTCTGGTTAAGAAGAAAGATGGAACATGGAGATTCTGTGTGGATTACAGGAGATTGAACAATATCTCAGTCAAAAGCAAATTTCCCATACCAATTGTAGATGAATTACTAGATGAACTAGCTGGTACAAAATGGTTCTCCAAGTTAGACCTTAGAGCAGGGTACCACCAAATAAGAATGGTGGAATCTGATGAGCACAAGACGGCCTTTAAGACACATAGTGGGCAATTTCAGTTTAGAGTAATGCCATTTGGCTTATCCAATGCACCTGCTACCTTCCAGTGCTTAATGAACTCAATATTCTCAAAGTACATCAGGAAGTTCATATTGGTATTTATGGATGACATCCTAATATACAGCAAGAGTTTGGAGGAACACACACAACATCTTCAGTTGGTGTTGGAAACTTTGAGAGAAAACAAATTGTTTGCAAAGAGAAGCAAGTGTTCTTTTGCTCAACAACAATTGGAGTACCTGGGGCATATTATTTCAGATAAGGGAGTGGCAACTGACCCTGAGAAGACCAGAGCAATGACTGAATGGCCTGTTCCCACATCTGCAACTGAACTGAGGGGATTTTTGGGGCTCACGGGATACTACAGAAAGTTTGTCAGAAATTATGGATTAATGGCCAAACCACTTACTTCCTTGTTGAAGCAGAACTCCTTTTCTTGGTCCACTGAAGCTCAACAATCATTTGAGAAATTGAAGCAAGCTATGATTACAGCTCCAGTATTGGCCTTACCAAATTTTGCAGCACCATTTTGCATTGAGACAGATGCCTGTGATAATGGAATTGGGGCAGTCCTTAGCCAGGAGGGGCATCCTATTGCATTCTACAGCAAAGCATTGGGCCCAGCAAATAGCAAACTATCCATTTATGAAAAGGAATTCATGGCCATCATGATGGCCATTGATAGATGGAGACCATACATTGCCAGAGGGCCCTTTGTGATCAAGACTGACCATAAGAGTTTGTGCCATCTGGAAGATCAAGTGTTGTCAACTGATTTGAAAAGGAAAGCCATGACAAAATTGGTTGGGTTACAATTCCAATTCCAATACAAGAAGGGGGTGGACAATATTGCAGCAGATGCCTTGTCCAGAGTTAGCCATGCTTTTCACCTGCAGGCAATCTCCACTGCTCAACCTCTCTAGTTACAAGAAGTGGCCAATTCTTATGCTGTAGATGAGAAAGCACAAGAGCTGCTAAGGAAAATGGCTATTGATGCTACAGTTGTACCAAAATTTTCTCTAACAGAGGGCATACTCAGATACAAGGGAAGGATTTGGATTGGAGCAAACACAGGGCTGCAGACCAAATTAATTACAGCATTCCACTCCTCTCCAGTAGGAGGTCATTCAGGCATACAGGCAACTTATCAGAGAACTAACAAGATATTTCACTGGGCTGGCATCAAGAAATTTGTGGAGGAGTTTGTTCAACAGTGCCAAATATGCCAACAAGCCAAACATGAACACTGCAAGTATCCATGTCTGCTCTCCCCTCTTCCTACTCCAGATGGACCCTGGGAAGATGTGTCTATGGATTTTATAGAAGGTCTGCCAAAATCCAATGGGTATACAGTGATCTTGGTGGTGGTGGATAGATTTACCAAGTACAGTCATTTCATTCCTTTAAAGCATCCCTATACTGCAGCTACTGTGGCTCAAGTTTTTCTTAACAACATAGTCAAGTTACACAGCATGCCCCTGACTATTACATCAGATAGAGACAAGGTATTCACAAGCAATTTCTGGAGAGAATTGTTCAAATTATGGGGAACTGACCTTCAATTGTCTACTACATATCATCCACAAACAGATGGACAGACTGAGCGTGTGAATCAGTGCCTAGAGATGTATCTCAGGTGTGCAGTACATGATTCCCCCAAGCAATGAACCAATTGGTTGCCACTAGCTGAGTTCTGGTACAACACATCACACCATTCTTCCTTAGGATGCACTCCTTTCAAGGCAGTTTATGGTAAGGAGGCACACATGGGGCAATTAAGACAACAGGCTCAGACAAACAATGTTGAAGTACAAACATGGCTCAAGGAAAGGACTGAACACTTGGCTTTGCTGAAACAACACTTGACACAAGCTCAGCTCAAGATGAAGAACAGTGCCGACAAGAACAGGACTCCCAGGGAGTTTGCAGTGGGGGAATCTGTATTCCTTAAGCTCCGGCCCTACGCCCAGTCCTCTGTTGTCAATCGACCTTGCAAGAAACGAGCAATGAAGTACTTTGGGCCGTTTGTCATTTTGGAGAAGATTGGACCGGCAGCTTACAAACTCCAGCTGCCAGACCACGGCTTAATACATCCGGTGTTTCATGTGTCACAACTGAAGGAGCATGTCCCCGACCACACACCAGTATACAAGACTCTGCCAGAACCTCTGAAGTTGGACACGGAGTCGTTCATTCCTGAAGAAATCGTGGACAGGCGACTAGTGAAGAAAGGTAACCAAGCTATACTTCAGGTACTGGTTCGTTGGTCTTCACTTCCGGAGGATTAAGCGACCTGGGAGGACTACGAGGCTCTACGTCAGCGCTTTCCAACGGCTCCAGCTTGGGGGCAAGCTGGTACTCCGGCGGGGGCAACTGTCACAGATGTGACTCTGTCAGCAGCTGGGCTAGGAAAACGTAAGCTGAAGAAGGCGGGATTCTAGTTGTTAGCCTATTTCGAATAGGTGGGCCTTGGGCCAGTTGGATACATGAGTTGAAGGCCCGTGTGTGGGCGTGTGTTGGGGCGTTGTTATAAGCCCGTGTTGTATTCGTGGATTGCTTATCGAAAGAGAAATAGACAAACCCCCTTCCCTGTCTCGTGCTCCTCTCTCCCCGATCTTCTTCTTCTCCACGAAAGCCTCGTCCCAAATCCGTTGGATCCCTCCTCCGGCAAGGACATAACAAGATGCTTCAGTAACAGAGCTTTATTATGAGAATTCTTTCTTGAGAGTCCGTAACATCAGTTGACTCTAAACGCGAGGCAGTTTCGATCATTTAGAACTTCTGAAGTAACTGATCATGCTGATCATCGTCTATGTTCAAGAAAGAATAGTTAGTTCAAGATGTGAGTGACACCGTAAAAGACCCGTCAGGTTACCAACAATAAATGTTGATTATGGTATCACGCCAAGATTCATGTAGATTGTTTGTTTCCAGCGACGGAAAGAAAAATATTTCTCATATTTTCAACATAAGAAACATCAGCAGGTAAGTTAATTGATAGTTTCTTATGGATTTTCTAATTCTCATGTGCCTAAGAATAACTAAAATCTCAGCCAACCTGACAACCACACGATCTCGGGTGTAGCTTTATTTTTTGTTCAACTGACAAATAGAATAAGTTTCAAGCACGTGACTCGAACATACGAACTGCGGTATTTGGTCTCTTCGTCTCATAATATAAGATGTTATGTGGCAAAGGGAATACAGAACGAAAATTCTGCGTATTTGGTCTCTTACCGTAGTGTTATCTTCTCTTCCATTTGCCTTGCCTCTTGCACTTTCCCTTTTGATTTTAGTAAATATTATGTATCGCTAGTATGATTTATTTATTATTCACCTTCATCTTTTTTTTTGATTTGTTTGGTGTATTTCTTAATTTCGAAGCATTTAATCTCATCCATCCAAAATTACAAGCCGAACTGCCATATGTTGAGAAAGGTTTTTTTTTATATGAACTGAATTTTGTATTTTATTTTATTTGGCACATCCTTGATTTCCAACCATCTTTTAGACCTTTTCATTTAAAAGTGAGTTGATTTTTGTAAGAAGTGTGCAAATAGAATTTTTTTGGTTCCATATTTCTTTTGCTCGAATTTTTGTAGCATGCCTTCTTGTTTGAACGTATTTGATCACATCCATAAAAAGTGAGTTTTACTTCTATAAAGAAATGAATTCACTCATATCTTGAAAAGCGAAATGAGGGTTAATATGCACTACACTTTTCTTTTGATTTTCTTTGTCATATTCTTGTTTTCAAACCATTTTAGAATATTATTTGAGACGAATTACAGTTTATTCAATAAATGCGCAGCTAGACCATATTTTCATTCCATATGTTTTTTACTTTTACTTGGATATAATTTAAAAAAATTAAACCACCCTGATCTCATCCATAAAAAATGGGTTGCACTTTCACAAGAATTACATGACTACCGTATCTTGGGAAAAGTGCAATTGGTTTTTCGATATGAGTTAATCTTTTGGTTTTATTTTATTTAGTATGTTAATATTTTAGATTTTTGATCATAAATGAGTTGCAATTTTCTCAAGAAATATGAAGCTAAACCATTTTTTGTTTCATTCTTTTTGTTATTTTCACTTGTTTGGCATATTTTTCATTTCAAAACCTTTTTCATCTTATCCGTTGAACATGAGCTCCACTTTTTTCAAGAAATGTGCAATCACCCTATCATTGAAAAGTGCATGTGGATTTGATATGAGTTTCACTTTTTAGTTTGATTCTCTTTAGCGTATTCTTGATTTCAAAGCATTTGTACATTTCATCTCACATGAGTTGCACCTTTTCTCGAGAAGTGTGCAACTAGACCAATTTCTCGTTCCGATTTTTTGTTCTTTTGATTTGTTTGGCCTATTATTATTATTCATTTTCAAATCACTTGATCATATCTATCAAAAATGAGTTGCACATTTATCAAGAAATGCACAACCACCCTATCATTCAAAAGTGCAGCCAGATTTGTTATGAGTTGCATTTTATTTTTATTTCCTTAACATATTCTTGATTTCAAACTATTCGTATATTTTTCATATTTAACATCAGTTACACTTCTTCACAATAATGCGCTACTAGATCATTTTTCATTCCACGGTTCAATATGTATTTACCCTATTTTATCCTCTTATTTATTTTTTGCGAATTGTTTTTTCCCGTTATTTATGGATTGCACTTCGCTATTCCTATTTTCCGTGACATGAGTATGTACATTTTTTTTATCTTATGCTAGTATAAACTGCATGAACATGAGACTATCTTTTAACCAGAAAAAAAGGAGAAGATGTTTTAAAATATAGTACACAAATCACAAGGGCACGATGCCCACTAGAAGTCCCATCCAAAGGGCTGAGAGACAATTGGGACATTGCAGAGAAGGCCCAGCGCTAGAATTGGAATTCCGGGACTGGTTCAGTTTTTGAGATAAAAAAAACTGAAACTTATCTAAGTTTTGATTGTTAGGGACACTTCTTTTGGAGTTTCTAGGTACCAAACGGCAAAAACTCAAAAGAAGTCTCCAGTTTCTACTCAGATTCTCCCCACCGAGAAACTTCTTTTGTACACGAACCCAGAAACTGCTCGGGGGCAGATTCCCGAGTTTCTCACCCCCAGCCCGAATAGGTATTGGTAATTGGACATGCCGTTCTCAGTATTTACGGAGAATTGCCACCGCCTAGTCCAACTCCATCCGAACGGTCAACCATCCAGAAAAAACAAAAGAAAACTCGAACCACCCCGTTCCATACCCCGACCCTCCCAGTGCAGGCGACCGCCGCCACTCGCCCCCTCCCGTCGCTGGTTCAACGCCGCCGCCGCCCCAAGATCCGGCCGCGGAGCCACCGGATCCGGCCACTCCGCATCCTCCTACGCCGTGCCTTCCCATTCCCACCGCCTCCCCACCGGATTCCTCTCCGACCGGCCGCAGTGAAGAGCACCTGTCCCCGTCGCCTCGAGCCCGTCGCGCCCCCGGCCGCCGACGACCTTCCACGACTCGGGCCGTCCCGCTCTGGTGCTGCTCAGCTCGAACCGCCTCGAGCTCTTCCAAGGCAGCCGACGCGCCCCTCCCCGCCGCCTCGAGCCCATCGCGCCCCTGGCCGCCGACGACCTTCCACGACTCGGGCCGTCCCGCTCCGGTGCTGCTCAGCTCGAACCGCCTCGACCTCAGCTCAAACCCCCTCGACGCTCTTCCAAGGCCCAATGTCGTTCCTCGGCGGCGCCAACGAGGAGGCCAGCCTCGGATGACCGGGAAGCTTTAGGCCATCAACAGGTAGCGGAGTGCTCCCCGCGGGCGTGGCTCTCCACCCGAGCTCCTAATTTGGCAGTGGTCAAGCCGACGAGGAGCTCGGCCTCTAGCCATTCCGTCGATCTCGTTCGTTTAGTGAGGTTGTGTTATGGATATGTGTACTGTTTAGATGGCGCACTGCATTTTAATAAATGTTATGCTAATTTTTGTATTTGGGTGCTATGTTTGTGCTGCAATTATTGTTTTTGTTTTATTTCTATCTCAGTTTAACTAAAAACTTGCATAGTAAGATAACAACTCAATTTAGTGTATTTTGTATTCGGGGACGTTATGGACATCTCACAACTCTATTTAGCAAATAAGTCAAACTCTATAAGCCAAAAGAAGTCTCTCAGGGAGTTTCCGGAGTTTCTCCCCACAACAGTTTCTTCCCACCAAAACCTAGAAACTGGCTTCTGCATAAGCAGAAACTTAAAAGAAGTGTGCCTTAGTCCATGGCACCTGCAATCTTAGGCTGGTCACAATGGGCGGTAACTAAGTAGTAACATCAATGCCACGTAGGCAAAAAATCTGATGTGACATGTATTTAATGAGGAGATAGGTGGTAGTGGTAAATTAGCTAGTTACCGTAACATCACACCTCCCAATACAGTATGAGTCTATAAGCTAATAAATAGACATTTGCATGACACCACTTTTATGTTACTACTCATTGTGGAGGTAGTAACCTAGTCTAGAAAAATGTGTATGTTACTACTCTACGTTACTCCCCATTGCGACTAGCCTTATCCAATCTAAACCCTAAACTAATGCTAATCATGTAGGACACGTGGACAGACGCAATCTACGGGACGATCGCCGAGTGGTACAACATGGACTCGTAAGCTTCTTTATCTCCGCAGCCTCCGCTAGTTTTCTTAGACTAGCCACAATGGAGGTATCATAGGTAGTATCATGCAATGCCATATTTGCAAAAATCTGACGTGTCGGTGGAATTAATAAAGAGAGAGGTGATGGTGGTATCATAGGTAGATACCGTAACATAATGCATTACGAGACAATCACAATAAATGCAACACTATATGATACCAGAAACATGTTACTACCCATTGTGAAAGTAGTAACATAGACTAGTATAATGTGCATGATACTCGTGTATGATACTCCCTGTTGTAACTAGTCTTAACGCGGGCTCCTCAACTTTCCCATCATTTTTTTGCTGGACAAGACTGATCATCTTCTCGGCTGGCAGGAGGAGCACACACCGGATCTAGATATTGAAAGGTCTCGCACAATTTAGACTAGCTACCATCGAGATAATACAACACGGTGCGCACTGACAGGACGGTAAAAGAACAGGCCGAGATGATGACATCGAGAGGACACAATTCACAATTGTACAGTGTGCGCCTATTCATGTGCAACAATCGAGTCGGAGGGACCAAGAAGTATTCACATAATTTTCTTCTTTTTTTCTTTTCTTTTCTTGAACACAACATTCTTTGCTCACTGCGATCGCAACGTCCAACGAAGCAACGCCAACAAGAATGGCACCAATCTCCACTCCACTGGATCGATCGTCCCAATCTCCGCTCCACTGGATCGATCGTGGCCACGGGAGCTGGGTTCCCACATGCCACGCACGCAGACACGATCTCCGGAGCCAAAATGTCCAAGCATTCCGTTAGGAGAGACGTCGCGGTCCGAGCATGCATGATGCATCCGATCGATACGGACGAGGGCCCACGCGGCCGATCGAGCCACCGCCGCAGCAGTTGCGTGCCGGCCGCCCGGGCCGGCTCGTCAGCCGGCGAGCGGGGGATGCGGTTGGTGCGAGGCCGCCATCGAAGCCGGATCAGGGATCATGCAGCGCAACGCGGCCCTCCTGGGGTCGCAGGGGGGTGGACCGACAGCTTGCTTGGCTTTGGATTCTTCCAATTTGCTGTCTTTGAAATTTGGCTCTGCGCTTTTGATCGGCGGCCTGAAAAGTGTGGAAGAAAACGAGGCTTCGATGGTTTCCAGCCTAGTTTCGGTGAGAAGTTGACAGCTAACTATGAACGGTTTTCCACTCACCAGATTTTGGATGGTCTGCAGCTAGGGGTATTAAACAGAGAGAGAGAGAGGTGCATGACCTGTCCAGCTTCAGTGCATCAACATGTGTTCCTTTTAAACAAGACAAAAGATTTGCCCTTTTCATCTACTCCCTCTGATCCATATTAATAGGTGCTCAAGTGGATGTATCTAGACATGTTTTATTGCTAGATACATCCACTTGAGGACCTATTAATATGGATCGGAGGGAGTACTAAGAAGTTTTATGTACCGGGGCCTACTCGAATAAAAGTTTACTCTCACCGCAGCACATTACTAAAAAGTTTTGGCCATGGCGAGACACAAAAGAGCCGCCTCATTTTTTATCTTGGTAATAAGAATGATGGTGGTAGAATATTTGTTTCAGAAAACGTGAGCATTTCTCTCTATCCAAATCTCCCGAGATACAAGCATAGCAAGCGAAGGCACGACCTTCCTATGCCCACTCTTCTCGTGTATCGCCTCTCTCCACCACTCTTTAACAGAATGGAAGGCATGCCAATCTCCGAGGACGACGTCATGAAGCCCAAGCAATTTCTTCAAGGAACCCTAAATGCGGGAGGTGAAGTGGCATTTGAAGATAACGTGGGCGAGCCGTTTTAAACTTGGATACAAAGCTTACAATTTTGCCATACCCTACTTTCAAGTCTATCCGCCATCCAAACACACTTTTGAAGAATCAACCAAGGGGATATTTTCCATTTAGGAGGTTCCAATGGCAGGATTGCATCTTGTAAGCGGACGATGACAAGTAGCACCCATTGCTATTAAATTTCCACGAGATCTTGTCCGGGACATCCTTGTTGAGAGAGGAACCTCATGAATCATCTCCCAAAGATTAGCAAATTGAGCAATGTCGTCAACGGTGACCCACTGCATATCAACTTGAGAGACACAAACGTCATTTTCTAAGCCTTTGGGAACCGTGTCCTTCTTCTTTTTTTAGTGAAAAATAAGCGGCGCAATATCCTTTGGCTAGCTGCTATCTAGCCAAGGCGAGTCCCAAAACAAATATTTTTTCCTGATTCCAACTATGACAATAGTGGATGCTGCAAAGATGTCATGATCTTTGGGGTACATGGGATGCCACAGCTGAACCAGCGCTTAGGATCCTCAGACCATTCGAACCAAAGAAACGCAAACAAAGTGCCGGTGCAATTTACAGAGTTTGAGAATCCATATACTCTTTCGGCTTGCACATCGGCTCCCAGTTGACTTTGCATTTACCACCAGGTGACCTTCTCATATGTTGCCCAAAGGAAAACTCGTCTAATGCTATCAATCTACGAGAGGAACTTAACCGGGACATCGAGCACGGTGATGAAATAGATGACACCGGTCGTGAGCACCCTTCACAAGTACCGATTGGCCCGCCATGGTGGTGTGTCTTCAAATCCACGGGACAAGTTTCCCGCCCACTCTATCTACCAGTGGCTGGAAATGTGTTCTCTTTAGCCGTTATAGCACTTTTCAAATCCACGGGACAAGTTTCCCGCCCACTCTATCTACCAGTGCTATAACAGTCGTAGCATTATGTCATAAACCTTTTCAAGTGCTATAACATCATGCTACGACCGTTATAGCACTTGAAAAGTGTGTTTTCAAAGAAAAATCTTTGAGCGCAGGTGTGGAGACATAAACAAACAAAAGTTCATAATGTTGTCTCTAAGATTAGCTTATGGTTTGTGGATGATCATGTTTTCCTGATCATGTACTTAGTTAAAGTCTAGCAAAACATAAGATTTTATTGATAGAGTAACAATAGTACTGAACCGACCCAAGTATATGATCCGGCTAAAAGAGACTAAACAATTGTAGTGTATTTAGCAAAGTACTTATGGAGTTGTCATTGACTATAATTCCTATACTATGAGAATATCTAGTGACCGCACAATTGAAAATATGCTTTGGATGTCTTAACCGTCCACTATAATAGGGGAACATAACGTTGACATCTGGGTATAATCTAGAGCGCGTAATGGAACTGAGATCGTTCAAGATTAGTACTTAACTCCTCTAGACAATGGAGAGATACATGCTCTGGGCCCTCTCGGTATCACCAATGTCAACCAATCGTTTGGCACATATATAGTATGATTTATCACAAGGACATCGGGGATATCAGTGAGAAAAGAGAACGATACTGGTACGATTTTGTGTTATGACCAAAGGGTTTGATCAGACTAGAGCACATAGTCTCACCTCGTGGTATCGTTGGTATCATGAAGTTAAGCGAATAAGTGCAATGGGTAACTTGTAAGATTTCCTTTTTCTTTGTGAACACACAAGATCCATCATGGGTGTCCACGGCTAAGCTATTGGTTATTGTTTGGGAAGTTCCCGAACATATCTGTGTGTTATCGAGGCTTTGGGTGTCACACGCTTAAATCGTTCCAACCTTCAATTGAGAGAATAAATTTGCTGCTATTGGTTTTATGAATGTTCCATGTCGATACGATGTTGCAGAAACAAGTCTGACATCAATTGGAGAGGTTTAGGGGAAGTTGCTATCAGAGAGAAATAATGTCGGGGGTAGGCAGAATTTTATATGAGAGAAAATAGAGGACATGAGATGTCCAGGGATGTTAGAAATATGTTTATAACATCAGTAGACAAGGTGGTGATTTTATTTATAAGTTCACAGGGTTCTGGAAGATTTTTGGGAAAAAACTGAGAAGGGGGTGACGGAAGGGGGCAGAAATGACCCCATGGCTGCACCCTATTCTGGGAGCTGCTAGGTGAGCCCCACGGCATCACACAAGGTGCACCATCCCCAACTGGTTCCTCCTTTATTTGGTTTAAAAGTTAAAAGGAAAATACCAAAGGAAAGGAGAGAAAAAGAAAAGGGGAAGGAGGGGAAGTTGGACTGCCATAGAGAGTCCGATCTGAAATCCCCTTGGAGAGGGGTGCGGCCACCTCCTTGGTGGATTGGGAGTTCGACTCCCTCTTCCCAAGGAAAGTTCCCCTCCTCCCCCCCCCCCCATAAAAATGCCACAATACCATGAGGTAAATGACAACAATTGGCTCTCAAGCCTCTCTCTCTCTAGTAGAATTAGAGGGTCTAATTAGAGACCCTCTAATTGGATTAGGGATTCAGAAAATGTAAGTTTAGGGTGCCCTGAACAAGTTCTTATCCTCAGGGGGAAATGCGTTGTCGATCGTGTGGTGAACTGCCCAGATTCACGCGGAACACAGACGGTTTTCACGTGCCGCGCACATTTTCCTCATATGGATCCCGCATGTCATAGAGTATACACCGCCCATGCATAGTCACCATTTGGGAATTACACTCAGGTGTGCTGGTGTCCATTGCCTTCCTCCTCCTTGTCCTTGTTTCTTCTCTGTAGAGGAGGCGACGATCTCGGAGATTCTCTCTCACTCGGTTGACTTCGGCTAATCTAGGTCGTGTTTTTCTGCATGCGGAAGTGAGCTATCATCTGATATCATATATTTTCATGTGAGTGACTAGTTTAGCGGACAATTTTTTAATTTCGAAGGTGTGTTCATGGCGACGCAGGTGGTTTTGATTGGGGCGGTAACCCTATTTTTGCTTAGATTGGAGGTTGAGCGGGGTCGGTGGCAGGGTAGAGTTCACCGTGGGTGAGCGGGGACGGTGTAGGGGAGTCGATTTCCCCGTGGGCATGCGCGCTCTCCATCAACGGGGACGACGAGTTTACCGTTGGTTAGCAGTGTCGGCGGTAGCGTCCGGTCCCCTGTGGGCATTCATGTGTTGCAAGGTCAAGTCCCCCGTGGGCATGCACGTGCTCCCAGTCAATGACGGCGGCTAGTTCACCGTGGGTGAGCGGGGTCACGACAAGGACAAATTTCCATATGTACATGGACGTGCTCGCTGGAAATGAGGACCTGAACTGTATTTAGTTCGAAGTTGTTTCTTCTCATTTAGTTGTTATTTGGTTGATAGGTGAGGGAGTGTCCATTTTTTTCAATTTTTGGTCCAATGGAAATGAGAAATGAGAGTGGCTGCATTTTCTCCCTTTAGTGATCATGGGAGAGGTGTGTTTGTGGTTATCGTCAGAAGCGAGGGTGAGCATGCACATTTCAGCTTCCAGTTCACCGTATATTTTCGGGGGATGGAGGCAGGGACGAGTTCCCCATGGGCATGTGTATGCTCGTCGTCAATGACGACACCGTCTGCCTCAAGCTCAGATGGGAACCTCATGTGTTGTTGTGAATTTTTATTTTTATTTTTTTATCATGGGTGCTTGGCGCTTCGGGTGACCTTTTCCTCTATTATGATTGTTGTAAGTGAGCACAAGTGTTAGGTTTCTCTGTTTCTCACAGGTTTGATTGTCCATTTGTTCGATTTTTTGGACCAATGGAAATAATATATGAGAGTGGCTGCATCTCTGCATTTAGTGATCATGGGGAGGTTTGTTTGTTGCAATTGGGGGCGGTAGTGGCTATCTTTAGAGGAGAGGGTGAGTGTGCACATTGCAGGGTCCAGTTGACCTTGGATTTCCAGGGATGGTGGCGGGGATGTGCTGGGGTGCGCAACGGGAATTTCAAATTTCATCCATGTATGCTACGCAACAACCAAGACCTTTCGATGCATATACAAGTGAATATTAATTACAAGATCTAGTTCACAAGATCGTGTAAGAGACACCGTAGTAGCGGAAAAGATGTATGTGACGATGTAGATGAAGCATGTAGAAGATCCTCACGCACAAGCTTGTGAGTGAGGATGTTGCCGACTCCCCGTATCCAACACCTTGATCCAGCAGAGTGAGGCTCTCACGTGTTACCCGTCTGAGAGTATGCACGCATACGTCGAGGACAATTCTACAACGCTTCACCGTCCAAGACTAGACGCCGCAGGTGTATATGAAGGTGGAGTTCTAAACATGTGAGAAAGAGAGAGTAATTAGAAACTAGATCTAATCGAGAGAGGACACCTCAAAACACAATTAGAGGAAGCTCTAATTCAAGTAGAGGGTCTCTAATTAGAAGCTCTAATTAGGCAATCGAATTCTAGTAGAGAGAGAGAGGCTTGAGAACCAATTGTATGTTTTTCTTTGAGCCATGGGGTCCTTTATATAGTGGGAGGAGAGGGAATACTTTCCAGAAGGGAGAGGAGTCCTAGTTGTCCTAGTAGGTGGTGGTCGCGCTATGAGGAGGTGGCTGCGCCACCCTCCTAGCCCAACTCGGATTGGTGACGTGGAGTCCAACTCTACCTCCCACTCCTTCCATTTTTTTCTTTTTCTCCATTTTCTCTCCAATTAATTCAGAAAAAATACCGGGACGATGAGTACCATTATGTGAAGCCATTGGGGCCCACCTGGCAGCCCCTAAAATAGGGTGCGACTATATGGGGGAAATCTGCCCTCCTCCGGCACTACACCATTATATGGAAAGTCCCTGAAACTCCCCCGGAATCCTATGATCCCTTTAGCTAAAATCATCGATATTATCTAACGATGCCAGAAATATATTTTGTACACCCTGGGAAATCTCATGCCCCCTTGCATTTTCTCCATAAAGCGTGCTGGCTCAGTTTCTCTCTTAGAACAATTCCGGATTAAATTCCAGTAGTAATATAAACTATTTCTATTACATTACATACAATGCCCTCATTATAAATTATCTCCGATGTATAAAATATATCTATCATGCATAAACACCGTTCGTATGATACTCCTAGTTGATCTGGACCTACCGATATACACAAAAATCATCCAAACTTAAGTGTGTTTCCCCTACATGTTCGATAGCGTGTGGACATGAAACTGGAAACTTTTTCCTTTTCAACAATCAATAGCGGGGCAATGGATGCCCATATTAACTCCCACATACTATATGAATAAATTTCTCAACCTGTTGATTATTATACAATTTTCCTATTACTCATGATACTAAACTTATCCGAGACTATGAATTCTGGTATTGTCGTCAAAAATCTCTGGTTCACTTATACGTTTGTCTTGTCTTGTTAACCAGTAAGTTTCCACTTTCTCGTTTTTGTATTATGATATCCCACATGATGTATCATCATCATGCATTGTATACAAAACTTATGGATGTCAAGAATACCGAGTGGGCCCAGACATGTATCTCTCTTTTTACGGAGGAGTAATTCCCATCTCAGAACATCGAGGTAATATAATACTTTAGAATTATCCAGTAGCTCCTATTTTGTTTACCTTGTTTATGGTGTGATCCTTGATAGTATCAAAGTAAAACCTCTACAGTATATTATCTCGATAACGTCATGGTCAAAGGATGCATTGTAATATAACCATGTTGTGACAAAGATGTCTTAGTGGAATCTCTTAGCATATCAATCTACTTAGTGAATACCCAGCCATATTGTTCTCTTCCAACAATATACCATTCATCGATGTTGACATAAACAATGTCCATGACCAGGAAAACATAGTCATCAAACATCCAATGAATTAGTCATAAAAGGCAAGACTAGGATTTATTTATATGTTCATGTTACTACATGTCAGCGTGAGTTTTTCTATGAATCCCATATTCAGGAACCACGTCAGTTATAGCACAGTAATATAAATCATGATTATGAAACAGATGTAAAATGTTATTTCCTTTTGGGCATACATCCAACAGGATGAGTTCCCCGTGTTTTTTTTTGGCACCTTGAGTGTTCTAGAATGGTACCAACTACGGAAGCAACTAGAGTGTTCTAGCAGTGAAGAAAACTATACAAGATCAACAAGTCGGGACCATGTCATTCTAAAAACAGACTTCACTCAAGGTGCCAAAAATACCAGCAAAGCGTTCAGCACCAACTCCTTCTGCAGAATTTTGTCCAGATATTTATCAATATTTTACATGTTAGTAGTCCATTTTTTGTTGCTGAATTTGTGTTTGGATATAAAGTTGTCTATGTTGTTCAGTACCGACTCTTTTTGCAGAATTATGTTACCCTTCTACATTTTTCTTTAAGTTTCCACATTTGTAATTTCATTTTTTTATGGTGATATATATGAATGTTTTAGGTAGCACCTAATATATGCATAACTTTTTGTCTTGTTTAGTTCTGTTAGTATGAATACATCACTACTGAGTAATTTTTGTGTGTTAGCTTAATTTTTTTGTGTGGTTTCAGTAAGAAACATCCATATATGGTCTAATTAATGTATCAAGATTTTCTTCAATTGGTGTTTTTTTTGAAGTGTTAAGATTAGATGATTTGTTTATGTAAATGGTTTTATTGATTAAAATTGTGCTTATCAATTTATTTAAATTTTGGGTTTTTTGTAGTGGACGTGCACCATGGGGAGGAAACAGAAGCTGGTTGTTGAGACCGCAGAGGATGTCGGTGGTGCTTCTATGAAACGACGACGGAACAAACGAAATGTTGTTGACGTTGAGGTTGATGATGGAGGTGGTGCAGAATGTCACGCAAAACCTCGGTGTAATAGGGTGTCGCCATGTCAGGTTGTGAAGTTGTATGACTAGATCACCGAAGACCAGAAGGCTGCATTTGCTAAGATGGAGCGTGATAGTGTCATTGGAATCCAGTGTGATGTCCTGCACAACTCACTTATCTGCTGGTTTGCTAGTACGTATGACAAGCACACTTGTGAATTTGTTATTCCGGGGTGCGGAAGGATCCCCTTGAATGATCAAAGTGTTTTCCGTTCTCTTGGGATTCCCACTGGTGATGAACCTATTGTTAATGCTGATATCAAGGCTAAGCTTGGTCCTCGTCTTTTCCCTAGAGATAGTAGTACTCCTTACACATCTCGATTGTTTGAAATTTTGAAGGCTATGACTTCTGATGACCAGAAGGCATAAGAATGTAGACATGATGTAAATAACAAAAGTTTGAGAAGTTTAAGTGATTCATATAGCTCAAAACTCGGTTTGGTATGAACTACTTCCTCTTTGGTGGGGTTGATCGCTTCGAGAAGTTGATTGATACTTGCTCTGATCCAAGCTGCTCAGTCAAGGTATGTTCTCAAAATAATTTTGCAGGTGCATTTTTCACTTTTAGTGATTTATTTCCTTCTTTTATCTTTGTTGTTGGCTTAACCTCTTTTTCCTTTTCAGCAAAAAGCTGAAGTATATAATCTGATGGGCACTTCTGTGTCCGTACTTGTTGGTTTAAGGGGCTCGCTCGTTGGAGGGTGGACAATGTTGCAACCAACCGCTGGTCCTAAAATGGTGCAACTGTTCAGTAACTTTACCCAGGATTTTGTTGGTGTAAAAGCTAGCTCATCCCAGCCAACCGGTGAAGAGGAAATGCCATAACAAACTGGTGATGTAGCAAAGGTGTTGCTGATGCTAAACCTCCTTGAACACAACCAGTTTGTAGGGTTACACGTTTGTTTATAGCAGCAAAGAAGGGTGTTGTTTCAGATGATTTGGATGGAGACTATCCGACTGATGATGGTGGGTTTAACTCGAATGGGTATGATACTAACTCTGATGGAGGTTCAGATGATGATGATCCATAACCTTACATCCTTGAACATAGGATAAAAACCATCATACAAGGAAACTCAGTCAGACTAGTCTGGTTGGGAGGGCGATCCAGCTTTTGAATCACCTGCTGCTGCAGCATCGAGCAAAGATGTGGATGTAGATAACACTGCCACTAACGATACAAATGTTGGTTTGGATGATAATATAATGTCATAGGCTAGCGCATATTCGAGTGATATCCTGCTTGCCGATTCTAGAAAATTTGCCCGAGAGGATTTATCTGTCCCAGAAGCTAGCGCATATTCTAGAGAGATACCTCCGTATGGTTCTGGAAACATTGCACGAAAAGAATCATATGTTCCTAAAGGTAGCGTCCATTTGGATGGTACCAGCATGTTGGCAGAAGCAATTGACATTGTCGATAACATATTATCTTATCCGACGAAAGGTGGTGACCGAGCAGATGGTGCTTCCATTCGTTTGTATAGGAGGAGGAGGAGGTTACAATCTCTTAATGACACTCAAAGTTTAATTACTGGTGTTGTTTTGTCCGAACTTGAATTAACTATAGCCACTATACGTCGTGCATTTCCTTCTCGTATGTGTACTAATTGGACCCCTCCGAAGAAGATGACCCCATTGAGGTGCATACAATAACTTGGAAAATGCAATCATACACATCGGAGAGCATTACAAGACAAGATTAAAAATCTATAAAGATACAAGTGAAACACTCTAAAAGATATGAACAAAGTAATCATAATTTCATGGTTCATGGGATCCCAACAAACACAACATGTAGCAACTACGTAACATTGATCTTGATCATGGTAGGCAATTCACAACATCTAAACATGGAGGCACAAGGGAGATAGAAGACCATCTAGATACTGCTATGGGCCCGTAGTCCCAAGATGAACTACTCACGCATCTGTCCGGAGGAAATCATGCAATGTAGAGGCCTCCGGTGATGACCCCCCTCTCCGGCAGGGTGCCGGACCAGGACTCTAGAAGCCCTAGATTGGACTTTCGAGGTAACGACTGTATCTGTTCCATGGAAAATTTCTCCGTCCCCAGAGTTTTTAGGGTAAAAGGCAATTTATAGGCGAAGAGGCGGCGTGAGGCGACGGCCAGTGCCATGGGGTGACCCCATGGTGTGGCCTAGGGGCGTTCCCGATGGCCCCCTGGCCCCAACTCTGGCTCTCCTTTAGACTCTCTTCCTTTCGGGCAAAAAATAATCTTCGTGTTTTTTCAAGACTTTTGACGAATATTTTCTTCAGAGCTTTTCTGAAATACAAAAACAGCAGAAAACATAAAATAGATCTGGGCATTGTAGAAAACATGCAAGAACATAAAGAAAACAAGCATGGAGCATACAAAATTATAGATACGTTTGAGACGTATCAGTTGGTCCGAAGGAGAGTAGGGTATCATTCGGGTCATTCCAACGTGATAGAATTAATATTCAAGAGACATTACGGAGGGCATGGGATGTCCTGGGATGTTGGAAATATGTTTCTGACATTAAGAAGTAATGGTTGATGTCGTTACGATATCACAGAAACAAGTCTGGTGTCAATCGGTGCCATTTTGGAGAAGTTACTATGAGAGAGAAATTATTGCACGCTTTACGGAGCAAGTGCAGAGGGGCATGAGATGTCCAGGAGATGTTATAATATATATTTATAACATCCTTAGATAGAGTTGATGATTTTATCTATAAGTATTATACGTTTTAGAAGATTTTCAGATGACTTTCCATAAAAGGGGGGAGTGCCGAAGGGGGAAAGAGTTCCTCCTATGGGAAAACCCAATTTTGGGGGCTGCCAGGTGGGGACCATGGTCTCATATTGCGCACTACCACTCCCTGGGAGTTTCACTGATTTATTTGATAAATAAATGAGGTGTAAAACAAGGAAAAATAAAAAAAGGTGAAAGGGGAGGAGTTGGACTCCATCTATGAGTCCAATCCGAAATCCCCTAGGGACGGGTGCGGCCAAGAGTAAGGGGAGGCCAAACCGACCTAACCCCAAGGTAGGTACCCCCTTTGTCCCACTATACAATCCCACCCCTCCCTCATTGTGAGATCATCCAATCGGCCTTCGGGATTCTCTCTCTCTCACACACACACACACACAATTAGAGACCCTCTAATTGAATTAGAGCCTCTAATTAGAACCTGTCTAATTGGATTAGAGCCTCTAACTAGAACACTTCTAATTGGATTATAACTTATTACTAGAGACCCTTTGATTGGTTTAGGGATTCTTCTAATTGGAAGATGATGATCGTCGCTCGATTAGACCTAGCTCTAATCTCTCTCCCTCTTTCTCCCATGTGTTGGGATCTCGCCACCTCAATGTGAACCTGCGATGCCTAGACCTGGATGGCGAAGCACTGCAGGAATTTGACAGACATATGTGTGCGACCTCTCATATGGGTAACACGTGATACCCTCACTCTGCTCGATACAGAAAGTGGGATACGGGGAATCGACAATAGTCCCACTACTAGGCTTAGCAGTGGGACTCTTCATCGGGCATCAGCGACATCTTCATCGACACTCCTTTCGTGCTTTGTGTTGGTAACAAATCAGATCTATCGATGCCTTTACCTGCATAATAGATCATGTGTGTTATGTAGGACGGAGAATTTTAAATTCTACTACGTGACCCAATACATATCACAACACGGTTATATTACAATGTATCCTTTGACCATGAGGTTATCGGGGTGATATATTCTGGAGGTTTTAATTTGGTACTATCTAGAGTCACACCGTAAACTGGGTGAACATAATGGTAGCCACTAGGTAATTCCAAAACAGTATATTGCATTGATGCTCTGAGATGGGAATTACTCCTCCGTAAAAAGAGAGATACAAGTCTGGGTCACTCAGTAATCTTGATATCCATAAGTTCTACAAATAATGAATGATGATGATACATCATGTGGGATATCATAATACAGTAACAAGTAAAAGGAAGCTTACTTGTTAACAAGATAGACAAAGGTATAGTGAACCAATGATTGTTTAATGGCAATACCGGAATCCATAGTCTCAGGTAAGTTTGGTATCATGAGTAATGGGAAATTGAATAATAGCCAACAAGTTTAGCAGTTTATTCTTATAGTATGTGGAATTCAGTATGGGTGTCCATGACCCCACTATTGAGTATTTAAAAGGATAGAGTTTCCAGTTTCATGTCCACATACTATCGAACCTGTAAGGGAAACACACTTAAGTTAGGGATGGTTTATGTGTATATCGGTAGGTGCGGATCAACAAGGAGTATCATCGGAAATGTGTTTATGTGTGACAGATATATTTATATATTGGAGAGAATTAATATTGGGGGCATTAGATATCAACAAGGAGTATCATCGGAATTTATTTCAGAGTTGTTATGAGAGAGAAGTTGAGGATGCACGCTTTATGGAGAAGTGCAGGGACATGAGATGTCCCGGGGTGCCGAAATATATTTCTGACATCATTACATAATGTCAATGATTTTGTCTAAAAGGGTCATTGTTCCGGAAGAGTTTCAGGCAAAAGCCAAGAAGGGGGTGCCGGAGGGGGACAGGAATGCCCCTCATGTCTGCACCTAATTTTAGGGGCTACAAGATGGGCCCCAGGGCACCACGCATTGGCACATGCCATGCCTGCATGTTTCCGGATTTAATTATAGAGAAAAAATAAGAAATGAAAAAAGGAAAAAGGAAAAGGGAAAGGGAGGTGGAGTTGGACTCCACTTGGGAGTCCAATTCGAGTTGAGCAAGGAGAGGGGTGCGGCCACCTCCTTGGTGCAGCCAACCCCCCTCCTAGCTTAACTAGGACGCCTCCTCTCCTCTGGTATATATCCCCTCCCCTCCAACTATAAAAGGATCCCAAAGGCTTGATTCTAATTAGAGACCCTCTAATTGAATTAGATCTTCTTCTAATCCGGGTTTTGAGGTGTCCTCTCCCAATTAGATCTAGCTTCTAATTACTCTCTTTCTCTCTCTCATGTGTTGAGAAGTTCACCTTGATATACACATGCATCGTCTAGTCATGAACGACGAAGCGCTACAGAACTGGTCCTGATGTATGTGTACATACTCTCAGAGGGGTAACACGTGAGACCCTCACTCTTCTAGTTAAAGGTGTTGGATACGGGAAGTCGGCAATATCCTCACCCACATGCTTGTGCGTGAGGATCTTCAACGGGCTTCATCGACATCATCACCAACACCTCTTCCGCTTCTATGATGTCTGGTACACGATATCAAGAACTATATCTTGAAATTGTGATTCACTTGTATCTTCATAGATATATCTTGGCGGTTGTGTAGCTTGTATGGAGAAAAATTTAATTTCCCGTACACGCAACACAGTACTCTTAACAATTATGCTCCGGTTATCATCAACCGACTATCGTAACAGGAGGCTATAACGGTGACTTCCAAGTATGACTTAAAGTGTGTAATGAAACCGAGAATATTCAAGAATGGTACTTAATCCTCTAGACGACCAATCATCTATCCATACACAATGTGATTTATCACAAGGACATCGGAGGTATGAATGAGAAAAACAGAATGATATCGGTACAAAAATGTATATGTGTAATGATCACAGTAATGATACCTAGTGATATCATTGGTATCGTGAAGCTAAGGTGATCACAATAATGAGTAACACAAAAGGTTCTTTCCTTATTCGTGAATACACACGAGCCATCATGGGAGTCCATGATTCCGCTGCTGGTTATTGTTCAGTAAGTGTATTGCCGAACCTTCGGGGTCACATGCTTAAGCTGTGTCAACCTTTATTTGAGAGTGTTTGTAGTCATAGTGGTGCATGAGAATGGTCGAATTTATTCCGATGTCTTAGGAACAACTCTAATGTCAATCAGAGGTGTTTCGGGAGAAGTTACCATGAGAGGCATATAATTCATGTGAAAGGCCGAAAGATTTTTGGGAGAATTACGGGCACACATGAGATGTCCCGGGATCGTAGAAAGTGTTTCGGACATCATTGGATAGAGTATATGATTTTATCTTAAGAGTTTACAGGCATGAGATGTCCCAGGATCCTATAAAGTGTTTGTGACATCAATGGATAGAGTCTATGATTTTATCTAAGGAGTTCACAGGATTCCGGACAAATAGCGGAGAGAACCCGAGAAGAGTAAGTGTCGTAGGGGGAGAGGGGGGCTTGGGGTTGTGCCTCACATGGTGGAGGATGCCGCATGGGACCCGGTGCCACCTTGGTAGGTGCCCCATATCCCCCTGGTCTTCCTTGTTTGGTTTTGGTGAATTTTCAAAAGTTCCAAATTAAGCGAAAGGGAAAAAGAAATGGGAGGAGTAAGGTGGGTGGACTCTAATGAGGACGTGATCACACGATCGTTGGGAGACCCCAAGCGGAAGGTATGATGCAGTCTAGAGTTAGTTTTCCCCTAGTATAGAACCAGAGTTATCAAACCAGTAGGACTTCGTAGTCTTGAAGAAGGTTGCTCTATCAATGACGCCATAAAAGTACTATTGACGAAGCGTGGAACCTGCATGAAAGCACAAAATCTCTCTTGCCCCAACTTTCTGGAAGGTTGTCAATCTTCCGATCTTGCTGAAAGCAGGAGAATTAAACGTACAGAGTCTGGGAATACAATAAAAGTAAAAAACACGATAGTAAGGAACAATTATGAAAGTGCTTAAAAGAAGTTTTGCAATATGAGGAAAATAGGAGGGGGCATAGGTTCACTAGTGGTGTCTCTCCAAAGAAAACAGACATGATGGGCGAACAAATTATAGGTAGGCAATTGACAAATCATGAACGTATAAACATACTATTATGACGAGATAAAGTTTATGGGTTCTAAAATTGTAGGCATTATGTCAAGGCATATGGACCACTATCCAGCATGCATACATATCTAAATATCCACCTCAAGAAAGCTATCCAGCAAATCCCTTGGTATTAAGTTGCAGCAACGAAGTGATTGCTATGTGTGCAACAGACAAATGCATTAAGATCAATACGTAATGTAAGCAGTGTTTCTCATCTGTAGACATGAACACCGTTGTTTTCTCCCTAGTGGAAACATCACATCCTACCCCCGCACGTCTACGTCACTCGAGCGCGGGCAACAAGGAGGCATGAACCCACTATCTAGCATATGAACCCTCTCTTGGAGGTGAAAACAACTACGTGGCCAAGGTAATCATAAATACCGGAGAGCATTGCAAGATAATATTAAAACTCTCTACAAATATAAGTGAATACATCTCAGATTGACATGAACAAAATAATCATAATCTCATATTTCATCATAACCCAGCAAAGACAACATGCACAATTACATAATGATGGTATCGCTCATATGAGACAGCTCACGAGACTCTAAATATGGAGGCATAGGGGAGAGAACAACCATCTAACTACTGCTATGGACCCGTAGTCTCGAGATAAACTACTCATGCATCTGTCCGGAGGCTATCATGGTGATGTCGAGGCCTCCGGTGACGACCCCCCTCTCCGGCAGGGTGCCAGAGAAGGACTCCAGAAGCCCTAGATTGGACTTTCAAGGTGACTGCATGTCTCTATATGTTTCGTGGAAATAACTTCGTCCCCAATGTTTTTAAGGTAAAAGGCAATTTATAGGCGAAAGGGAGGCGATAGGTGGTGGCTAGGTCCCCGAAGGACCCACCAGATGCGGCCTAGGAGGGGGGCTACGCCTGGCCTAGCCCTCCTCTGGCTCCCCTTTGGACTCCGTCTTCGTTCCGGGAAAAAATTGATCTCCATGGAGTTTCAGCCCGTTCCGAGAATATTTTCTTAAGAACTTTTCTAAAATAGAAAAACAGCAGAAAACAACAACTTGCTTGGGGCATCTTATTTATAGGTTATTCTGTGAAAACATCCGGAAAATGACAGAAAACTTGTGGAAAACAAAAGGTTTTGGGTAGAAAATAAACATGGAGTATCAAAAATTATAGATATGTTTGCAACGTATCAGACTCCCAATTGGAGGAGTTCAATCCGAATTGGACTTTGGGAGGGGGTGCGGCCAAGCTAGGTCCGGCACACCAAGCCCCCTTCCCCAAGGAAAGTCCCCCCTCCCACTATATAAACCCCTACCCATGGGGCGAGACACACAATTGAGTTGCATATTTCTCTATGGGGTTTTGAGGTGTCCTCTCTATTTAGATGAGATCCAATTTCTCTCTCTCGTACGTTGAGAATTCATCTGTCTCATATAGTTCTGATATGGTTGATCTAACCTAACACTACTGCTACGCTGAAAGGTTGTCTCTCTTCTTTGGCACCGATTTCTGGATGGCGTAGCGCTGACGTATTGGCGCAAGTGGATGCATGGATAATGGAAGAGGGATTACACATGTGATTCTTAGCTAGGGAGTCGTCAACATTCTCACCTTCGGGCTTGGACGTGAGAATCTTCATAAGGCTTCACCGACAACGTTAACAACAAACGCATTCTTCCACCGCGGTGTTTGTAAGTATTAGATATGGAATATTGTGTGTTTCATATCTTCATAGATTGGTATTTATGTAAGACAATTTTTTGTAAATTCCTACACGTAACCCAACATGGGGGCATGCGCCTCCATACTTGGTGCGCCGGGTCTAGGGGGTGGGCTCCACATGGGGTTGCAGCCAAGGGAGAGGAAACCACCTCCCCAAGCCTTCACCTACCCCTCCCCCTTCCTATATAAATAGAGGAGCTCCTCTCCCAGCAACATACAAGTTGGATCTGAGACTTTTTAGGTATCCTCTCTCTCCGATATATTCTCTCTCTCTCTCTCTGTCTCTCTCGTATGTTAGGATCTTCACCATTGCGTCCACCAACAGTTCCTGGTTCTAGACAACAAAACTATGCCCGACTAGAGGATAGGGATGCGTTCGAACTCTGAGAGGGATTCTGTGTTGGGACCTTATTCGGATTGATCGGGGATTTGGCGACATTGTCACCACTAGGATTTAGCCGTAAGTATATTCACCAAGCTTCATCAAAATATATTTCCTCTACATGGTGTTGGTATGATCTAGATCTAACTCTTGCTTGTAACTTCATAGATAGATCTTGGATGTTACGTGTAAGGAGAAATGTTTTGTTTTCCATTCGTGGAACCCTATACTCACTCGATATCACAAACAACACGAGTAGCTCTGGTGTAGGAAATGACCAGATATGATGGGAAAATATTTTTTTGATGAAGAGAGTTACACGGTGTTATGATTCTGAAGGCGGCCTCTGAAATCTAAATACTCTTTTCACTATTGCAATGTGCGGAATGTATACTTGGCTAGAAGGGCAACATGGACCTGCTATGTCGCGAGCTTAATCTATAAATTTATACATGATATACACATAGTGAATACTCTTCACACAGACCACTCTGTTTTCTTCTGGGCTTCTTTTCCCGCCTAATGACGTTATAAGATTGATTTTCTCCGCTTGTGTTAGAGGCACTATTTTATTTTACACATGTGAACAATATCAACTAATTTTAAGAGCGACTGCCTATTCATATATTTATATCATATAAATATTAGCATGAGGAAACTTATAGACTATTTGTATATATTATTGTGATAAAGAATATTTTTGTGCTAAGAGTTTGGTTCCATCTCGTAGGACGATAAAGTGGTTACATATGTAGATGAATGTGTTTGCATACTTACGCACAAAGATAAACATGAGCAAGTGAAGAATAAATATGATACATTTTCTGTAGGGTTGGATATCATAGCTTGCATAAATGTGTACATTGTCGGATCTACATGCCTCGAGTATCTATCTAATATATTTCAATATTATCCCTAGCTAGTATTAGAGGACCACGTAGATGAAAATTCATACTCCGACCACACCTATGAAATCTATCGAAAACCAAGAAATATGCATAAAAAAGAAGTAGGAAGCACGAAAATTCGCTTTGTAGCTCGGGTACATAGACCCGATTTTTGAATTTTTTTTTGAAACCAACATTTTTAAGTTTCAGATAATCCCAGAAAAAATCTAGACGTAGACAATGACATGATCTACGGCTATGCAAAATTTCAGCTCGAAATAGTTTGTATTCCGTGCGACACAAAAATGACAAATTTTGACAATTTGGAAAGTTTTTTTAATCTGGCACTGTTCACCATCCCAGATCTAAATTTTTGTCATTTTTACACAGCAAGAAATACAGAATATTTTGCAATTATATTTTGCGCACCTGGTAGAAGTTATCATTATCTACGTGTAGAATTGTTTCTAGTTTTTTCGGAAATTTAAATTTTTTAATTTTGAATCTGCAAAATACCGGGCTGCATGTAGCCCGGGCTACAAATCACCGCGTCCTAGGAAGCATGTATTATTCACAAGGAACTAAATAGAAATAATGTCTACTTTTATATCCTACTTAATATATCTATATACTGTATCAAGGCGTTTACTATTTAAACAGATTATACCAAAAAGATTCCGGTCTATTACAAATTATAAATTACATTCAAAACAAAGCAACGAGAAGATATGAATTCAGGATTTAAACAAAGCCACAATTAGCGACCATGCCACACTCCTCGACATAGACACCTCACCGGGGGTCGCCTTACAGATCTGAATGGCATGCCCAAAAAGCACAACCAGCGCAACCTTTTTTTTAGATTAGAGGATGACTAGTATTGAGATTTGGGTTGTCCAATTCAGTGTGGGGGGGTGGGGGGAGGGGGTTCAGAAAGATCTTTAGGGTCTGTCAGTGGCCGAAGGGGGGGGGGGAATTTGAGGGTGGAGCGCGATAGGGACTACATCGAAGCCCTTCTGCATGCAACAGTATCCGGAAGAAACTTGATAGTCGCAACCTAACATTTTAGTTTATCAAAACTAAACTATTGTTAGGGACAAAACATAATATTTGCGAGATTGTGTTTAAATAAAATGATCCCGTTATCTGTATTTTACGAGTTATAAAACTTGACCATAAATATTTGGTCAATGGAATATTCATCATCAATCTCGACATAAAAATTATGAAACTATATAGCGACCACATTCATACATGTTTCGGTTGAGTTATCAAGAAATTCCTTGCAAAAAGATGCCACGATAATATTTCTCTAGTTTCAATATATTTAGATTTAGTTTCTCAAATGCTTCTACCGACTATATAAATTATGAAAACCATATACCATGAATTTATTCTGATGATTTGATAAATGCAATATTTCATAATCACCATGGAGCGCGAGTTGAGGACCGACGGTAGCTTAGCACTCAATGGGCATTGTGGAGGTGATGGCTTATCTATTTGGCCATGTGGATGGTGAAGGGAGGGCGGCTGTGATCCCTGGTGTTGGCGGTGCTTCGGCAGTGGCGGCGACCATATCGCGTAATGGAGGTCTATTTTGATGACAACAGGCTGTCCGTGGATCCATGGTACGGCGCGAAGGTTTTTTCGTGCGAAAGCCTAGCGATTCGACGCCAGCGGCGGCAATGCCTGTGGGTGTCATGACCCTCATGCGGGCATCTCTAAGTACCTCCCACACCAGAACTTTGGGTGAAAACCCTTAACCATTTCGGTCTCGGCGACGATGGTACGTGGCGCCATCACCCTCTTCGGTTGCGTCATTGTGGAGTTTTGGTTCCTTTCGGTCCCACCATGCTAGCATCGGCGGATGTGCTCGGGTCCTCTCGATGCAATTCGGCCCCGGCATGAGTGTTCTAGGCGACCTCGTATTCTTTACACGCGACTTAGTTGTCTTTAGTCACGGTCCTTGGTATCTGCTCCTGCCAGGATCGACGCTCCACGGCCCAGAGCAAGAGGGAGGTGGCCCTTTCCAGCGCCAACTTGGTGGGTCCGAAGCGACGATGTCTGGCGGTTTCACAAGGAGGCGTTGGTTCACCTCGTGTTGATGTTCTTGTGTGTGTCATGGAGGGTGCGGCTTCTTCTACTCCCATCGATCCATAAAAAAGTGTCGCTCACTTTGTACAAAGTTTGTACTGACTTAGTATAAAATGAACGACACTTTTTATGGATTGGAGGGATTTTTTTCTTTTATATTTGATCTGCTTTTTTAAAGGGTTTTTCTTATCATTTTGTATCGGTTTGGCGGTGTAACTTTACTTATAAAGCGGGACGGAATCCTCTTTCGAGAGTTCAGGGGGAAACATATCCTCCATTCTAGAGATAGAATTGGCTGCTCTTGTCTCCCCAAAAACTCCCCGTAGGATTTAACTAAAGCTTCAACTGGGGAACTTCCAAACAAACACCAATTGTTGGGAGCATGGTGTCACGCACCGTGACATGGAAACAACGAGCACCGATGCGTCGACTATATCTACCGCAGCGTACAACCAGAAGTGTGGGCCCGCTGAAGACCGGAGGCCCAGCCCACGAAAGGGAACGCGGGTCAGGAAGCCCAACCCACGCTACCTGTGAACGGGGTGCCGTGTGAGTAGGGTGTGGATGAAGTAGAACCCTAAGGGGCAGCGACAATTCTCTCCTCAATCCCTGTATCTCTCTCTTCCTCACTCCCCTGAATTCTTGTATCCAACCACCTATCGAATTCATCGAGTGAGTGATCTATCGGGAGCATAACAAACTGGTATCAGAGCCAACCCCCAAATTTTATCTCATCCACCCCAAATCTGGCCGGTCGATTTCCTTCGATTATCCTCACCCGACGAGGCCAAGAGAAGCCGATGGAGGAACAAACCAAGCTACTGGCGGATCTGACCGCGGCGGTGTCTTCGATCAACTCCAAGTTGGGCGAGATCCACCGGGCGGTGCTCGAGCTGCACACCTGGAAGCCGGTGATGGAACGATCTATTGAGTCGTTGCGGGCAGAATCGGGGGATCTTCGTGGCCGCCTCATCGACATCGCCAAACCGTCACCCCTAGCCTCCTCGCAAAGCGGGAAGCTACCTCCCTTGCTCACGATCTCGGCGGACGCGCCCGACACCATGCTCAAGAAGCCCGTCACGTCTGATCCGGACGCGGGGCTGATGGAAGATGGTGGCGACGGCGACGGGCAAGGCCATGGGGACTGATCGAACCAACGGGGTAATCGAACTAGAGATCCAACGATTCTGGACGGTACCCCGGCCAAGGGTACGTACTCACACCCAGGCTTCGGTTTGTGATTCGTCTGATTCTTCTCGGGGATGGGGTTCACATCGTTTGCCACCACCACCGCGGGTCGATTTTCCCCTTTTCGATGGTGATAACCCCCGGGCTTGGAAGCTCAAATGCGAGGCTCACTTCCAGTTCTGTGCGCTGCATCCCAATACATGGGTGAATTGAGCATCGATGTATTACGTGGACGGGGCTCTATCTTGGTTACAGTCGTCTGAGGCACATTTGCATTTTCCCGTTTGGAAGGACTTCGTGTTTGAAATTTGTTCCCAATTTGGCCGAGCCGATTTTCAACACCATTTACGTTTGTTTAACAAGCTGCGCCAGACTGGCTCAGTGGCGGAATATGTGAGCAAGTTCAACGAACTGATGCACAACCTCACTGCTCACCAGAATTCGTGGGAGACTGCCTATTTTATTACGCATTTCATTGATGGTTTGCAAAGGGATATTCGCTCTGCTGTTGTGTTACACCAACCAAGTACTCTCGATACTGCCGTCGATCTTGCTCTGTTACAGGAAGGAGTGCTGGAAATGTATCGCCAGGAGACGCGGCGAGCGGAATTTTCCTCCGCGTCGCGGGTCAACTTGCGCACGGCGGTGCCGCTCCCACCTCCACCTCTCGCCAAGGAAAACACAGCACGAGAAGAGCGACGCTTGGGGAATACTCCTCGCCATGCAGCCATAGATGACAAGGTGTCGTCTCTTCGTCCATATCGGCGAGCACGAGGCCTCTGTTTCACCTGTGGGGAGATATACAGTCGCGACCATCGTTGCGGCCATACTGTCCCTCTGCACGTCGTGGAAGAGTTGCTCGCCCTGGTTCAGCCGGATGAGGGGGCTCTGGAGTTTGCAGGAGATGTGAAGAGTGAGAAAGACAGTGATCTGATGCTTATCTCTCAAGCGGCAGTGGAAGATGGAAAAGGGGTGACAACGATGCGACTGCAAGGATGGATGCCACGAGATGCTCATGCTGGTGGACTCAGGCAGCTCGCATACCTTCATCAACGCTGAATTCACCGAGAAGTTGCAGATGCAAGCAAGGGCGACCAGGCCTCTCCATGTGAAAGTGGCCAATGGGGGCAAAATGACATGTAATTCTGAATTGGCAGACTGCGGTTGGTGGACACAGGGGCATGAATTCACCACAAATTTCAAGATCCTACCACTGAGCTCGTATGATGTGATCCTTGGGTATGATTGGTTAACCCAGCATAGCCCCATGACAGTCGACTGGCTCAAGCAGACAATGGTGTTTACTTCAGGGGGCAAGCAAGTGCAGTTGAGGGGTATTCAACCTGATGTGTCCAAGTGCCCAAAAGTTACTCCTGAACAACTGAAGGCACTGATTCATCAATCACGAGTGGCTCGGGTGGTGCAGTTATGTTTGCTCAGGTATGATAAGCCCAATACTGAGTAAGAACTGCCCCAGGTGGCAGTGCAGCTACTTGACGAATTTGACACACTATTTGAAGAACCCAGCGGGCTACCGCCGCAGCGCAGTTTTGACCACGCCATTCCCTTGCTCCCCGGGGCCAAGCCAGTCAACCTACGACCGTACAGATACAATCCTGCTCAGAAGGATGAAGTGGAAAAGCAGATTGCTGAAATGTTGCGACAGGGTATCATTCGAATCAGTACGAGTCCCTACTCTTCGCCAGTGATTCTGGTATTGAAGAAAGACCTGACATGGAGGTTTTACGTGGATTTCCGTCAATTGAATGTCATCACCATCGAAAATCGATACCCACCGCCAGTGATCGACAAACTGTTGGATGGGTTATCTGGGTCCTGCCTATCACTAGCCTAGATCTTCGAGCGGGCTATCATCAGATCCGCATGAGGCCAGAGGACGAGCACAAGACGGCCTTCAAGACGCATCACGGACACTATGAGTTCCGAGTCATGGCGTATGGATTGACTGGGGCTCCAGCGACATTCTAGGGGTTGATGAACACCATTTTGCAACCGCTCCTTCGTCGTGGTGTGCTCGTGTTTATTGATGACATTTTAATCTACAGCAAAGACATGGCTTCCCATTTGGCACTCTTGCGGCAGGTGTTCGCGATGCTGATGAAGCATCAGCTCAAAATCAAGCGTACCAAGTGCAAGTTCTTTCATCCGTCTCTTGTATACCTGGGGCATGAGATAAGTGCAGAGGGAGTCCGAACAGACAACAAGAACATTGAGGCTGTCAGGAACTGGCCTCGCCCCCTAAACACCAAGGAGGTCATAGGATTCCTAGGGTTAGCAGGGTACTATCGAAAGTTTGTCGGGAACTTTGGAATCATTAGTCGCTCACTCACAGACTTGCTGAAGACGAACTCCACTTTATGTTGGACCGAGCTGGAAGAAGCTGCATTCACGACGATGAAACAGGCTCTTATCTCCGCACCAGTGCTGGCCCTGCCGGATTTTACTGCTACTTTTGAGATAGAAACAAATGCATCAGATCACGGCATTGGGGCAGTCTTGCTACAGAACAAGCATCCGTCGGGGTACCTCAGCAAGGCATTGGGACCACGCACAAGCACGTTGTCCACATACGAGAAGGAGGCATTGGCCATACTGATGGCAGTAGATCATTGGCGGGCGTACCTTCAGCCGGTAGAGTTCATTATCCACACTGATCAGAAGAGCCTGTTCACTTAGAGGACCAACGGATATCCACCCCGTGGCAACAAAAAGTGATGCTAAAACTGCTGGGATTGCGTTATCGCATTATCTACAAGAAAGGGTCGGAAAATCAAGCCGCGGACACTCTGTCTCGCTGCCCCTAGCCGGCCGACGGTGAGCTAGCAGCAGTATCTGTGTGTCTGTCTACTTGGCTCGAAGAAGTACAGCTGGGGTACTGTGTCGATCCTTAGGCTTAGAAGGTGTTGGGCCACGACTCCACAACCGCGGGCGCGGGTGCATCTGGATTCACTATCGAGGATGGCATCATCCGAATCCAAGGACGAGTGTGGGTGGGCTGCAATGAAGCCCTTCAGCTCAAGATTCTAGCTGCGTTGCATACGAGTGCTATCGGTGGACATTCAGGATTCAATGTTACCTACCGCTGGGTTCACATTCTTTTCGCTTGGCCATGCATGAAGGCGATGGTGCGACGATTCGTGGAGGAATGTACAATCTGCAAACAAGCAAAGCCCGAGCGAGTCTGTTACCCAGAACTCTTGGAACCTCTACCAGTTCCACCTCATCTCTAGCATACTGTCACCATGGACTTCGTGGAAGGACTTCCTCGCTCATCAGGCTACAATTGTATCATGGTCGTGGTGGACAAACTTTCCAGGTACGCTCACTTTGTGCCGCTGAAACACCCCTTCACGACCTTCCAAGTGGCACAAGCTTACATGAGCAATGTGTACAAGCTACACAGGATTCCGGTTGCCATTGTGTCAGATCGAGACAAGGTCTTCACTAGCCATCTCTGGAGGGAACTTTTCCGTCTGTCACAGACGCAATTGCGCATGAGCTCTGCGTATCACCCCCAGACAAACGGTCAGACCGAATGAGTCAATCAGTGCTTGGACACCTACTTGCGCTGTTTTGCACACGCCTGCCCTACAAAGTGGACCTCTTGGCTTCATCTAGCAGAGTTTTGGTACAACACGTCACCTCATGCCACCCCTGGGGAAAACCCTGTTTGAAGTCCTCTATGGCCACAGCCCCAGGCATTTCGGAGTCATGGACCATGCAGCTTGCTCTGTGCCTGAACTCTCTACCTGGCTGCAGGACGGGACAAATACCCTGCAACTGTTGCGGCAACACCTGATCTAAGCTCAACAGCGCATGAAACTGGTGGCTGACCAAAAACGCTCGGAGCAAGTCTTCGCTGTGGGAGATTGGGTCTACTTGAAGCTCCAACCGTATATCCAAACCTCACTGCCTACCAGATCTAATCCAAAATTGGCTTTTCGCTTCTTTGGACCCTTTCAGGTCCTTCAAAGGGTGGGTGGTACCACGTACAAACTCGAGTTAACGGAAAAGTGCAAGCTGCATCCGGTGATCCACGTTTCCCAGCTCCGCAAAGCCTTGCCACCATCGACGAAGGTCCTGCCAGAGCTCCCAGCGGCCACAACCTTGCCCCCGGAACCAATCAAAGTGCTGGCGACCAAGCCATACAAGAAATGTGGTGACACGCGTACCCAGGTGCTGGTCCAATGGCGGGATCAGCCTGAAACACTCGCAACATGGGAATATCAAGGCGAGATGATGCACCGCTTCCCCGCTACGCCAGCTTGGGGGCAAGCTGTGTCTCAACCCGGGGGGAATGTAACGCACCGTTGCGTCGACTACATCTACCGCAACGTACAACCAGAAGGGTGGGCCTGCTGAAGACCGGAGGCCCACCCCATGAAAGGAAACGCGGGTCAGGAAGCCCAACCCACGCTACCTGTGAACGGGGCGCCGTGTGAGTACTTAGGGCACGGAGGTGTGTCATGGCCAGGGTGTGGATGAAGTAGTACCCTAAGGGGCGGTGGCAATTCTCTCCTCAATCCCCTATATCTCTCTCTTCCTCACTCCCCTGAATTCTTGTATCCAGCCACCTATCGAATTCATCGAGTGAGTGATCTGTGGGGAGCTATAACACATGGACCCAGAAATAAGTAGTCCTCGGTGGACATAGTAAATGGACACTCCCAATACATATTTGCCACGATCGTACTCCCTCCGTTCCATATTAATAGGTGGTGAAGTGGATGTATCTAGCAATAAAACATGACTAAATACATCCACTTCAACACCTATTAATATGGATCGGAGGGAGTACTAAATTTATGGGCACATATGGCGACAGGTGCGTAGTCTACGCGAGTTGATGATGATATATGCGCCTTGATTCACCTACATTTCTGTCTGTGATTAGGTGCAGGAGCTATCGACAGCGTTCATAACCATGATAACAAGTCCCTGGTCCTCCCTGCGAGGAGCCGAGACAGTTTCCGGTTTATGACAATAACATGCAACTTATTCCCCCAGCAAACCAATGAATAATTCAACACCCCTGGTCCCTTCAGAGCTCGAAGTATGTGCGGGCTAACGTAGACTCTTCGATGTATACGTGCCGCGATTGTCCAAGATTTATGAGCACATACGGCAGTACTAGCGTATTGTGTGCTACATATACAGTTGATGTTGATATGGAGTACTATATGTGTAATGTGCCTGGACTCCACCTACATTTGTTCGTGATTAGGTGCTGGATCCAGCGGCCGACAGTGGCGATAACTACGAAAACAAGCGCGTGGTCCATCCAGCAACGGGGAGTTGAGACCGTTTTCGCTTTAGGCCAATATACTAACACGCCACTTTACTCGTCGACCACAAGTTATCCATGTTTTTTTCTTCTTCAGATAATGGCTGAGGACGTCCTACGCCACGCAACGTCGAGTCATTGTTCCGTTTCAGTGGAACTTGGCGCTGGAAGTGTGTTTCCAGCTGTTCTTGGCCCCTCCGGATTATCATGGTCGTCGCAATGTATTTTTTATGGATAGTATTATACGTTTATACTAGCGGACAATTGGAACTCTCCCAAAAAGTCCCATAATTCATCCTACCTACTCAGCACTTTAGTTCGCTATTATACGGCACTCAGGAAACAGGATATCGCAGAATACATTTGTTTATACACACCAGATATTATCCAGTTTCTTTATATATTTCTCTGCTATGAAGTGGGATTCCTTCCCTTAAATTCTCAGCCTTCACGGGGACACAGCCGTGCGCGCACAATGCCTACCTCCTCTGCCCTCCGGACACTCTTCCTCTGCTTCACTCTGCTCTCCCACTTCCGCTCCTCCCTCGGTACGCCGCGCCACCTCCGCCTCTCGGCCCTGGACGTCGCCGCGGTCGAGGAGTCGCTGCCGGCTCGGCACCGCGCCAAGGCCAAGACCACCTTCTTCGAGGTCAACCGGCCGCTCCGCCCGCCGCGTGGGAGCTCGGGGCCCTGCTCCACGCTCCTCCTCTCCCACTCCTTCGCGCTCACGCTCACCAAGCCGCCCGTCACCCTCGCCTACTCGCCGCCCTCCTGCCTGCGCGCCGCGGGGGACGTCTCCCTCGCCGTCCTCGAGTGGCGCGCCGACTGCCACGGCGTCCAGTACGACCGCATCTTCGGCGTCTGGCTCGCCGGCGCCGAGCTCCTGCGCGGCAGCACCGCCGAGCCGCGCCCCGGCGGCGTCACGTGGTCGGTGCACAAGGACGTCACAAAGTACGCCTCCCTCCTCGCCACCGCCAACTCCACGCTCGCCGTCTACCTCGGCAACCTCATCGACGACACCTACAACGGCGTCTACTACGCCAACCTCACGCTCCACCTCTACTTCCGCCGTAAAGCCCAGTCGTCGTCGCCGCCCTCGCCGTCGGCGCCCGCCGATCTGATCCTGCCCGTGTCAAGAACCCTGCCTCTCGACGATGGGCTGTGGTTCGTCGTCCAGAACGCCACCGACGTGGAGTCCACGACCGTCGCCGTGCCGGCCAACGCGTACCGCGCGGTGCTCGAGGTGTACGTCTCGTCGCACTACTCGGACGAGTTCTGGTACATGAACACGCCGGACCAGAACGGGCCGTTCCGGGAGGTCACCGTCCAGCTCGACGGCGACGTCGTGGGCGCCGTGTGGCCGTTCCCCGTCATCTACACTGGCGGCATCAACCCCCTCATCTGGCGCCCCATCACCAGCATTGGCTCCTTCAACCTGCCCACCTACGACATCGAGCTCACCCCGTTCCTGGGCAAGCTCCTGGACAGCAAGGAGCACCGGCTCGGGTTCGCGGTGACCAACGCGCAGAACTCCTGGTACGTGAACGCCAACCTCCATCTCTGGCTCGACCCCAAGGGCGCCACGACCTCCGGCGCTCTCGTCTCCTACGAAGCGCCCAAGCTGGCGGGGAGCATCACCTCGCACTCTTTGGACGGCGTCGACGGGGAGTACCGCGCCACGGCGAGCCGCAACATCTCGGCCACGGGGTGGGTCAGCTCGTCGCGCGGCAACATCACCACCACCTTCGCCCAGCGGCTCAGCTTCGCCAACACCAACGTGGTCAGCAGCAACGGCAGCGCGCAGGCGATCAACCAGACAATCGAAGCGCACGCCGACGTCGGCGGGGCCGCCGCGTACGCGCACCAGCTGCACCAGAGCTTCCCGCTCTACATCTTCCTGGGCGGCAACGGCAGCGGCACCTCCTCGCAGCGGCTGATGCGGAAGGTGCAGATCGGGTTCGTGGAGTCCCGCTCGGGCGCCAGCGTTGGCGGGGTGGGAACGACGAGCACGCTGCGCAACGAGCAGGTGGCGGAGGCGGAGGTGGTGCTCCGGGACGACCAGGTCGCCGGCGCGTCCTGGCGGATGCACCAGGTGTACAACTACGGCGCCAGCAACGGCGGCTGCTACTTGAGGAACGTCACCAGCGTCGGCTACGACGTGCTTTTCGACCATGATGAGTCGTCGTGCGGCGGGACGAGCCGACGTTGACGCCTGTCGGCCGGCGCCCACCCGCGTGGCGCTGGCGCGCGCGAGTAGATAGCCGGGCTAACGGCTGGTGTAAACTGTGATGGGACCCTAATAGCTTTGGTTTAGGCGTACAATCTATGGTGGGTCGTTTCGTGTCATTAGCTATGAAAATAAGAAACCAATGATGCGATGTAATATGTAATCCCTAACTGCAATTGTTGATTACAGATCCTAACTGTTATTTTCTTGAATTATATGTGAAAAATCACGTTGGCTCCCGAGCTCTAGTGATACATTTATATTGGAAAAAAATAAAAGAAAACTATAGAGTTCTAAAAAAATTTGAATGTAGCTAATGAATGCATCTAACGAGAATGCAAAATCACAATGCGTTACTCAATATACTATGGGCTACATAAAAATGACAAAGTATGATAACTTTTAGAGATTTAGAAGCGTGTATAATCATATCCGTCATTTTAGCTATTTTTTTTTACATAATACGATTTTACTCCCTCCGTCCGGAATTAAGTGTCACAAAGTTTAACAAAATTAGATGTATCTAACACTAAATTATGTCTAGATACATCCACTTTTGTCAAACTTTGTGACATTTAATTCCGGGCGAAGGGAGTATTAATTAATTTCAGAAATAATACGCAATTTTGAGAATTTTCAGAAATATTATCTAATCAGTCCTGCTGAGCCCGACAGGATCCAATCGGGCCTGCTCAGCCCGATTAGGGCCCTTCAGCCACGTTAGACCTGGCCCGATTAGTAGCAGAGAAGAAAAAATGCCTAACATTTTCTGCCAGCCCACTAATCAGGGCATAACGTGGCCGAAAGGCCCTGGTCGGGCTCAGCTACCCTGACTAGATCATGTCTTTCTTAGCAGGCCAGACTGGATAATATTTCTAAAAATGTTCAAATGTGTGTAGTATTTCCGGAATTAATTAATAAAATAATATTATTTAAAAAGTACTCCCTCTGTTTCCAAAATGTATGTCTTTTCAGAAAACTGGTTTAGGTTGCTGGGTTACATTTTGGAATGAAGGTGGTATTTAAATTGAGATTTTGCAAGTTTATGAGATACACTGTAGACGGCATGCTGCATGCAGAATATATTTTACATTTCTTAGAACTCGTATTTATTTTTTAATTTTTGAATGTTCATTTCGTAAGAGTTCTTGAAAAGTTAAAATTTATTCGGTTCGAGGGAACACGTGAAAGAGACGATGTGTTCATTGCTACAGAAACTAGCAGGTGGCCCGTGTAGACGCAAGGGCCTTTATATTTTAAAATTCCCTAGATATACTTTTATAGTTTCATGAAAATAATACGGTATCGTAAATACTATGTTAAATAAGATATCACATCCACGGCAAACATGTCTGCCATGATTTTATCATCTCCAAAAATGACGTAATGACCGTATTTGTCATTTGTACATGATACTAAACAAATACATAGAACCGAAGTTCTAATAGCAAGAAAGCCAATAGCAGTTTTTATGTGGTGTAGACTCTCAATGCTTAGGCGGAAACGATACGCAGCCCAGGTTTCGGTTGCATGTTATATAAGGTGGGAAAGCCCCTTATCACGGCATGTACATGAGGAAAATACGGTAACTGTTGGTGCACTACACCATACACGTACCGTACTGATCATAACATCCAACGCTCCCCTTAATCTAAACTTTCAAAAAGATTTAGATTACGCCTAAACTCATCCACCACGAAACAGGCTTTCGCCCCGCTATATTAATATAGCAACCAACCGAAACAACAGACAGGCCAATGCTGGGGCAAAAGAGCACAACATCATGTCCAAAAGAAAACGAAAAGAACAAAGAAGAGAAAACAATGCCGACAACGGCGGTTCAACGAAAACAAAGATGACTCGCAACCGCTGTGCCCTCCTAGGAATTTCCACCCCGCTCCTAGCATTCTGATGCGCCACGCACCAAGCAGCACCTCCAAGAAGGGAAGGACGACGACGTCGCTGCTGCCCGGACAGTTCCAAGGAAACTCGAACGTGTCCTAGGGTTTCCCCCGGTACACTGGTGGGTGGGAAAGAGGTAGCCGACGCCCTTCAAGAAGGAAGGTGGCACCCCCAGGTGTCACCGCATCAGAGCCGAAACGACAGGGATTTCTCCTGACCTCCAACAGAACCACGCCGCCGGACGCTCCAGAAAGCTCCACCAATCTCGCCGTCCACCAACGCACGCCACCACGATTTTGCAGTCATCTTCGTCGTCTCACCGTGATCCAAGTCGCAAGGCCGGTAGAACTAGGTAAGGGAACCTCAGCGAAGGTCAACGGTACAGTGGCACACGGGAGGGACCTGCCTCCACCGCCAAACGGCAGTAGCCGACCGGATGCAGCAGCAGAGCACACCAGGCCAGCACTGGCCCGGCCGAGCCCAAAAGGGCCCGTAAAGCCCCGCCGCCGCACTGCAGCAAGGGCACCACCGACGCCGCCAACCCTAGCACAGATCCCTACTCCACCGTGCGTTCACCGGGGGTGCCGACAGGCGGCCCGCCCAAGCCCAGATCAGGCCCATCTGGCCCAGATCCGAGCTTGAGAACCCAACTGGCTGCACGCCGTCGACCAGCCGCTCGGGCGAGGCCACCACGGCTCCCCGCCACTAACTGGCGGTGCCACCGCCACGAAGACCACCCGCAACGCGCCGGACCGCAGTCGACCAAGGAGCACCGCCGCCAGAGGAGTCGCCGCCGTGCTCGGGCTCACGCGCGCCAGGTAGAGGAGGGCCGGCCGCCACCGGCACCGCACGGGGCTAGCCCGGCGGCGCACGCCGGCAGCGGCCGGGAGGGGACGGCAGGAGGAGGGACCGCGGGGGCGAAGGGCGGAGGTTCGGCCTGGCCGCCCGCACGGGGGCGGCGCGAGCCTAACGGGGGAGGAGGGAAGGGGGAGGGAAAGGGAGGAGGAGGAGGGAAGGGGACGCGCCGGCCGGCCGGCGGCGGCGGCTAGAGGACGGGAGGAGGGCGGCTGCGGCGGCTAGGGTTCTCCCGAGGGAGAGCCCCGCGCGTGCGCCCCTTGCATCGGTTCCGTCACATCAAAATGATGAGATTACCATGATTCTTCTGCGAGGTGGTGAGGAAGAGATGATCAGTGATAAACCATAATCCATCCTTCTTTGCGCAATAGCAAAGGACTTAGATGGCGTTCCTCTCCTCCTGAATTTCTTACGCCTAAACTCATACAACTGTTGTACAAGGAGAGATTTAGTGAAACCATCGGCAACTTCATCTTTACTTGAGACAAACTAAATGAGTTGACGCTTCGAAGCCACTCGTTCACGAATAAAGTGAAAATCAATCTCAATATATTTGGTGCGGGTATGAAATACTGGATTAGCAGATAGATAAGTGGCACCCAAGTTGTCACACCATAGACATGGTGTCTCTTTGAGAACAAAACCAACTTCTCCATGAAGGGTTTCAACCCATATAAGTTCAACAGTGACATTGGAAAGAGCTTTATATCCAACTTTTGTGCTGGATCGTGACACTGATGTTTGTTTACGTGCACTCCAAGAGACCATATTCGGTCCCAAAAAATATAGCAAAATTACCAGTTGAACGGTGGTCATCAAGATCATTTGCCTAGTCAGCATCTGAAAAAGCACCGAGAAGAGTAGAGAATGATTGTGTAAATGAAATCCCAACCTTTAGAGTGCGTGCAATGTATCTCAGAATGCGTTTAGCAGCTGTCCAGTGAACTGTAGTAGGAGCATAAAGATACTTACATATTTTATTTACTGAGAATGCCAAATATGGATGTGTCAAAGTGAGATAATGTAGTGCTCCAACTATGCTCCTGTACTGTGTACTATCCCGAGGACCAAGTGGGGTACCATCTCTCAAGGATAACTGCTCAAAAGAAGACAAAGTTGTAGGTACAGGTTTGCAATGTGTTATACCAACATGAGAAAGCAAGTATGTAGCATACTTTTCCTGTGTAAAAAAGCAAATCATTGGACAGTTTTGTAACATCAATACCAAGAAATAAGTGTAAATCACCCAAATCCTTAATGGCAAATGTGGCACTAAGATCCTTGAGGGGGGTTGCAATAGCTTCATCAGAAGAACTTGTAACAATGATATCATCAACATAAATGAAGACAAAAATAGTAATGTATGACTTATCATAGAGAAAGAGAGATGTATTATGTTGAACAACCACGTAGTTTGATTCTCAATAGAGTTGCTAGTCTCACTGAAAATTTGGTTGACGAAGATTTTTTTCATGGTAATGTCTCTCCAATTGATTTAGTGGTTGATGTGGAGAAAGCTAAGAGAACTAGGAAAAAGAAAGATTACTCCTTGTCAAACAAACGTATAAGTGTACGGATTAATCGTAATAATAGTAAGTAAGATGCATAATCTGTGTGGTATGTTCTGGAATAGTGAGGGTTTTCGTGACCCAGGTAAACATCATTTTATTCAAGAGAGTATTCGGGAAAGAAAACTTGATTTTCTTGCTTTGTCGGAGACGGGGAGATCTCATTTTGCATCTTCTTTTATTAATCACCTAGCTTCGGGCTTGGATTTTGTGTGTTTTTGTTTACCACCTAGGGGTAGATCAGGAGGTATGCTTATTGGTATTAACTCTTTATCTATTGAGGTTAGGAATGTTGATGTAGGAGATTTCTCTGTTAAACTTTATGTCAAGTCTAAGAGTGATGGTTTTGAGTGGGTTTTAGTCTCGGTGTATGGTGCTGCCCAGGATGAATATAAACCACAATTCTTATCAGAACTTGTTCGTATTTGTGAAAACGAAACACTACCTTTGTTGGTGGGTGGGGATTTTAATATAATACGGAAACCTGAAGAGAAGAGTAACGATAACTATAATCCTAGATGGCATGTTATGTTTAATGCCATATTTCATAGTTTGGATTTGAAAGAAATTGAGTTATCGGGTAGACAATTTACTTGGGATAGCAGGAGAGCTAATACAACTTATGAAAAGCTAGATAGAGTTATTTCTTCTGTGGAGTGGGAGCATAAATTTCCTCTTGCGACATTTCAAGCTTTGGCTAGAAATGGTTCAGATCACACACCCCTTTTTCTTGATTTTGGTGCCCATCCCCATGTCGGGAACAAGGGAAGCTTTTCTTTGGAGCTTTTGTGGCTCAGAATGGATGGGTTTTATGAGATGGTTTCTTCTGAATGGGCTGCTGTTATCAAAGGTGATTCAGCTATTGTTGTTTGGAAGAATAAAATTAGACACCTAAGACGTTTTCTTAAGGGATGGGCTAAGAACCAAAGTGGTAAGTATAGGATTGAGAGAGATAGGTTGCTCAAGATTATTGAGGAGCTGGATCTTAAGACTGAGAGTGTTCCTCTGTCTTTGATCGAGAGGGACATTCTTCGTGATGCCAATGATCGTCTATGCTGCCTTCGTAGAGATGAAGAAAGTAAATGGGCTCAGCGGGCAAAGTTTAAACATATTCAGGAGGGGGGAGATAATACTAAATATTTTCATCTTATTGCAATGGGAAACATCGTAGGAAGATGATTTTCCAGTTAGAGCAAGATGAGGGAAACCATTGTCGGGGATGAAGACTTGAGAACTTATATTACTGAATATTACAAGAAATTATTTGGGCCTTCAACTCCCAATAATATCTCCTTAGTGGAAAGTCATATTCATGATATACCGCAGTTATCTCAAGAGGAGAACGATATTCTCACTGCTGATTTCTTAGTGCAAGAAGTTTTGAGGCAATATCGCAAATGGAGCCTAATAAGGCTCCAGGCCCCGATGGTTTTCCGGCTGAGCTTTACAAGTCCTTCTAGGAGATCATTAAATCTGATTTGATGGCCATGTTTTTACAGTTCAAGGAAGGTAATCTTCAGTTGTTTAAACTGAACTTTGGAGTGATAACCTTGCTTCCTAAGAAAGAAAACGCGGTTCAAATTCAGCAGTATAGAACTATATGCCTTCTTAATGTTAGTTTTTATTTTTTTACTAAGGTGGGTACTAATCGTATTACTCAAGTAGTACAAAAGGTGGTTAGACCTCTCAGTCGTCTTTCATGCCTGGGAGGAACATCTTGGAAAGAGTTGTTGTCCTTCATGAAACCATTCATAAGCTTAAGAAGAACAAGTAGATGGGGTTATTTTTAAAATTGATTTTGAGAAGGCATATGATAAGGTTAAGTGGCCTTTTTTACTTCAAGCTTTACATATGAAGGGGTTTGCACAGGAATGGTGCGATATGATCTTGCAATTTGTTCAGGGTGAAGGGAATATGCCTGAGAGGCAATAATAAAGTGTTTATTATGTTATTCCTTGTTTATGATAGATGTTTATTTCTCATTCTAGAATTGTATTAACCGGAAACGTTGATACATGTGTGATTAGTAAACAAACCAACGTTCCTAGCGAAACCTCTCTTTTAACTAGCTCGTTGATTAACAGATGATCAAGATTTCCTCATCATAGACATTGGATGTTGTTAATAACGGGATCATGTCATTAGGAGAATGACATGATGAACTTAGACCCTAACTAAGTATAACAATACGATCAAGTCATTTAGTTTTGTTGTTATGTCTTACATTCGGAGTAACATTGTTCCTTAGACCATGAGATCATGTTAATCACTAATACCGAAAGAATACTTTGATGACATCAAACATCACACCGTAACAGGGTACTATAAAGGTGGCATTAGGTATTCGGAAAGTGTTAGTTGAAGCTCATGGATCAAGAATGGGATTTGTCCATCCAATATGACGGAGAGATATACTCAGGGCCCTCTTGGTGATATCACATCGACACCGCTTGCAAGCACGTGATATGATCACAAGGATGTTATATCACGGGAACGAGAAAAGAGTACTTGTCGGATAACGAGATCGAACAAGGTATGGTGGATACCGATGATCGGATCTCGGACAAGTAAAATATCGCAAGACAAAGGGAAATCGTTACAACGTTGAAAGGTTCACACGATCACGAGAGTCATCGTTGAATATATAGGAGTCATCATGGATCTCCAGATCCTGCTGTTGATTATTGATCGGAGAGGAGTCTCGGTCATGTCTATATTATTCGCGAACCGTAGGGTGACACACTTAAGGTTCGATCAAGCGTTAGAGAGGATACGGAATACCGAAGAATATTTTGGGCAGCTCCGAAAAATTGTTTCGGGGGAAAATTGAAATAGTTCAAGGGTTTTTCATCGAATGGTTGTTAACAGAATTAACAAATGATTCGAGGTGCTGCATGCAAATGTTTGTTAATGGAATTAACAAATATAAATAAAGAAATAATTTTTTTTATTTATTAAAGAAAAACCTTTGGATTTTCGAAGTGGAAAATTAAGGGATTATGAGTGGGTGTGAGTGGGGCTTCCACTCACATGAAGAGAGGAAGGGGTGGGGGCACCCATGGCTGGCCGCACTCCCCCTTGGGCTGCCTCCCCCTCCCCTCTAAAAGGAGGGTGAGAGCTCCCACTTCTCCACACACTTGTCCACTCCCTTTTCACTGCACCCGCTGCTCCATTCCATGGTCTCCGACTTGGCGAAGCCCTGACTGTGGATTCTTCACCACCACCACGCCGTCATGCTGCTGGAGTTCCGCGGGGATCCTCTACTCCCGCTACCCGCTAGATCGAGGGAACGGAAGTCTTCATCGAGCTGAACCTGTGACCGATTATGGAGGCACCGCCGGATTGCGGTGCACTTCTTCTCGCTCGGGATCGGCGTGAGTACGACTACGCCAACAACGAGATTTTATCTCATACCACTTTGATTCTTAGAGGTTATCTCAAGACTCTCTTTCTCCCTGTTGCCTTTCATCTCATAGATTAGATCTTGGCAATTCGGGTTTATCGCGCGTGGGAAAATTTTTGTTTTCTATGCAACGTACCCTTCAGTGGTATCAGAGCCGGATCTATGCGTAGATGATTTGTATGGGTAGAACACATAGGTGTATGTGGGCATTGATGATCATGTTATTGCCTCCTTGAGTATTTTATGATCTTAGTGGCATAGTGGGATGAAGTGGCCCAGACTAACTTTACATGTCCACGTACATGAGACTTGTTCCACAACTGACATGCAACTTTTATTGCATAAGTGGCTCGCGGGTGTCGGTTTCTCTTACTATAGTTAAGATCTAATATACGAAGGGTTGTTAAAAATATATTTTATCAACATTGTGGCTCTTGTACGTAGGTATGAACGGTTCTATCCTCGTAAGCCCAAGCCACGTAAAATATGCAAAAATAAATTAGAGGCATCTAACTTGTTTTTGCAGGGCATGTGATGTGATATGGTCAATGTTACAAACGTTATGTATGAGATGATATCTTTTGTAAATTATTGACATACCGGCTGGAGCCATATGGTTGTCTTATTTTTATGGCATGCGTGCTGTATATCATATCCATGTGATATGTTGTAATGGACAATCAAGATGGAGGTGCCACGAACCTTGGTGCCACGCCAGTGGAATGATGGAGATCATACCATGATACACAAGATGGAGATCAAGTGCAAGAATGACCATATCATATCACATTATCCATGCATGTGATGTTTAACCTTTTATGAATCTTATTTTGCTTAGATCGCAACGGTAGCATTATAAGATGGTCTCTCTCACTTAATATCAAGATAATAATGTGTTCTTCCTTAAGTATGCACCGTTAAGAAAGTTCGTCGTTTCGAGACACCACGTGATGATCGGGTGTGATAGACTCAATGTTTGCATACAACGGGTGTTTTCAAGCCTAGCATGTACAGACATGGCCTTGAAACACACGCAATACTACAGTTCTACTTGGCGAGCCTAGCATGCACAGACATGGCCTCGGAACACGTAACCGAAAGGTAAAGCATGAGTCATATGGATGATATGATGAACATGTTGATGTTCGCCTTTGCAACTACACCGTCTCACGTGATGATCGGTTTCGGTGTAGTGAATTTGTTTCGTGTAATCACTAAAGACGACTAGGAGGGATGTTGTTTTTGAGTGGAGTTCATGGGATAATTTTAGAATTAACTTAAACTTAATTTATCATAAACATAGTCTAAATAGTCTTTGCAAATATGTTGTAGATCATGGCACCACCCACCTTCAATTTCAATATGTTCATGGAGAGAGAAAAACTAGCGAACAGTGGAAGCAACTTTACCAATTGGGCACTTAACCTAAGGATTTTCCTCACCGCTTGCAAGAAGCTCTATGTGCTTGATGCACCGCTAGGTGACCAGCCCGCTGATGAAGCTTCTGATGCAGATAAAAATGTTTATCTAACTCAATAAGAAGACCACAGTATAGTTCATTGCGGATTCCTCTATGGATTAGAGCCAGAGCTGCGAAAACGTTTCGAGAACAACACTGCTTATGCTACAATGGGATAATTGAAATTGATTTTCGATACCCATGCTGCAATGGAGATTTATGATGCTTCAGAAAAGTGCTTTAGCTGCATAATGGAAGAGAACAGCTCCGTTAGTGAGCACATACTCAGAATGTCTGAGTACGCTGATAAACTCATAGCGTTGGGAATGTTGATCCCCAATGAGCTAGGGATACATCGTGTTCTTGAATCTCTGCCACCTAGTTACAAGAACTTTGTGATGAACTATAATATGCAAGGCATGAAGAAGTCTCTTCCTGAGCTTCTCTCAATGCTTAGGCGCTCGCAACCGGGAGAATAATTGCCCCAAATATCTGGCAGATAAGAAGGTCGGCAAAGTGAACAAAGGTATATATGATATACTTGTTATTGATGTGTAACTTACTAGTACTCGCAGTAGCACCTGGGTATTTGATACTGGTTCGGTTGCTCATATATGTAACTCGAAATAGGAGCCGCAGAATAAGCGACCACTAGCAAAGGATGAGGTGACGATGCGCGTCCGCAATGGATCAAGAGTTGATGTGATCGCCGTCGGGACGCTGCCTCTACGTCTACCATCGGGATTAGTTATAAACCTCAATAATTGTTATTTGGTGCCTGCATTAAGCATGAATATCGTTTCTGGATCTTGCTTAATGCGGAATGGTTATTCCTTTAAGTCTGAGAACAATGGTTGTTCGATTTATATGAATAATATCTTTTATGGTCATGCACCTGAGAAGAATGGTTTATTTCTTTTAAATCTTGATAGTATTGATACACATATTCATAATGTGAATGCCAAAAGAATTAAGTTAAATGATGATATTGCTACTTACATGTGGCATTGTCGCTTAGGTCATATTGGTGTCAAACGCATGAAGAAGCTCCATTCTGATGGACTCTTAGAATCACTTGATTATGAATCATTTGAAACATGTGAACCATGCCTTATGGGCAAGATGACTATAACCCCGTTTTCTGGAACCATGGAACGGGCGACAAACTTACTGGAAATCATACATACTGATGTGTGTGTGGATCAATGAGTGTATCGGCGCGCGGTGGATATCGTTATTTTGTCACTTTCACAGATGATTTGAGTAGATATGGGTATATTTACTTAATGAAACACAAATCTGAGACATTTGAAAAGTTCAAAGAATTTCAGTGTGAAGTTGAAAATCATCATAACAGAAAGATTAAATTTCTACGATCTGATCGTGGAGGTGAATATCTAAGTTACGAGTTTGGCATGCATATGAAACAATGTGAAATAGTTTCACAACTCACACCCGCCGGAACACCACAGCGTAATGGTGTTTCCGAACGTCGTAATCGTACTTTATTGGATATGGTTCGATCTATGATGTCTCTTGCAGATTTGCCACTATCGTTTTGGGGTTATGCACTAGAGACCGTTGCATTCACTTTAAATAGGGCACCATCTAAATCCGTTGAAACGATACCGTATGAATTATGGTTTGGAAAGAAACCTAAGCTGTCATTTCTAAAAGTTTGGGGATGCGATGCTTATGTGAAGAAGCTTCAACCTGATAAACTCGAACCCAAAGCATAAAAATGCGTCTTCATAGGATACCCTAAAGAAACAATAGGGTACACCTTCTATCACAGATCCGAAGGCAAGATTTTCGTTGCCAAGAATGGATCCTTTTTGGAGAAGGAGTTTCTCTCGAAAGGTGTGAATAGTAGGAAGGTAGAACTCGACGAGGTTATTGAACCTTCTCTTCTTGGAATGGCGAGTAGCGCAGGCCGGAAGTTGTTCCGGTGTCGACCCCGTCAATTGAAGAGAGAGCTAATGATCAAGATCATGAAACTCCAGTAGAGGAAACTACTGCACCTCGCAGGTCAACTAGGGAACATACAGCTCCTAAACTGTACGGAGATCCCGTATTAAACTTCATGGTAGATGGAGGTGATGACCCTGCGACATATGATGAAGCGATGATGAACCCAGATTCCAACAAATGGCTTGAAGCCATGAAATATGAAATAGGATCCATGTACGAAAACCAAGTTTGGACTTTGGTGGACTTACCCGATGACCGCAAGGCCGTTGAGAACAAATGGATCTTTAAAAAGAAAACTGACGTTGATGGTAATGTGACCATCTATAAAACTTGACATATTGTTGATTGGAAATGATATAGAACTTTTAAAAAGCGTAAAAGGTTATTTGAACAGTAGTTTTTCGATGAAAGACCTCGGTGAAGCAGCTTATATATTAGGCATCAAAATCTACAGGGATAGATCAAGGCCCTTAATTGGACTATCGAAAAGTACATACCTTGACAAGATTCTGAAGAAGTTCAGAATGGAAGAGAGTACGAAGGGGTTCTGACCTATGTTGCAAGGCAAAACGTTGAGTAAGACTCAATGTCCAGCTACAACAGAAGATAGAGAGAGAATGAATAAGATTTCCTATGCTTCAGCCATAGGTTCTATCATGTATGCTATGCTATGTACAAGACCGGATGTGTCACATGCTATTAGTTTGACTAGTAGGTACCAATCCTATCCAGGTTTGGAACACTGGACGGCGGTCAAGAATATCTTTAAGTACTTGAGAAGAACTAAAGATATGTTTCTCATATATGGCGGTGAAGAAGAGCTCGTCGCAAGATGTTATGTCGATGCTAGCTTTGACACTGATCCGGATGACTCTAAGTCTCAGTCCGGGTATGTATTTGTTATGAATGGAGGAGCTGTAAGCTGGAGGAGTTGTAAGCTGGAGGAGTTCCAAGCAATCTGTGGTGGCGAGATCATCAACAGAAGCAGAATATGTTGCTGCCTCGGAGGCAACACATGAAGCGGTTTGGATGAAGGAGTTCATATACGAACTAGGAGTGGTTCCGAGTGTGTTGGATCCAATGGTTATCTATTGTGACAACAATGGTGCCATAGCCAACCGCTAAGGAGACAAGGTCTCACAAGAATTCCAAGCATATCAAGCGTCATTTTCACTCCATCTGTGAGCATGTCGCAGATGGGGATGTGAAGATTTGCAAAGTACATACGGATCTGAATGTGGCAGATCCGTTGACGAAAACTCTCTCAAGGGAAAAACATGATCAACACCAGAACTCAATGGGTGTTAGATTCATCACTATGTAATATAAATTATTGCCCCTAGTGCAAGTGGGAGACTGAAGGGAATATGCACGAGAGGCAATAATAAAGTGTTTATTATGTTATTCCTTGTTTATGATAGATGTTTATTTCTCATGCTAGAATTGTATTAACCGGAAACGTTCATACATGTGTGATTAGTAAGCAAACCAACGTTCCTAGTGAAGCCTCTCTTTTAACTAGCTCGTTGATTAACAGATGATCAAGGTTTCCTGATCATAGACATTGGATGTTGTTAATAACGGGATCATGTCATTAGGAGAATGACATGATGAACTTAGACCCTAACTAAGTATAACAATACGATCAAGTCATTTAGTTTTGTTGTTATGTCTTACATTCGGAGTAACATTGTTTCTTAGACCATGAGATCATGTTAATCACTAATACCGAAAGAATACTTTGATGACATCAAACGTCACACCGTAACAGGGTGACTATAAAGGTGGCATTAGGTATTCGGAAAGTGTTAGTTGAAGCTCATGGATCAAGAATGGGATTTGTCCATCCAATATGACAGAGAGATATACTCAGGGCCCTCTCGGTGATATCACATCGACACCGCTTGCAAGCACGTAATATGATCACGAGGATGTTATATCATGCGAACGAGAAAAGAGTACTTGTCGGATAACGAGATCGAACAAGGTATGGTGGATACCGATGATCGGATCTCGGACAAGTAAAATATCGTGAGACAAAGGGAAATCGTTACGACGTTGAAAGGTTCACATGATCACGAGAGTCATCGTTGAATATATAGGAGTCATCACGGATCTCCAGATCCCGCTGTTGATTATCGATCGGAGAGGAGTCTCGTTCATGTCTATATTATTCGCGAACCATAGGGTGACACACTTAAGGTTCGATGAAGCGTTAGAGAGGATACGGAATACCGAAGAATATTTTGGGTAGCTCCGAAAAATTGTTTCGGGGGGAAATTGAAATAGTTCAAGGGGTTTTTCATCGAATGGTTGTTAATATAATTAACAAATGATTCGAGGTGCTGCATGCAAATGTTTTTTAATGGAATTAACAAATATACATAAAGAAATAAAAATGTTTTATTTATTTATTAAAGAAAAACCTTTGGATTTTCTAAGTGGAAAATTAAGGGAGTATGAGTGGGTGTGAGTGGGGCTTCCACTCGCATGAAGAGAGGAAGGGGTGGGGGCACCCATGGCTGGCCGCATCCCCCCTTGGGCTGCCTCCCCCTCCCCTATAAAAGGAGGGTGAGAGCTCCCTCTTCTCCACACACTTGCCCACTCCCTTTTCCCTCCACCCTCTGCTCCATTCCATGGTCTCCGGCTTGGCGAAGCCCTGACCGTGGGATTCTTCACCACCACCACGTCGTCGTGCTGCTGGAGTTCCGCGGGGATCCTCTACTTCTGCTACCCGCTGGATCGAGGGAACGGAAGTCTTCATCGAGCTGAACGTGTGACCGATTACGAAGGCACGACCGGATTGCGGTGCACTTCTTCTCGCTCGGTATCGGCGTGAGTACGACTACGCCAACAATGGGTTTTATCTCGTACCACTTTGATTCTTCGAGGGTATATTATCTCAAGACTCTCTTTCTCCCCGTTGCCTTTCATCTCATAGATTAGATCTTGGCTATTCGGTTTTATCGCGCGTAGGAAAATTTTTGTTTTCTATGCAACGTACCCTTCACAGGGAGGAAGTGTAGGTATTCGGGTTAATAATGACATCGGTCATTATTTCCAAACAAGAAAAGGTCTTAGGCAGGGTGATCCTTTGTCACCTATTCTCTTTAATATTGTTGCATACATGCTAGCTATTCTCATTGCTAGGGCTAAGGATAATGGACAAATCGGGGGTCTCATTCCTAACCTACTTGAAGGAGGTTTGTCTATCCTTCAATATGCTGATGATACCATTTTATTCTTAGAGCATGATTTGGAGAAGGCTCTAAATATTAAATTAATCTTGTGTATCTTTGAGCAATTGTCGGGTCTCAAGATCAACTTTCACAAGAGTGAAGTTTTTTTTATTTTGGAAAGGTTAAGGATGTAGAGAGTCAGTATAAACAAATTTTTGGTTGTGATTCTGGTTGTTTACCTTTCAAATATTTGGGATTCCTATCCATGACAGGAAACTTAAAAACTCTGAGTGGCACCCAGTGGAGAGTCATTTTGAGGACAAACTTGGGTGTTGGAAAGGAAAACTACTATCTTATGGGGATCGTTTAGTTTTGTTAATTCTTTGTTAACAAGTTTACCCATGTTTATGCTTTCCTTTTTCGAGATTCCTATCGGTGTTCGTAAGAGACTAGATTTTTATAGATCACGCCTTTTCTGGCATAGTGATGAGACCAGGCGAAAATATAGGTTAACAAAATGGAACATTATTTGTCGACCTAAAGATCAAGGTGGATTGGGTGTGGAAGTGCTTGAGTTGAAAAATAAGTGTTAATTGGCTAAATGGTTGTTCAAGATACTTAATGAGGAGGGTGTGTGGCAGGAATTGTTGCACAATAAATACCTACATAGCAAATCTTTAGCTCATGTGGAAGCACAACCTATTGATTCTCCTTTTTGGAAAGGATTAATGAGAGTTAAAAGGGATTTATTTATTAGAGGTTCTTTTAAAATTGGAAATGGGAAAACAACTAGATTTTGGGAGGACATTTGGTTAGGACCAACTCCCCTCTCATATCAATACCCTCTCCTATATAACATTGTCCAGTCTAAGAATGTTTCGGTTGCTGGGGTGTTTCAGAATGCCCCACGATTAATATCTCCTTTCGTAGGAATTTAGTAGGCATCACTTGGGATATGTGGTCTCACTTATGTTTGCGTCTGATGAACATCACTCTTAATTATGATACTGATAGGTTTCATTGGAACCTGACTTAGAATGGGAGGTTTTCTGCAAAGACTATGTATGAGGACATGATGAATGGACATACTATTTTTCTCAGATCTTATTTGTGGAAATTAAAAATCCCTCTGAAAATTAAAATCTTCATGTGGGTTTTAGATAAGAAGGTGCTTCTAACAAGAGATAATTTAGCTAAAAAAGGTGGAAAGGTGACACACATTGTTCCTTTTGTGTGAATGAAGAGACATCAGATCATTTATTTATTTCGTGCCCTTTTGCTAAACTTGTTTGGCGTGTGGTTTTTTGTACTTATAACATTCCTCCCCCCTCCAATTTTTCTAATATATTTGGGAATTGGCTTAACGGGATTGATATTAACACCAAAAATAGGATTAGGATTGGTATATCGGCCATTTGTTGGGCCATTTGGTTATGTAGAAATAATGTTGTTTTTAACAGGAAGGATCATTTTCATGTCTTACAGGTTATTTTCTTGGCAGCGCATTGGATGCAGCTATGGGCTTTCTTACTTCCTTCTGATCAGAGGAAGCTTATGGTGGATGGCTGTAGTCGTCTCCTTACGGTGGCACGGGATTTTTTCTCCCGACATACGTGGCAACATACTAATAGGCTTTCATAGTTTTATTATTTGGTTGTTGGTTTGAGGGAGATTCTTCTTATCGTAAGGGTTAACGTTTGTAAACTCTTTCGACACGCTGGAACTCAATAATTAATAAAAATTGTGTGCATCACTCGATGCAGAGGCTGGGGTATAACCCATTTTCTAATAAAAAAAGGAAAAAACAGTCAGCCTTAGGAGCTATGAAACCAAAATCATGTAATTTTGAGCTTAGCCTTGAGAACCAGGCTTGAGAATCCTATTTCAATCTATATATAGCCTTGTACAATCTTAATATATAATTAGGAGCATTAGGATTCTCAAACCCATATGGTTGTTTCATGTACACTTCCTCTTCCAGAACACCATGTAAGAACGCGTTCTTGACATCTAGGTGTCGTAAACTCCAACCTCAAGAGACTGAAATAGCTAAAATAGTTCTGATAGTTTCAGCCTTAACAACGGGATTAAAAGTGTCCTCATAATCTATACCATATCTCTGTTTAAATCCTTTTGCAATGAGACGAGCTTTATACCTGTCAATTGTGTCATCAATATGTTGCTACGTCCAAAACGTATCTCCTTTTCCGAACACTTTTGTTGTTGTTTTCTTCTAAACTTGTGAGTTTTGGATACAACTAACACGGACTAATGCTATTTTCAGCAGAATTACCCTGGTGTCTCGTTTTTGTGCATAAAATCAACTTTCGGGAAAATGCCCGGAAAAAGTTCCAATGCTCCTATTTTACCTGAAGACCCCCGGAGCCAGAAGATGACCTGGAGAGGGGCCAGGAGGATCCCAGACCACATTGTGGCGCCGCCCCTAGGCCGCGCCACCTGATGGTGTGGCTGCCTCAGGCGCACCCTCGGGTCCTCCTTTCGACTACTTAACCCCTTTCACCTAAAACAGAGGGGGTTTGTCATATTCCAGAGAAACACACCAGAGCGCCACTGCCACCTCGAAACCCAATTCGGGGATCAGAAGTTCCTATTCTGGCACCCTGTCGGGACGGGGATTTGAAGGACATCATCCCCATCATCATCGCCACCACTTCTCCATCAACCATCCATGATTCCCCCATCCATGTGTGAGTAATCCCTGATGTAGGCTAAGAGGGATGATAGGGATTGGATGAGATCGATCATGCAATCATGCCAGATTGTTAGGGCATGGTGCCTAGTATCCGTTGTTAGTGCTATCTATCATTGTTGCAACTTGTTATGCTTAATGCTTGTCACTAGGGCCTGAGTGCCATGATCTCAGATTTGAACATGTTATTGTTTCATGAGGATAATTATGCTTTTATCATACCTGCAAGTTGTTTACACATGTTGTTGTCCGGAACCCGAGGCCCAAAGTGACAACAATTGGGAGAACCGGAGGGGATGGCTGCGACCTGAGGATCACATGTGTTCATGGAGTGTTCATGATTTGCTTAGGTGCTTTATTAAAAGGAGCACCTTAATTACCAGTAGTTTCCCTTGAGGCCCCGCTGCAAACGGGCTGGTAGGACAGAAGATGTTGTGCAAGTTTCTCATTGCGAGCACATACGACTTAATATGGAACACATGCTTATGGTTACCTAGTACTTGGATGCTTTATTATTTTCTATTTGTGATGTCCATGTTTTGATTATTATATAAATATCTTATCCGTGCAACACCCGTTCATCCATTCCCTATGCCTATAGTATTTTAATCCTCATGTTTCCTACAATTGCTACCGATGTTTCTATTTTATTCCTGCTGTTATTTTACTACTGCTACTGCTATAAAACTGTTGCTACTGATAAATTGTTGCGAGCAAGTCTACTTCCAGGTGTAGCTGAATTGACAACTCATCTGTTAAGGCTTATAAATATTCTTTGGCTCGCCTTGTGTCGAATCAATAAATCTGGGTTTTACTTCCTCGAAGACTGTTGCGGTCCCCTATACGTGTGGGTCATCAAGACTATTTTCTGGCGTCATTGCCAGGGAACATAGCTTTATTTATAAGCTCACTTAAACGTGATATTGTTCGCTGCAAATTTTTCATCATGGGTAAAAATCGTGATGGGAAGGTCCCTATATTACCATCCACTACAAGGGGAGATACAACTCTAAACACCTCCGTTGCTCTTGATTCACCGTCCATGATGAGTAAACTTCTTAGACCACCACATACACATGCTACACATACTGATACTTCTGCTGAGTCTGAGAATACTTCTGATAATTTTGATGATGCTTCTACTGTGCTTGATGAGAGTGGTTCATTAGGTCCTTTCCTAGATGCCACCATTTCTAGAACTAAACAAATTGAAAACACTAAAATTCCTACTGAAAATATTGGTACACCTGTTAGTTCACCTGAGCCTAGTCCTAGTGATGATCTTGAAGAAACCTATATTGAACTTAATAATGAATTTATTGCAGAATGCCATGCTACTATTAAGTGTCTTCTTGCAAGACGTGTTGTTAGATATAAATCGTCTCCCGATGCTAAGTTTGTTGCATATCCCATACATATTAAAGATAAGGATTGTGATTTCTCTCTAGATTTATCTTATATATCTATTGTTGAGGGAGAAACTTTTTGTGGTACTGAAAATGAAAGTGCTATGGAACATATGAATGAGCTCTCATCTTTGTGTAGTTTATTTCTGATGATACTAAGAAACACTGTTACTTTGTTGTTAAAAAATTTCCTTTCTCATTGAAAGATGAAGCTAAAACTTGGTTTAATAACTTGTCTCCTAGATCTATTGGTAGTCCTATTGGTTTGGTCGATGCTTTCTTTCCGATATATTAGCCTGCTAGTGCTCAACATGCTACTTTGCAAACAATCTTTAACTTTAATAAAATGCCTGGATCTTGGACAAGATTTTGTTCTTTACTTAGAGTTAGTCCTGAAGATCAATTAGCTAAGAATGAAATCCTTCATATATTTTATAATGGGCTAACTGTTGGATCTAGGACATACCTGGATAGTTGTGAAGGGAATATGCCCGAGAGGCAATAATAAAGTGGTTATTATATTATTCCTTGTTTATGATAAATGTTTATTTCTCATGCTATAATTTTATTAACCATAAATGTTGATACATGTGTGTTTAATAAACAAAACAATGGTTCCTAGTAAAGCCTCTCTTTTAACTAGCTCGTTGATTAATAGATGATCAAGGTTTCCTGATCATGAACATTTGATGTTGTTAATAAAGGGGTCATGTCATTGGTAGAATGATGTGATGACATGGACCCAATATCAAGATAACAATACGATCAAGTCATTTAGTTTATATTGTTATATCCTGCGTACGAAATAAATTATTCCTTAGACCATGAGATCATGCCAATCACTGGTACCCGAAGGGTGCTTTGATGTCATCAAACGTCACACCGTAACAGGGTGACTATAAATGTTCCATTAGGTATTCGGAAAGTATTAGTTGAGGATCATGGATCAAGAGTGGGATTTGTCCATCCAAAATGACAGAGAGATATACTATGGGCCCTCTCGGTGATATCACATCGACACCGCTTGCAAGCACGTGATATGATCACAAGGATGTCATATCACAGAAACGAGAAAAGAGTACTTGTCAGGTAACAAGATTGAACAAGGTATGGTTGATACCAATGATCGAATCTCGGACAAGTAAAATATCACGAGACAAAGGGAATAGTTCACGACGTTGATGGTTCACACGATCAAAAGAGTCATCGTTGAATATATAGGAGTCATCACGGATCTCCAGATCCCGCTGTTGATTATTGATCGGAGAGGAGTCTCGATCATGTCTATCTTATTTGCGAACCGTAGGGTGACACACTTAAGGTTCGATGACGCATTTGAGAGGATACGGAACATCGAAGAATGTTTTGGGCAGCACCGAAATTGTTTCGGGGGAAAATTGAAATAGTTCAAGGGGTTTTTCGTCGAATGGTTGTTAATAGAATTAACAAATTATTAGAGGTGCTATATGCAAATGTTTGTTAATGGAATTAACAAATATAAATAAAGAAATAAAAATGTTTTATTTATTTATTAAAGGAAAACCTTTGGATTTTCCAAGTGGGAAATAATGGGAGCATGAGTGGGTGTGAGTGGAGCTTCCACTCACATGAAGATGGAAGAGGTGGGGGCACCACCATGGCTGGCCGCACCCCACCCTTGGGCTGCCTCCCTCTCCCTATAAAAGGAGGGTGAGGGATCCTCCTCATTCACTCACTTGCTCACTTCACTTCCTCTCCACCTGCTGCTCAATTACATGGTCTCCGGCTTGGCGATTCCTGACCGTGGGATTCTTCACCACCACCACGCCGTCGTGCTGCTAGAATTCCGGAGGATCCTTTACTTCCGCCTCCCCGATGGATCGAGGGAACGGAGTTCGTCATCAACCGTACGTGTGACCGATCACGGAGGCACCGCCGGATTGCGGTGCACATCTTCTCGCTCTCGGGATCGGTGTGAGTACGACTACGCCAACAACGAGATTTGATCTCTTAACGCTTTGTGTCTTTGAGGGTATGTTCTTCTTAAGACTCTCTGTATGCCCGTTGTTTTCATCTCCTAGATTAGATCTTGGCCTTTCGGGTGTCTCTCGCGTAGGAATTTTTTTGTTTTCTATGCAACGACCCCTTCAGAGGTATCAGAGCCGGATCTATGCGTAGATGTTTTGTACGGGTAGAACACATAGGTGTATGTGTGCGTTGATGATCATGTTATTTCCTCCTTGAGTATTTTATGATCTTAGTGGCATAGCTGGATGAAGCTGCCCTAGACTAAGTTTGTGTGTACTATGTACGCAAGAATTGTCTCACTTGTGGCTGAGGGGGTGTCCGTTTCTCCAATTATAGTTAAGATCTAATATACGAAGGGTTGTTAAAAATGTGTTTATCAACGTTGTGGTTGATGTTCGTAGGTATGAACGGTTCTATCCTCGAAATCCCTAAGCCACGTAAAATATGCAAAAATAAATTAGAGGCGTCTAACTAGTTTTTGTTGGGCATGTGATGTGATATGGTCAATGTTACAAATTTTATTATGAGATGATCTCTTTTGTAAATTATTGATATACCGGAAGGTATCCATATGGTTGTCTTATTATTGATGGACAATCAAGATTGGGGTGCCATGGAACTTGGTACCACGCCAGTGGAATGATGGAGATCATATCATGATGCACATGATGGAGATCAAGTGCAAGAAGGACCATATCATATCACGTTATCCTTACATGTGATGTTAATCCTTTTTATGCATCTTATTTTGCTTATATAGCAACGGTAGCATTATAAGATGATCCCACTCACTTAATATCAAGATAATAATGTGTTCTTCCTTAAGAATGCACCGTTAAGAAAGTTCGTCGTTTCGAGACACCACGTGATGATCGGGTGTGATAGACTCAACGTTCGCATACAACGGGTGTTTCCAAGCCTAGCATGTACAAACATGGCCTTGAAACACATGCAATACTACGGTTCTACTTGGCGAGCCTAGCATGTACATACATGGCCTCGGAACACGTAACCGAAAGGTAAAGCATGAGTCATATTGATGATATTATGAACATGTCGATGTTCGCCTTTGAAGCTACATCATTTCACGTGATGATCGGTTTTGGTGTAGTGAATTTGTTTCGTGTAATCACTAAAGACGGCTAAGAGGGATGTTGTTTTTGAGTGGGAGTTCATGGTATAATTTTGAATTAACTTGAACTTATTTATCATGAACAACCAATCAAAGTGAATTTGCACAAATTGTAGTATTCATTGGCATCCACATAACTACCCCACACTTAGATTGTTAATTGAGATATAACTGTTATGATCTGGTAAAAATCATTTAAGATTGGTACCGTATTAGTGAAATTTAAAATTGAGTCCTATTGTAGATTTTCGGTATTTCCTACCTAGCTCCATATGATTAATGATTGATTGATCTAGAGAGAAATCAATTCCTACTTACAATCCAGAGTCATGGTTACTTCCATATTACTTTATCTTCAAAAGAACATTTTGTTCATCAAGGTGATTTAGGAACTGAAAAGAATTATTTTCAGAAACAATCAAGTGAAAGATATATTGATATCTAGAAATTTATTTGTGGCAACATGACTGAGTATAATTTAGCGTGACAATGTATGCTTATATTATTTGAATATATGCAATCATTGAAGACGCTAGGCGTTTGAATATTCCAAGAAGTTGGGCTCTAAAATTATCCTCTAAATTTCTTCCTTCGAGCTATAGTAGCTTAATCATAAAATTGTTATGATGGGATGGATTAAAAGTATGGGTAAAGTCGTTTACCTTACTTGGAGATTGTTGAGAGTGGAATCTGGAAGAATGTTATTAATATGGTGATATTAGTAGAACAATCAAACTCAAAGTATGACTCAATGGGTGATAGTATATGACTAACATGCCAAAGAAAATGAGCTAGTGCGACTAGCATTGTTTTATGTTGAATGATTCTTCTGTAAAGGAAAGGGAATATTGAAAATAGAATTACAAAAAGATATATGGCAGAAAAAGAAGATAACTGGAAAAGTCCAGCTCAGGAGTATATGCTTGATATACAAGTTATAGATGTATTACTAGTTAACAGAGTATTTTTGGGTATTTTGATACCACATTGGTTGGTATGAGTTGTCATACAAAGCAACGCAATGCAAGAAATACAAGGGCCTAAAAGAAACTAGTAATAGATGTGGAATCGATTATGACAATAACAAAAATAAAGTGTTATTGTGTTCGTTGTCGTATCGAACCAAATATTTAAGATTTATTTTAAGAACTTAATAAGTTGTTATTTTGTTCTGGTCTTTTGTGAGAACAGATGAGATTGTTCAAAACTATGACCATATTCCATAATTGATGGATATGTTAATATAAATCATGTTGGTAAAGTAAACATCTATAAGACTAAATGCTAAGCGTTGCAAGACATAAAAGAGTTTCACTTAAATTGTGACACCACCATTTTAGTTCATATCGGAAAGGAAAACATGAAGGAACTCCATATTGATGGACTTCCAGAGTCATTTTGTTTTGAATAAATTGACGCTTGTGAGACCTCTTCCAAAAAGATGACTAGAATTCCGTTCATAGGCCAAAGTAGTATGGACGACTAATTTAATGGAGATTGTACATGTTGATGTATGTAGTCCATTATGTATAGTCATGTGTGGTGGATTAATTTTTCCTTCATAAAATTATGTCGATGATTTGAGTAGATATGTGAGTATGTCTATTTAAAGAGAACGGAGTTTGACATTTTGAATTGGTTCAAATGGTTGTTAATATGAAGTAAAAATCATTTTAACAAGATAATCAAGTATTTATGATTGGATCATAAAGGATAAAGTTTGAGTTACAAGTTTAGCAAAACATCTGAGGAGTTGCAGAATTATTCTACAACTTATACTTCTCGAATACCCCACATTAGTTTGGAGTATTCAAGAGACAAAATCAAACCTTGTTGGGCATGGTAAGATTAATAAAATTTCCATTATAATTTTGTAGTTTATACATTAGTGACAACCGCTTTTTCACTAAAAAGAGCACCATCATGATCCGTTGAAAGTGACAACATATAAGATATGGTTTGGGTAATGACCCGAATTGTCTTTTTCTTAAGTTTTGGTATGCATAGTGTAAAATGTTTACAACCAAAATGGGATAAATATATGTTTATAAGGTTATCCTAAAGAATACATTGGTTATTTCTCCTATCACCGACCAAAGACAAATGTTGTTTGTCAGAAAGGGTTGATTTCTTGAGAAAATAGTTCTTGCGAAACAAGTGAGTGGGAGGACAGTACAAACGCAACGAGATTAGAGAATCTTCGTTACCATGTCAAGAGTAGCGCAGCACTGGAAGTTGTTCTGGGGTTTCCTATTTTGACAAAGTAGAAGACAGTACATGTGTTGTAGATACTTCGAATGAGTTTGCGAACTAAACCACAAAAGTCCTAAAAACATTGTACTTAGATCAACTTATGGTTTAAGATTAAAGTGTTGTTTGACAACAAAGGACTTGGACCTTATAAAGGAAGCAAATTATGGGCCCTAACTTCGTAAAATTGACTATGAGTCATTATATACGCCATAGTATCCTTGTATGAATATCAAGTATGTGACTTGGTAGTCCTTTCGATGGGCATGATGCCTAACGATAGCAAATGGTCTATATAGCGACAAAGACATGGATTTTTACATCCTTTGAAAGTTGTACTTATCGAAAAGTTGTTTTCGACGGAGTTCAAAGAGTTGACTACTGCAAGATTTTGATCTTCCATAGTGATGCTTTAATCTTTGCGGATAGTTCTAGCAAAAGTTACATATTATGATATGGCAGTTGAATAATAAAACCAACTCTCCTCTCAAGGAAGTTTGATCAAGGATGTGTACTTGACATAGTCTGAGAGTTTTGTAAAATTAAAAAGGCTGCTAGAAAGGTATGCACACTTCAATGGTTGAAGTGAGCATAAAGAAGTTGAAATCTTTACCTTAATGAAGTTATCAAAAGAGTTTGATTCCATCATGGACGATAAAGATGCTTGTAGAGTTACAAGAAATTAAGTGGGAGCGCTATGACATATTTCCAATACTTTATGTAGATGACATATGGTCGATTAGAAAATGTGTATTTTAAAGTGACACAGTTAAGATTTTCATATTGATGAAAGACTTAGAAGATATTGGGCATCGATATCTATAAGAGATGGATTGAAGTGCCTGATATGATTGAAGCCAAATTACATAGATGAAATATTGAAGTAAGTCAATATCGAAATGACAATAAGGAGTTCTTGTCATATGGAAAATAATTGAGCAAGATTAAAGCGTTTTGACACATGATGAGCATCATTGAAATTGAGATTTCTAAGTCATGTTTCCATGCTATGTACACAACTAGATGAGTCATATGCTATAAAATGTTATAGCAGGATAATTCATATAATGATTAGACAACAGTGGGAGAGATCCTTGTGTCATTTTTAGAAATGATAAGGATATGTTTTGCTATGTAGTAATGAAAAAATATTAGTTGTAATATGTTACACTAATAGTCTTGTCATCTATTCAAATAATTTTATCTCAATTAAAATATGTAATGAAGGGTAGCACAATAGGCTGGAAGAAAGTTCCATGCTGGATTTGAAAGAGTTTCAAAATTAAAGTATTGTGACGGATACTACAAAGGCTAAGTATATCGTTGTGATTGACAACAGATAATAAGAGTATTTTGTGTCAAGGAGTTATTTATTGAACTTGGTGAATTTCCAAGAATGCTGACACCGTGAAGCTACATTTTTACAATGTTAGTAACATTGGTTTAAGCTGAGGAATTAAGGTGTCACCGGTTGACAAAATATTTACAAAGCCATCTCATTAGAGAATGAGTGATGCGTGTAGACCGCAAAGAGGATGCAAACACAATAGGACCTGAACAGCTCAGATCTTTTTGATGATGTATACCAAAGCATGGTAATAACACTGGAACAGTGTTAAGTGCTTATAGACTAGATTATTGACTCTAGTGCAAGTGGGAGACTGAAGGGAATATTCCCAAGAAGCAATAATAAAGTGGTTATTATATTATTCCTTGTTTATGATAAATGTTTATTTCTCATGCTAGAATTGTATTAACAAGAAACGTTGATACATGTGTGTTTAATAAACAAAACAATGGTTCCTAGTAAAGCCTCTCTTTTAACTAGCTCGTTGATTAATAGATGATCAAGGTTTCCTGATCATGAACATTGGATGTTGTTAATAACGGCGTCATGTCATTGGTAAAATGATGTGATGAACATAGACCCAATATCAAGATAACAATACGATCAAGTCATTTAGTTTATATTGTTATATCTTGCGTACGACGTAACTTATTCCTTAGACCATGAGATCGTGCCAATCACTGGTACCGGAAGGGTGCTTTGATGTCATAAAACGTCACACCGTAACAGGGTGACTATAAAGGTGCCGTTAGGTATTTGGAAAGTATTAGTTGAGGATCATGGATCAAGAGTGGGATTTGTCCATCCAAAATGATGGAGAGATAGATTATGGGCACTCTCGGTGATATCACATCGACACCGCTTGCAAGCACATGATATGATCACAAGGATGTCATATCACAGAAACGAGAAAAGAGTACTTGTCAGGTAACGAGATTGAACAAGGTATGGTTGATACCAATGATCGAATCTCGGACAAGTAAAATATCGCGAGACAAAGGGAATAGTTCACGACGTTGATGGTTCACACGATCACAAGAGTCATCGTTGAATATATAGGAGTCATCACGGATCTCCAGATCCCATTGTTGATTATTGATCGGAGACGAGTCTCGGTCATGTCTATCTTATTCGCGAACCGTAGGGTGACACACTTAAGGTTCGATGACGCATTTGAGAGGATATGGAATATCGAAGAATGTTTTGGGCAGCACCGAAATTGTTTCGGGGAAAATTGAAATAGTTCAAGGGGTTTTTCGTCGAATGGTTGTTAATAGAATTAAAAAATGATTCAAGGTTCTATATGCAAATGTTTGTTAATGGAATTAACAAATATAAATAAAGAAATAAAAATGGTTTATTTATTTATTAAAGGAAAACCTTTAGATTTTCCAAGTGGGAAATAATGGGAGCATGAGTGGGTGTGAGTGGAGCTTCCACTCACATGAAGAGGGAAGAGGTGGGGGGACCACCATGGCTGGCCGCACCCCACCCTTGAGCTGCCTCCCTCTCCCTATAAAAGGAGGGTGAGGGATCCTCCTCATTCACACACTTGCTCACCTCACTTCCTCTCCACCCGCTGCTCAATTCCATGGTATCCGTCTTGGCGAAGCCCTCGCTGTGGGATTCTTCACCACCACCATGCCGTCATGATGCTGGAATTTCGGATGATCCTCTACTTCCGCCTCCCCACTGGATAGAGGGAACGAAGGTCGTCATCAACTGTACGTGTGATCGATTGATACGTCATAAGTGTATCCCTATTTATGATGCTCCATGATCATATTATGCCAATTGCTACATGTTTTCTCCCTTATTTATGGCATTTTCATACGTTTTCCGGGACTAAACTATTAACAAGATGCCCAGAGCCAGTTCCATGTTTTCTGTTGTTTTTTGTTTCAGAAAAGTTGTTCTGGAAATATTCTCGGAATTGGAAAATTCGAAGCTCGGAAGTCCTATTTTCCCCGGAAGCATCCAGAAGAGGAGTCGAAGAGGGGCAGCAGGGGGCCCACACCATGGGCTGGCGCGGGACCCCCTGGTGATGACTCCCAAGTGCAGGAGATCAATTGTAGTACCTTTCGATAAGTATTTGAGTGTCGAACCCACGAGGAGCTGAAGGTAAGCTATCTATTCTCTAAAGCCCTATAACCCTCTGATATGGCTGTTTATGCAAAGCAATAAGTTTGACTAAAAGGAACTAACTAATTAAAAGCAAGTGACGTGGAGTGTGGTTTGTCTAGTAACTAGTGAAGCAAGTTTAAAATGCAAGTTTCTAAGCAAGTTTCACAAGTAGCAAGCAGCAAATATCTCAAGTATCTCAAGGGAGCAAGTGTTCTAGCAATAGGTGTTTCGTTCGTGTGGTTGTCACAATTAGTGAAGCACATGTTTTAGTCTTAGTTGCTTCTTCTAGGAAGGAGCCATGAAGAGGTATAGTCAAGTAAATGATCTACAACCCCTTATGATGGATCATGTGGCCAAGTAAATGACTGCACAAGATTGATTAAGACATAAAGTCCCACCATAGCCTTACGTTCTAAGGTCCCCTATATATATCCCCCAATAACTTAACTTCGTGGCTCGGTCTCAGGTTACTGTCACTCCCAAGTCACCACCACTCCATTATGCTACCGGTGATCACCTTACATGCATTCCCCAACATATGTGTGCACTCATATATTCTACATAAAGACAATCATAGAAGATAACAAACTTGTATGCAACCAATCAACGAACTATTTCACCATTGCCAAGAACAATTCACTACTCAAACATAGACGGGGAGACACAATACATCAAGGGAATATAGTATTGCATCATACATCGTGTTTGCCAAGAGATTACAGTGGAGAGATGGAGCTGATCTTGCTATAGATGTTGATGATGAACACGCCGGAGGGGGGTGGAGCCCTCCGGGGGTGATCCCGGCGGCGTTTCCTCCCTCCGATCTTCTCCGGCGGCAGCCTTCTGTCTCTCTGTTTTGTGGTTTCGTCTCTCGGCGCCGCCTCCTCCTGGAAAAGGCCAGGGAGGCCCTTTATATAGTCGTTTTTAGGTCACGAGACACTCGGGAGAAGAAAGATCGACGGCATCGGAGCCACGGGGGCAAAAAGGGGGCCTCTCACGCGGCCAAGGAATCTGGCCGCGTGGAGGGTCCTCTTTGCCACCTGGTTGGCCTTTTGGCCCTCTACTTTGGCCCATGGTCTTCGTCTCGAAAATTCTGAACCGTGCTCTTTGGCCTTGCCCTTTTTGGAGTCCCGAAGCTCCCGGAAAGTCTGAAACACTAAAAAGTACGTTTTCTGGAAAAACAGGGTTAGAACCAAAAGAAGTGGGATTGTTTATAAAATCCCCCAAATCATTATAAAACATTAATATAAGTTGCTAATATGTAGGAAAAACAAGTAATAACATGCAAAGTTCATGTATGCATTTTACATGCATCAACATCCCCAAGCTTAACCCATGCTCGTCCTCGAGTATGAAGGTGATAAACTAACATGGACTTTGCATATTGAAACAATCATGGGATATCAAGGAGGATTATTCATGCTACATATAATCAAATGATTAATACTAGAAATGAGTAGCAATATACTAGTCATGTTGTAAGAAATATCAAATATGCAACAGAGATGCTTCATGAAAGTTCACAAAGTGTATAATGAAATAAAAGCACTATGGACCAATGCATACACAAAATGAAAATATAAATCCTATATTTGTCAAAGAATAGCATAATGGGAAAATAGAAAATATGTGGCCACTTTGGAGAAAATTGAGTAGAGGTAAAAACATGATCAAGTCTTATTTAGCCTCTAAATTATTCAACTAAAATTACTAATTGAAATGTGGTAATCCATTGATCTAGACTCTCATTGCCCCTTTATCACTAGCATCTTAAATGGTGAATTTGAAGTAATGTGAATGACAAGGTTGTTGAAAGCCTCATGCCCCGTGAGTGTGAAAACCTACTCCATGATTACTCAACTTAAGATTCCTAATAAGCTTTGTACAATCATAATAAGTATTAATGACATCATAGAGAACCGCAAAGAGGTACCTCTTGCCCCATGACATGGAAACAAGCCCATGTCACAATGACAAGACAAACAAACGAGTAGACTCATCATCTTTTTATTTTATTCACTATTATGCATAGCTTCTTATTTTACTGTAGGATTGTTGTAGAGTCACTCAAGCTGTAAGTAAATTTCCACCATGATAAATCATGGCTTGGGTTAGCGTCCCAATGCGTTTCTCTAGTCATACATATACTTACTCATCAAAACTTACTATTCCTCTATTTCATTTCGGCATGGCAGGAGTCCAAAAACAAAAGTACATGATATCAACCAAATGTAAATTTTTGTGCAATGTTGAAAGCTTTCCGTTGATACACGTTATAGCTAGCTCGCAACCACACACTTGGTCAAACTCAAAACTTGTGGCTCCATTATTGGTCATTGTATTAGATGCATAAAAAGTAAAGTGTGCCTTCAAAAGTTCGTGAGAGTCCTATCCCATTCAACCCAGACAGCTAATAAAGTGAATATCTTAATTTAGAACATAAATAACACAATAACATGATGAACATACTCGGAATAGCAATGAAGCTAATGGGAAGATATGGTGGACTCACTGGAAATACTTGGCTAAGGAGTGTTGGAAACAAGTTTTTACTTGTTGGAATTTTTAAATTTTTGGCTAGCAAGAGGGAGATAGTTGACCAGCTACTATGCATGCATATGTCCATAGAACTACTCATTTCATGACAAACTAAATAAACCAGCAATTAACATCAAGGACATGAATAAGAGATAGCTCAAGACAACATTATTGCAAATTTCTACACATAAAAAGCCTATAAATCATGCAAACATATGTAGCTCTTCAAATCAACCATGGCATCCCTATTCCAAGTCATAATACTAGCATCCAATACATTCCAACCCCAAACTCCAGTAGCTCAATCTCATATGAAATTATGGGTGTGGTCTTATCAAAACAAAAATAAAAACAAAAACTAGACGCTTTAAGTCTCTACGATAAATGCTTTGCTTAGAAAAACAGAAAGTAGACGTGTGCTAACCAAAAGAGTGTAGCTCCAGTGGGGTGTTCATCACATCCCCAAGCTTATGGCTTTCACCATTCTTGTTTGTCTTGAGGCGCAGCTCCTCTATTCCCTGTGACAAAACTTCACAAAACATGTTTCTCCCATTCTTTTTCTGTGGGGTGAGATTAGCAAGGACAAACAAATCACATGCTTGCTGTGCAAAATTCCAAATCAAATGCTCCAGTAGATAGACAATAAGGTTCGTTATGTTGTATGTTCACTCTCTTGCTTGAAAGAATCATGGAAATTCGATTCCCAAGCCCAAAGAGTGCATAAAACAAAAGAAGGCAGAATATGTCCGGAAAAGCGACAGCAGCAAAACGAACGTTTTTCCATAAGCTAGACTCGTAAAAAAATTAATCCAATTTTTGTGCTTACATAGGATGAAAAGTTGCAGAACATACTAAAAAATTAGCTCAATCCGACATACCAATAAAAAACGTAAAATCATATGGTGAGCAGACTCGTGCTGAAACAGAAATTTCATGCACTAGGATAGCAACTTATAAGTACAAATGGGTTTGACTTGACTCTTTATTGAAAACTCCAGAATTAAAACAAAAAAAAACTAATCTCTTGAGACATCAAGAGTACACTGGGAAAATCCAAATAAAAACAACCGGGTTGCCTCCCGTAAAGCGCTTTCTTTATGGCCATATAGCTAGGCTTTACTTACTTAACATCATGATGGTTGGAGTGAGGTGGCTCGGCATCCCCAAGCTTGGATTCTTGTACTTATTTGATACATGTAGGGTGATCCCAGGGGTACATCCCCAATCTTTATTGGTTGTCCCTCTTGATCTTTGTTCATCTCACTCAACTTTTCCTCCTGAAAAATTCTTCTTACACAAATCTCAACATAAAACTTGATTAGAGGGGTTAGTGCCTCCATAAATAAAATCCACATAGGTACAGCAAAGACACATCATGAGTTGATTCTAAATATTAACTACTGTTACTACTGTTGTGCATTGCTCCTTGATCAAAAGAACCACACAAAACACAAGTAATGAGAGCAATGCAAAATAAAGACATAATCTGCCAAAAACTGAACAGCCCGTAAAGAGTGAATTTTTAGAGGCACTTAAGTTGCTCAAATCAGAAAACTTAAAACTAATTAAATATGTAGTGATAACTAAATATTGCTGTCGTAAATTACCAGGTCAAAATTCCACATTTTTCTCAGTGAAGTTCAGGAATCTGTTTTCTTGACAGCTAATTACTATTGTTTAATCCTATCTCTCATATAAGATTATTCTTGCCATTTAAGATGACAAATAAGACAGAAATGTGATGTTACAGTAGTGAACTAATATTTTTATTGTTTTTAGCTTTGGAAAAAGTTTTAATTATAGAGACTTTGCAATGGTTTCATTGGCATGAACAACACATGTTCAAGGTCGACCCCAACTTCTCCATTACTCATGCTTCTCATTTTTCCCAAATTTTTTATAAAATGAAAATCTTAAACTAAATGATACATAACAGTAGGTAAAGGCATTTTACATGTTGTAAAGACATAAATGTATGCTCAAACCGAATAGGAAATTAAAGCATAAGGAACACACCAAAATAATATTAAACAATTTATTTTTAAGTCTAACCCATTTCCTATGCATTGGCATTTTGTAATGAAACAAATAAAAGAAGCACATAATAGCAAGCATAGAAAGGTAGATCAAGTGCAACTTCAATACTTTCAGCATAAATAGGGGAAACTTAATATTGTTGAAATATGTGTAACCATGTTTCCCTCTCTCATAATAATTTTCAGTGGCATCATGAATAGATTCAACAATATGAATATCACATAAAACATTCTTATCATGAGCCACATGCATAAAATAATCACTACTCTCCACATAAGTAAAATCCTCATTAGTGATAGTGGGAGTTAAACATTCATAATTTTCATTGCAATCATCATATATAGGAGGCATAGTATCATCAAAGTGAATTTTCTCCTCCAAGCTTGGGGAACTAGAAATATCATGCTCATCAAAACCAACTTCCCCAAGCATAAAACTTTCCATAGAATCAGCAAGTATATCATTTTTATCCTCAATAGTAGGGGGACTAAAAATATCATATTCATCAAGATAAACTTCCCCAAGCTCAAGGTTTTCCTTAGCAATAAAGGTGTTCAAAGAATTAGTACTACCACAAATATGATTGTTGTGCAAATAATTTTTCAATTTCTCCTGAAACACTTCATGTCCTAATTCAAGGTAGATATTATACAGTTCTAAAATTGTTTGGTTGTTTTCCATTTTATAATTTTTTTGTGTTTTAGGTTTATATGTTAGTATGCAATGCAAACAAGAATAAAAGCTTAGCACAACGCTCCCCGGCAACGGCGCCAGAAAAGTGCTTGATGACTCCCAAGTGCAGGAGATCAATTGTAGTACCTTTCGGTAAGTATTTGAGTGTCGAACCCACGAGGAGCTGAAGGTAAGCTATCTATTCTCTAAAGCCCTATAACCCTCTGATATGGATTTTTATGCAAAGCAATAAATTTGACTAAAAGGAACTAACTAATTAAAAGCAAGTGACGTGGAGTGTGGTTTGTCTAGTAACTAGTGAAGCAAGTTTAAAATGCAAGTTTCTAAGAAAGTTTCATAAGTAGCAAGCAGCAAATATCTCAAGTATCTCAAGGGAGCAAGTGTTCTAGCAATAGGTGTTTCGTTCGTGTGGTTGTCACAATTAGTGAAGCACATGTTTTAGTCTTAGTTGTTTCTTCTAGGAAGGAGCCATGAAGAGGTATAGTCAAGTAAATGATCTACAACCCCTTATGATGGATCATGTGGCCAAGTAAATGACTGCACAAGATTGATTAAGACATAAAGTCCCACCATAGCCTTACGTTCTAAGGTCCCCTATATATATCCCCCAATAACTTAACTTTGTGGCTCGGTCTCAGGTTACTGTCACTCCCAAGTCACCACCACTCCATTATGCTACCGGTGATCACCTTACATGCATTCCCCAACATATGCGTGCACTCATATATTGTACATAAAGACAATCATAGAAGATAACAAACTTGTATGCAACCAATCAACGAACTATTTCACCATTGCAAAGAACAATTCACTACTCAAACATAGACGGGGAGACACAATACATCAAGGGAATATAGTATTGCATCATACATCGTGTTTGCCAAGAGATTACAGTGGAGAGATGGAGCTGATCTTGCTGTAGATGTTGATGATGAACACGCCGGAGGGGGGTGGAGCCCTCCGGGGGTGATCCCGGCGGCATTTCCCCCCCTCCGATCTTCTCCGGCGGCAGCCTTCTGTCTCTCTGTTTCATGGTTTCGTCTCTCGGTGCCGCCTCCTCCTCGAAAAGGCCAGGGGACCCTTTATATAGTCGTTTTTAGGTCACGAGACACTCGGGAGAAGAAAGATCGACGGCATCGGAGCCACGGGGGCAAAAAGGGGGCCTCTCACGCGGCCAAGGAATTTGGCCGCGTGGAGGGTCCTGTTTGCCACCTGGTTGGCCTTTTGGCCCTCTACTTTGGCCCATGGTCTTTGTCTCGAAAATTCTGAACCGTGCTCTTTGGCCTTGCCCTTTTTGGAGTCCCGAAGCTCCCGGAAAGTCTGAAACACTAAAAAGTACGTTTTCTGGAAAAACAGGGTTAGAACCAAAAGAAGGGGGATTGTTTAGAAAATCCCCCAAATCATTATAAAACATGAATATAAGTTGCTAATATGTAGGAAAAACAAGTAATAACATGCAAAGTTCATGTATGCATTTTACATGCATCACCTGGCTGCGCCAACTAGGGGTGGGGGGCCCCTAGAGCTCCACCGCCTTTTCCCTTTCGCCTATTTAAGCCCCCCGGATGGAAAAACCTAAGGACCTGATCAAAATCCCCGAAAAAGTTCCGCAGCCGCCGTCACCGTCAACCCTAGATCAGGAGGGTTCTAGAGCTTTTTTTCGGCACCCTGCTGGAGAGGAAATCATCACCGGAGGCTTCTACATCACCATGCCTGCCTCCGGAGTGATGCGTGAGTAGTTCATCCCTGGACTACGGGTCCATAGCAGTAGCTATATGGTTGTCTCCTCCTCATATACCTCCATGTTTAGATCTCGTGAGGTGCCTATCATGATCGAGATCGATCTTATGTAATTCTATATGTTGTGTTTGCTGGGATCCGATGAATATTGAACTTATGCCAAGTTGATTATAGTCTTTATTGCATATGTTATTTGTGATCTTGCATGCTTTCCGTTGCTAGTGGTTGCTCTGGCCAAGTAGTTGCTAGTGACTCCAAGAGGGAGTATTTATGCTTGATAGTGGGTTAATGCCTCCTTGTTGCCTTGCTCGAGTGACAGAAACGTGAAGGGGGAGGTGTGCTGTTGCCATTAGGGAGAAAACAGCGGTGAGAGTACCCGCGTGTATAATCATTGCTTACATTACACACTTTGTTTAATGCAATTATCTGTTGCTTGCAACTTAATACCTAAGGGGGGTCGGATGATAACCTGAGGGTGGATTATTAGTCATAGATGCAGATGGATGTCGGTCTATGTATCTTGTTGTAATGCCCGCACTAAACATCATAGTAATCTTCATGTTATATTGTGCACTACGGTGCAACCTTTATTTGTCAATTTCCCAGCTGTAATTTGTTCACCCAGCATGCTATATTTTATGGAGAGACACCACTAGTGAACCTATGAACCCCGGTCCATTTTCCACACTGTTAATCAAACCACAACAATTTCCTGCTCTCTCTCTACTTTCTGCAAGCATACAACTGTTTTCCACACTATACGTCTAATCTTTGTTTTCAGCAAGACCGGTGAGATTGACAACCTCACTGTACCGTTGGGGCAAAGTATTTTGGTTGCGTTGTGTGCAGGTTCCATGTTGTTGCTGACACCGATGAAGCGCCAGCACCACCGTCAGTGGCATCAACCTTCCGAAGATCCTCTTTCTCATACTGGATTGATAACCATGGTTCTTAACTAAGGGGAGAACCACCGGGAGGAGGACCAAGCAATACCGCACCACCAAAGCCTTGAGATTGAGATTTAAATCTCGACTCGAGCACCCCCCCCCATTGTAATCGATCTATTACTAATACAGATCGACAGAAGCAGGAGTAAGGGTTTTACCTCTACGAGGGCCCCAAACCTGGGTAAATCGTGCCCCCTGTTAGCCGACGATCGTCGCCAGCGCCTACACGTTCTCCTAATCAAAACCCTATCGGTTCACCCGAGGGACTTGTTGAGATGCATATTCGACAATTGGCGTCGTCTGTGGGAATGGCGGACGCTGGATCCACGGCATCTTCGGTCTCATCATCGCCAACCTTCAACTGGAGCCCCAGAGCTTCGACTTCAGCAGATCCGATCCGATTCGGGTCGATCATCGTCGCGCCCCACTCGTCGAAATCGCGCCCGGCATTCAGCGGATTGGAAAAAAGTGTCACCCTGACGTTCGGGAGCTTCCGCTTCCACGCCAACAAAGCGGGAATCCTGCACTTCCCCGAGGAAACCGATCCCGAAGGATCTGACTCCGAGTCAATCTCGAGCCCAGAAACTCTCAACTCGCTGCCCAACTATGCTGGTTGCGACCTAGCGACCAGCGGCGGATCCGTCTGCCCCAGTACTCGCAAGTTTCACACCATCGCTACAGAGGAACCTTCTCGGGTTGAAAAAACTCGTCAATCCACGCCTAGGACTCACGGGCCATATCTGGCTCAAGTCTGCATGGCACGATCGAACGATCTACCCGAAGAAACGGAAGAGACCACGACGGAGCGAGAGCTCATTAAAGTCTCGCGAGCAGCCTGGGTCAAGGCAAAGGCGGTCGTACACTACGGCCAGCCGATTGAAGAAGGAGCCCCTCAGGAAGAGCTAACCGCATACCACTGCTATCTAGTGAAAGCGGCAACGCTGATCAAAGAAGCTCGCAAGGATCTGGACGAGCGAAAAAAAGCTGGCGGACGAGTCAAGTCTACGTCGCGCGACTCTCTCCAAAACATATTCGGTAGGGAACAACCCCCCAAAGAAAAGATACATCTTGAAGACCGTGGCCATGGATGGAGAGTCTCTCAGTGGGGTCAGCAGAACACTCAAAATCTCCCTTATGCGCGTCGACGACGACGGCAACGTGCACCCGACGACTCTTGCCGCCGTAGTTTTGGCTGCAGCCACTTATCTCCAGGCGAACCAGCTAGGGGAGAACGACCCCCGCGCGGAGCAATACAGGCAAGTCCAGAAGGGGTTAGGCATGGCAGCCGCAAGACTCGAAGCCCAATGCCGCAAGAATGCGACTACACAGGAGAAGAATAAAGAAACACCCCGTAGACACAGGAGTACATCGCCCAGAAAGGAGAAGTCACCTCGTCGCACCCGAGGAAAAGAAGCCCGGCGACGCGGTGATAACCCGAGTAGCAACGATGACAGCCCGAGGGATCGAGATCGTAGTCCGCGGCATCATAGCAGCCGCTCGTGACACCGTAGCAAGGAGCCGCGGAAGGAGGTCAATCGCGACCAGCCTGGATACAACGCGCGATCTGACATCACGCAAAACAAAGTCAACAAGGCCCGAGCGGTCAGGAACCGCGCACGTTCCCCATCCACCTCTTCTGACGAAGAGTCCTGCGGCGCATTATACTTTACTCGCGACATCCGCAAAGCACCAATGCCCAGGAGATTTAAGCTTACTACAGAAGTGCCAAAATACGACGGTTCGCTGGAGCCCAAATCCTGGCTGTCGGATTACCTCACGGCAGTAAAATGCCAACGTGGGAACAAAACCACATCTATGCAGTACCTTAACCTACATCTTGTAGGCGCTGCGCGCAGCTGGCTCGAAGGAAGACCGAAGGCGTGCTACAGATCATGGGACGATCTAACGTTCGACTTCCGCAAGAACTTCCAAGCAACATATAAACGGCCCGCGACCATCAAGGAGCTGCGAGCTTGCGGGCAAAAGAGTGGTGAGTCTACTCGCGAATACATCCAGCGATGGACCACACTCAGGAATACGGCGGGAAACATATCGGAAGAGGTCGCAGTCGAAGCTTTTACCAAAGGAGCTTGGCAAACCGCCTTCAGAGAAGAACTGGGGTGAGCCGCACCCAAAACCATCGGAGAGCTGATGGCTATAGCCGACAGATGGGCCAACGGAGAGGACTCGGTGCGCAATGAAAAGGCATCTTCGCCAGCGCCTGAAGACGACCGTCATGGCCGAAAGAAAAGGAGAAAGAATTACGATCACGACGATCGAGAAGAACTAGTGACGGCAGAGTTTACGAGAAATCGTGACAGTGGACATCATGGAAATCGCGAATGGAAGCCAAAGCCAGAGGATAAAACTCCCGTGGAGGACCTTGACGGTTACTGCACGCTACATCTATTTACAGATAAGCGCACGGGCAAGACCAAGGCAACACACCTCCTCAAGGATTGCCGAAAGTTCCTTGACATACACGAGGTCTTCTCAAAGAAAAACATAGCTGCAGTCAGCCAGGGCTACCCACAACTCCCAGGAGGAGGACACCAGGGATTCTACCCGCCACAAGCCCTACCTCCACCAGGAAACCAAAACGCAGTGCTGGCCGCGCTATCAGCGCCACCCGCCGCAAACCAGGGAGGCAACGAGTACCTGAACCCAGCAGGACTCCTTGGAATGATACAGAAAGTCTGCTTGTCCCGCAGGGCCCAGAAAACAAACACACGACAAGTAGTCATGGCTGTCCAAGCTCCACCGTACAAACCCGAGTATTTGAAGATGGCTGACCAAACAAGAACTTTCTCCAAAGAGGACCATCCCCCGCGAGTTTATCGACCAGGACACGCTGCGCTCGTCATCCAGCCGTAGATAGGCAACTACGAACTCGCCCGAGTGTTCATGGACGGAGGCAGTGGGATCAACATCATTTACACGGACACACTCCGCATGATGAACAAGAACCTGGACGGACTCACGGAATCAGAGACATCCTTTCACGAGATAGTACCAGGGAAGGTAGTCCGACCACTCGGAACAATCAACTTGGAGGTGGTGCTCGGGAACCGAAGAAACTACAGACGAGAATTCCTCGACTTCGAAGTAGTCGACTGGCCCTCACAGTACCACACCATTCTCGGCCGAACAACGTTCGCGAGATTCATGGCAGTACCTCACTACGCCTACCTGAAACTCAAACTTCCTGGGGAATACGACACCATCACCATAGATGGAGACTTCCAAAAATCTGACAAGTGCGGCATCGAGTTCAACGAGATCGCGAAATCCTTCGGGATGCAGGAGGAACTAGAAGAATTGGCAAAGACCACGGACCACTCTGTGATGCCGCTCACCAAAAAGAATGCTCCAGAACTCGAGTTCAGTGCAAACAGCGACACTCGAAAGCATCAAGTGCACCCGACGGAGCCCGCAAAGATGGCGATGGTGTTTGCCACCCTCTCGCCCGCATAGGAAGGCGCGCTTGTTGAACTCCTCCGTGGGTATTGGGAAATCTTTGCCTGGAAGCCTTCAGATATGCCAGGGATACCTAGAGAGTTCGCCGAGCACTCACTCGAAGTTTTCAAAGACGCTAAACCTATCAAGCAAACAACCCGACGGTTCTCAGAGCCAAAGCAAAAAGCACTCGGAGAAGAAGTGAACAGACTGCTCGCCGCAAAGTTCATCCGAGAGATAAAGATATCCACCTGGTTAGCCAGCCCGGTGCTGGTCCCGAAGAAAAACACTGACATCCTCCACGTGTGCATCGACTACACGTCGTTGAACAAACACTGCCCCAAGAATAACTTCCCCTTACCACGGATCGACCAGATCGTGGACTCTACAGCAGGATGCCAGCGTCTCTCCTTCTTGGACGCCTACTCGGGCTATAATCAGATCAGGATGAAAAAGGAGGACGAGGAAAAGACAGTGTTTATCACACCTCATGATGTCTACTGCTACACGACGATGCCCTTCGGTCTAAAAAAACGCATGCGCAACATATCAGCGCTGCATGCAAAAATGCCTCGCCAAGCTCATTAGAAAGAACATACAAGTGTACGTGACGACATCGTCATAAAAAATCGAGTGGAGGACACACGCCTCGAGGACATCAGGGAGACATTCGACGCTCTCAACTCGTATAGGATCAAGCTCAACCCGACAAAATGCATCTTTGGTGTCTCAGCGGGACATCTTTTTGGGTATCTGGTGTCCGCCCGAGGAATCGAAGCCAACCCGGAGAAAATTCAAGCAATCCTGACAATGAATAAGCCAACCAATCTTTACGGTGTACAGCAGCTCGCAGGACGGCTAGCCGCTCTAAGCAGGTTCATCGTAAGATTAGGCGAGCAAGCATTGCCCTTCTACAAGCTGCTGAAGAAAACGGACAAGTTCGAGTGGACACCCGAAGCAAAACAGGCATTCGCAGACCTAAAGCAAGCACTACAGAGTAGGCGTGTACTGGCAACGCCACAAGAACGGGAACCACTATACCTATACCTAGCCGCAACAAACCAAGTCATCAGCACGGTGATCGTGGTCGAGCGACCGAAGGATGGAAAGGCATACGGAGTTCAACGACCAATCTATTATATCAGCGAGGTGCTCTCACCGTGCAAATAGCGATACCCCCACTACCAGAAGCTCGCATGCGGAGTCGTCCTCACAGCCCGAAAGCTCAAACATTACTTCCAGTAACATACAGTCACGGTCCTAAACGAGGCAAAATAGAAAAAATGTCTTATTTGCACCTTTCTTTGGTAGGCAACGAATCTCACGGAATGTGGGAATCTTTTACAGATGTGAATTCTTGCTTTAACGCTTCGATAACATACTGAGAATCAGGTATTTTCGGGACCGGGGCTCGCCCTCAACAGATATTGTCTTTGCTTCCGCTGATGTCGCGTCAATTGCCCGAGGGGGCAGAATGCAGGCCGCAATGAACATGCCCGCCGCATCTCGGATAATTGCTCCAGTTGCGCCAATTCCAGTATCCGGACAGAAAGCAGCAGTCCTTATGTGAGGAACTACAAAAGAAATTTTTAAGGCATTAGAGGTTTGATTCGCTCAAGGTTTTGAACAACAAGTCAGGTAAACCACCAGTTAATACCAACCACGGTTGACTTTATTTTTGATAGATTGAAATGCTTTCAAATTCAGCATGGTTGTGAGATTAATCGTACCCACCCGGCTAGGTCACCTGCGAGACTCGCTAATATACTACTTTGTTTCAGGCGCATCACTCGGTACTATCATGAACAACCCTATGGCATCCAGAAGAATTGCGAAGTGGAGCATCGAGCTAGGCGCCTGGGACATCATATACGCAGGACGCAACTCTGTAAAATCCCAGGTCGTCGCAGAATTCCTGTGCGAGTGGACGGAGCTGCAGACACCAAGACCCCCAGAGTACACGAGCAACTGGATCATGTACTTCGACGGGTCAAAAAGGAACGAAGGAGCCGGAGCCGGAGTTATTCTCATCTCCCCAGGGGTGATAAGCTGCAGTATGTTTTGCGATTGGACTTCCCACCCGAGGACCCAACATCCAACAACGACGCAGAATACGAAGCCCTCCTTCACGGCATGAAAATGGTGATCGCTTCCGGAGCCACCCGATTGATGATATATGGAGATTCCAACCTCATCGTACAGCAGACAATGAAGAAGTGTCATGCTATCGCGGATAACATGATCGCCTATCGCGACATGTACAACCTACTGGAAGGAAGCTTCAAAGGGTGCAAACTGAAACACATTGCACGATCCATCAATGAGGAAGCGGACAAGATGGAAAACATGGGGTCCACAAACACACCCATACCGCCAGGTATTTACTTCGAAAGAATGATCAAGCGTTCAGTCAAGGTCAAGAAGCCAGCGGGAACACCCGCCGCAGCAGAGACAGTAGTCAGCCCGCAAGTCGCCCTCATCGAGCTCATGCATAACATCTCAAGGCAAGTTTTTCTGGTCAAGCCAGTCTGGACGCAGAAATACCTCGACTACTTGTCCAAAAAACAGCTCCCAGCAGACCTGTGCGAGGCTTGACAAATAGTGAGACGCAGCAAATCTTTTTGGGTGATCAATGGAGAGCTATACAAGCAAAGCATATCCGGGGTACTACAAAGGTGCATAGCACCCGAAGATGGCAAAGAGCTGCTCTAGGACATACATCAAGGAGACTGTGGTCACCACGCCAGCTGGAAAGCAATCGTTGGTAAAGCCTTCAGAGCAGGATTTTCTTGGCTCACCACAGCCGGAGACGCCAAAGATCTAGTCGACAGATGCAACGCCCGCCAGAGGTTTGCACCCAAGCCACACGCCCCTGCCACATAACTACACATGATCCCCATCGCCTGGCCCTTTGCGCAATGGGGGCTAGACATGGTAGGGCCACTACGCAAGTCGACACCTGGAGGATATACGCACCTACTCGTAGCAGTTGACAAATTCACAAAGTGGATAGAGGCTATGCCAATCACCTTCGCGCACGCCCAGTGCGCCGCGAAATTCCTCGACTCCATTGTGTGCAGATTTGGCATACCACACAACATCATCACCAACAACGGTAGCAATTTCACGGCGAAGGAAACACATGAATTCTGCGAGAAAAACGGAATCACCCTCAGCTTCGCCTCGGTGGCACACCCGCAAACTAACGGTCAAGTCGAGCGATCCAACGGATTAGTCTCAGCTGGCCTAAAGAAGCGGCTACTCGATCGCCTGAACCCAGCAGCAGGGCATTGGGCCAAGGAGTTACCATCAGTACTGTGGAGCCTCCGCACAACACCAAATCGGTCAACAAACTCCACGCCATTCTTCATGGTCTACGGAGCCGAGGCCATCCTAACCGAAGACGTCAAATTCAGTGCTCCCCGAGTCGTCACATACAGCGAAGAAACCTCAAACAGGGCACTCGCAGAAGACGTGGATGCACTGGACGAAATTCGAGACATTGCACTCGCAAGATCTACAATATACCAGCAATCGCTGCGCAACTACCATAGTCGTCGTATACGCCACAGATCCTTCGTGGTGGGAGACCTAGTGATGTGGCTCAAACAAAAGGAAGGACACAAGCTCGAGCCACCATGGGAAGGACCCTTCATAATACACGAAGTTATCCCAGGTGGCGCTTACCGATTGAAGAACCCGGAGACCGGTGGCATCTACTACAACCCGTGGAACGTTGCGCATCTCCGCAAGTTCTACCCTTAGGATTATTCTATTCCCAAGAAATAAGGTTGTACCAGCCATTCTGTAGCTCAATCAAATACATGGCTTCTTAGCCATATCAATAAAACACATGGTTCTTCAACCATAGCTATTCACATCTTCCATTTTACATGCTAAAACAACAGGTATACACCCCAAACACACGGGGGCTACACCTAACTAGCATAAAATGCAATTTTCAAATACAAGGTACAACAAGGTTCACACCTTATAAACACCTTAAAACATATCGAGTTAGTTATACAGGGTTACAGGATATCTACATCCTACGATTACATCTGACGGTAAGCAGCCCTCTCCGCCAGCATTTGATCAATCTCCTCGGAAGTTAGTCAAATAACCCGCTCTGCCGCGGGTTGGACGACCGCGTAATGAGGAGAAAAGTCAACTGGAGAGTCGGGAAGCCGCGCCACCGAGTTAAAATTTACCTCAGGATGCCACACCCGAACAAAGGCGAGAGCTACCTGAGCCCCACAAATAAGTTGCTAGCGAACGCATTCCCGAACCTCTCCTACTCGACGAAAGACCCTTAGCAAACCGCTCCATCCTTCTGGAACGGTACCCAATGGATAAAATGTCTGATGCACAGAAGAAAGAGCCTCGCGACAGGACTCGAGAAGAATCTTTGCCTAGCTCGCCCGATACTTCAAAGTGGCCAAAACAAAGCCTCGGCTGCGGTCTGACCAAAAATTGTTCGCATGCGGTTTTAAGCTACCCGCCTCATAAGAAATGTGGTTATTCACCCAGTGAGTCTCACAAGGTCCGTCGGGTTCAACAACTGCAAATTTAGCAAACAGGTCAAAACAGAAAAGGAAGCAACCAACAAAAGTGATAGGGGGCTCGCAAGCTTACAAAGCATGTCTTTTGCAATGGCAGCAAGCTCTTCCATCACAAACTTTTCACGCTTAGTCGCAAGTTTCTCCTTTGATTTGGCAACATCAGTCACGCCCCGCAGCGCTTTCAGTTTGCGCTCACCATCCGCAACACGGTCACGGAGTGAGGCGAACGTACTAGCAGCAGCAACAAGGGGATTCACCCGCGCAGCAGACCCACTCGAAGACTCTGCGCTAGGATCCACTACCTGGAAAGAAATGAAGCAAGTTCAGAAAAATTACAAGACCCCACTCGAGAAACAAACCACCTATCTATCAGGTGCTCGGGGGATACTCCCATCGGGAGCTCATAATAGTAAAGCGCAACAATCAGGCATTAAAGATATCAAGAAACACTTCGATTAAGCAAATACGGGAATACATCCCAAGGTTCATTACATCGACGGACAAAAGCAAATATAAACTAGCCTAAGGGGCTGTAGAAGTAGTGCCACTCGCAGCAGGCTGTCCCTTGCGACTAGCACGGGCAAGCACTTCAGAGAGCTTCTTTGCAAGGACTTCAGCCTGAGCGCCAAAGGGACGGAGCGCTACCTTTTTGTCTAAGGCGTCGTAGGGAAGGCTCGAGTACACCTTCTCCAGGTCATCCGAGATTCCGTGCGCCAGCGCAAATTGGATAGCCGTCCTAGCCCCGCACTCAGACTGAGCGACTGAATAAGTCTGGAGGAGATTTTCATCGTCCAAGAAAGCTTTCATAAGGCCGCCCAGCGTAGGCGGAACCGCCGCATCGACCAGTAGGCGCTCGTGGAACTGCGTCAACACTCGGGTGGCTTCACCAACGAGAGAGCAAATCCCATTCGCATGCTCCTGGAGCTGGGCGCAGGAATCCATAAGGGCGTCCAGTCGCTGGCTCCCAGGCAGCTCCAGTGCAACCCCAAGGACATCTACAAAAAGGACATCATAAATTTACGAGATAGCAAATTAAGATACACTGCAACAGAGGAATAGCCAAGAATGGCTTACCCGCAAACTTCTGAGCCAAGGGGCGGATGATGCCAACAAGGTCACTGTCATGCTTGGCACCCGCCTCCTCCAATTGCTTCAGCGCCTCTTGAGCCTCGACAAGTTTCCCCTCAAAGTCAGCCAAATGCTTGCGAGTGGACTCAGCTCCTTTCGGCAGGACTCCAACTCAGCCTCAAGGGTTTTCACCCAAGCGACAACTTCAGCTTTCTCGGCCTTCAGGCGGGTAACTTGAGCTACAGAGCAACAGATACAGCTTAAGCAATTTTCGTGATCAACGGAAACAGTAAAACGGAGAGGATTAACCTACCTTGAAGAGATTGTCCGTCCTGGACGAGTCGATCACGATCCACCCGAAGGGAAACGCAATCCGCCTCAGTTGAAAGCACTCGACGACCGATGGCAGCAAGGGAATCGAGGAGAGTCTGCAAAAAGCCCAAGACAGAAATTCAAGTTAAAGGACAAAATCTCTTGAGCCTATACACGATTGTACACAGTCGAATATAGCCTCGGGGGCTACTCCCATCGGGAGCACTGCCGTGCACCCTATAGAATGAAAAAGGCAAGGAAGAAAAGAGTTCAACTTGAGTCCGTGGCTAACCGCAAGCAATTAACCACGGCCTCGGGGGCTACTCCCATCGGGAGCACTGTCGTGCACACGATAGAAATTCCAACCAAACGAAGCAAAATATGCAAGAAGGAGGGATAAACTTACTTGGCCTTGGGCAGTTGAAAGTGCACTATGGTCAAATAGAGGGGGGGGGTGAATAGGTTGACTACCAATTTTTCTTTTCTTTTCCTTTTAGTGGGGCTAAGCAAGATAAGATAAGGTTCTCTATATGTACATCTAGGTGAGAAACCTATGTGGACAAGATAATATACGCAACGGAAGTAAAACAAAATGTAGCAAGATAAACCACAAGTGTAAACAAGGAGACAAGGATATGATTACCGTAGTTCCTTCTCAATGAGAAGTACGTCTACGTTGGAGAGGTGGGGAGCCACCTAGGAACTCCTCAATAGCACAGTTGTGCACACCTTATTCCACTATGAGGTCGACTTTAAGGCGTTGACCAAACCTTTACACGAGCTCGAGGTCACTCCACAAGATGGATGGAGGCTCTCAAGCAATCTGAAGCTTCTTGCAACAAGGTGGAAGCTACAAGCACAAGATCTACTAAGGTTTCTAGGTCTCAAGTAGGATTCTAGATCTACTAGGTTGTGGTGTATGGATTCGAAATTCCTTTGGTGGAAGTGTGGATCTAGGTCTCCTCTAGCTCTCCACAAAGTATGAGAGTGAGTGGGTGGACGGAGAGGGAGATCTAGGTGGGTGAAGCTTTCATTAATGGCTAGGAGAGAAAGTGGGAAAAAGCTTAGCATTTATGAGGTAGGGGAAGGGGTATTTATAGCCCTTCCCACAAGTGGCCGTTTGAGCAGTTCCAGCAGCACCAGAGGCTCCGGTAGTTTCACCGGAGGCTCCGGTGGTCTTCGTATGTGCGCAGCCGCGCATCCCAGATTCCTTCTACGCATAGGCCAGAGGGGCGGAGGGTCCGATGGTTTTGGCGGAGCCTCCACCCACCGGAGCTGAACCGGAGGTTCCGGTGGAGCCTCCGCTCTTATCCAACAGAGCATCATTTTAGCGGATCCACCACTGGAAGCGCACCGGAGGCCAACCCCCCCCCCCCCCAGCATGCCAGTTGAGAGGGCGGAACCTCCGGTGGTATCACCGGAACCTCCGCCCACCGGAAGCGCACCGGAGGTTCCGCTGGAGGATCCGCTCTGATCCAATATAGCATCATTTTAGAGAACCCTCCACCGGAGGCCAACCCCCCCAGTGAGCTAGTGGAGAGGGTGGAGGCTCCGGTGGTTTTACCGGAGGCTCCGCTCTGGCCTCCGCTCGTATGCACCAGAGCGCAGTTTGGGCGGACCCCACACCGGACCCGCACCGGAGGCCCGCGCCTGGGCTGTGCTGGAAGAAGACTGGGGCGGAGGTTCCGGTGGTTTCACCGGAGCCTCCGCTGTATATCAAAATGGCTTTCTAGCTTTGTCTCTTCTAGCTCTTTTCATTCCAAACAAATTTGTAACCCATAGATATTGTATACTTGATGAACCTAGGAATTTTCATTGTAACATCCCAAGTATGAAAAACAACCTTTAGAATGTTTGCTTTTTGTTAAATTATGTTTGGCATCATGTCATCATAAGCTTTGCATTTGTTTGCCATTTGTTTTCCTTTGTTTTCATTTGTTTTCCCTTGTTTTTCAATTTGAATTTCAAACCAAATTTCAAATTCTTGTTTCATACTTGTTGTGTTACAATTTTCAAATGAAAATTTCAAATCAAAACATCAATTTGTTTCCATTAAACTTGAGAGATCAAACCATTAACTTGCTTAAGTTTAAATAATTCACTTAATATCAAAATTGCTCAAATTCATTTAAATTTTCCAAACAGCAAATAAATTCAAATTTTTGAAAAACAGAAAGTTGCACACTTGTGTTTTTGTGATAAATAACTCATAAAATTTATCCCTAAATTTTTCTCTATCCCAAAACCTCTCTTTTCTTCCTTTTCTTTTTCTGCAAAAAAAAAAGAATCATTAAAAACAGAAAAACAAAAAAAATAACGCAGAGGGGAGAGGGCAGGCCCAGGCCACGTACCCCAGGCCCAGCCCACGGCCTGCGTACCCCCCTGTTGCTTTCTCCTACCTCCGTACGGAGAGACAGAGAGGAAGGGGCTCCCCCACCGAGCAGGGAGCTCACCTGCTCCCTCCCCCCTATATCTAGCCCTAGGCCGTGCCCTAGTTCCTCCTCTCTCCCTCCTTCCTTCTCCCAGCCGCCGCCATCCCTCTCAGATCCCCTTCTTCTTCCTATCCTCTTCTCTGAATTTTTTCTGCCATCACCATGGACGGAGCTTGATCGCTTGGTGGAGTTGGTGGTTGTGGTCGCTGTCCGGTTCCCACGGGCACAGGAACGAGTTCCCCGTGCCATCCTCGTCCTCCTCGTGTCCAGGGAGGGGCACGAGCAGCTCTTGATCGTCGCCGCCGTCCACCTCTCTGTCGCCGCCGTCCACTGTCCCTCAGCGAGCCGCTGCATCGTCGACGACGGCGGTGAGCTCCACCTCTCCCCCTCTCTCCTTTCCCTCTGACAGTGGCCACGCGCACGTACACCTCCCGCACCTCCATGAGCACACACACATCCACGAGCAACAGCAGCTCGCCGCCGGTGACCGCCGTTCCCCTCTGTCGGGTTCAGTTAGCTGACGAAAATTCAGTTTCGTCAGTCTAAGACTGAAACTGAACCTTATCCCCCCGCGCGCATCTCCTCTGTCAGCAATCGATCCACACCGTAGTGGTTGCATCCAACGGCGCGCACGCCCGCGGCGCGGGTTCGATCCCCCCCGCGCGCAGATTAAATCCCACACCTTTTTCCTTTGCCACGCGGGCAGGCAGGGCCCACCTGCCATAGGCGGTGGGTGCCACGCCAGCTCCCAGTGCAGCGCCAGCTGGGCACTGGCCCACAGGCCAGTGACCCAGGGGTGGTTTCTGCTGGGTAGAAAAGGGTTCCAGGGGCCTTTCTGTAAGTTTCTTTTGCGTCCAAGCCCCTGGACCAAATCTGTATGTTTTTAGAAATTGCAGAATAGCCCCTGTATTTAAAATTTGAATATCTTTTGCAAATCAAATCCAAATTAAATAAATAAAATATGTTTTCTGTACCAAATTTAATTATCTACCTGTTTGAATCATTTGTTTACTGTTTTGAACATTTCAAATGTTTTCAAAATTCAAATTCAAACAACTCATTACAAATTTGGTCAAATTCATAACTAATTCAAATTTAATTCAAATGTCATATATAAAATATGTTTTCCATGCCAAATTGAACCACCTTTCCAAATATAAACTTTGTTTTCTGTTTTGAATAATTAAATTTGGTTAAACAATTAAAACCTTGTTTAAATCATTTAAAATTGCTAAATTCATAACTTGGTCAAATTAAATTCTTTTTGAACAAATATGTTTTCTAACCAGAAAAATATAATCTTTTCAAATATGAATTTTATTTAATGCTTTGAATAAATAAAAATTCAAATAATTTCATACTTGAATTAAATTCATTTAAATCTTGTTCAAACTTGTTTAATTCATAATTAATTCATCTTAATTCCTTTTTCAACAAATGAAACATGTATTCCACCTAAAATTTTGTGTTCTTTCCAATTATGAACTTTGTTATTTATTTTTGAACATTTAAAATTGGTGAAAACAACAAATGCTTGTGTAACTCATTTAAGGAGCCAAAATTTCATAACTTAATAAATAAAATTCCAAACTTGGGAAACAACATATCAAATTGAATCTATTGTTGTTTTCTTTTTGTTTTCCTCATCCATGCATCATGCTAATCAACTTCCACATGATGGTTAGTTGTATATCATTTAATCCAACCTTAATTCATGGGCTTTCCATATGCAATCCAAATTGCATATGGGTCCATTTAATTATGTTACCATGTCAACTAGCTTATCATTGATGCATCATTCCATGTTTGTGCATTATGCCATGTTATTGATTGTTTGTCTCTCTGCGTTGTTTGTTTGCTTATTCTCGAATAGACGACGACGTTGAGACAGACGAGGTTTACGACACTACTTCTGAGGAGTTAGCCCAGTACCAGGCTACTGAGTATGCAGGCAAGTATTCACTCACATGAACCATTGTGTCCTTTCCACACTGGATATCGATACTTTCCGTTGTCTAATCTGCTAGCCTTAAGATTCGTTGCTTGTGTTCCGATCCTATCACATGTTATCCTGTAACCCTGATATAGCCTATCCCCCACACCTATACCCTGTTGCTTGTTGCCTGTGTCTTACTAGTATGCTTAGGGTTGTTTATGCTCGAGTCTGCTGTCCGTTATTTCTGTTACCATATTTATTATGTTCTGGGGCTCGATGTTAAATAACAACCTGTTAATGTTTGAGGTAATGCTAATTTGATGATAAGGAACCGGCAGGAGGCCGGGTATGGTTTTGAGGCCTGCTAGTGTCGAACTCAGGAAAAGTTCTTGTCCTCTAGATCCATGATGAGCGCGCTAACCGCATGTGGGAAGCGTGTATGGGCGCCCCCCTCAATTTGATTCGATTCGCATCTCGTCCAAATCGCCTCATTTAGTTCGGGTTTTCCATTTGCCGCATGCATATGCAGGTGCGAACCCGAGGCCAGGGTGGAACTTTTGTAGTCGGCATTTAGGGAGACACGTTCTTAGAGTGCTATGAGGGTCCCCTTTTCTTCGTGGGGCTTGATTAGCCGTGCGCTCAATTGCACGGGGTTCTTTGGGCTTGATGCGAAGAAGAGTTGGGTTGTGTTGAGTGCCTCACTTGGTGGAAGTGCATTTCCATCTGGCGGGGTATTCTTACGTGTACGGCCAAATTGGTGCACCCCTGCAGGGTTAAATCTTCGCGAGAAGCCGTGTTGTCCGCGGTTATGGATGACTTGGTGATAGGGCTGGCTAACAAGGATTAGACAACTTACATCTAACTAATGATAACTTGACTAGTAATAGTCCTATTGACACAATAACTTGAACCATCATTAATCCAACTGTGTGAGTTATCCTCGGATTGCTTCTTTGGATAAGGGGCGAGATCCAGGATGGGTTTGTTTGAGGTTAGTGGTAGTTGGTTCCGATACGCTATCTTATCCCTCTCTTTTAGCCGGAAGTTGTAGCGTGTTTCTGTAGTTGGTTAGAGCAGCCTGCTGCCGCACTTTTGTATCACCTATTCTTCCGTTGAACCCAAAGCATCTGTACTTGGTGTTGCCGGGTACACTTTGGTATCTTGTGAGTCTTGCTTGCCAGTACTTGTCTGTACTGACCCCTTTGGGGCTGTGGTTTCCGCAGACTACGTTTCCGAGGATCCCCATGGTGGCTACTACGTGGAGTATGACAAGGCTGCTGACGAGTAGATAGCGGACCCGGGCAGGATCCGAGACATCGTGGATGGGCTCCGTCTTTTCGTTTCCGGACTCTTAGGCCTATATGGATCTTGTCTGTACTCAGACACTTTGGATGCTTCCGCTGTGATGTAATGATGAATTGTTGGGACATGTGTCCTCTGAATGATTGTATTTTCTATCTCTGCTCTAGTGAGAGCTATTTGCAAACTTATTTCAATCTTTTGTGTCTTAGAGATTTGTTGTGATATCACTTGTTCAAATGCCGTTGACGTACCCTGTGTGTATGTTATGAAGTACGTCAATGGAAGTAGTCGGATTTCTATGGGATGGTTTATGCAGACGATGGATAGTAGAGAATGGTTGTCACACGTTTACGTGTTGGCCTGCTCATATTGAGATGCGGGTGCCGGTATGCCCCGTAAGCCATTTATCTATTGTTTAGCGCACTGTGAGTATCCTCTAGAAGTCCGGGTGCGACAAATGGTATCAGAGCCTGTCTGCCTGTAGGATCCCTTTTACTGGTCGCAGTTGAGTCTAGAAACTATTTTGTAGCTATATAGGAAAAAATGAAACGTGAGAGTAGGAATTCTGTTCTTTTATTTCTTTCCCCACCCACCCTCCCTTTTCTGGTAAGGAAGTGCAACGTTGTTTTCTCTTCTCATCTAAACTTTCAAGTTAGGATTTCACGTATCCTGGTTTCTCTAGGATAGTTATATCTACTAGACCATAGGAATGGAGGTGGTTGTGACATGATTTATCATGTTGCCTACTCATGATTGAGAACGGAGGCGTGTAAGCCCCGGAAGCAGATCCTCTATTCCTTAAGCAGTAGATATTGATCCTTTAGAAGCCCGGATGGGTTTTCCGTAGTACCTCAGGAGTGTTTGGTCTCGTGTTTCCCAATGTTGCTTCGATATCCTGTTCTTCTCAACATCCTTTTCGTCCGTTGAAACCTTGTTGTTGCTTGCCACTTCAGTTCTTCCACCGGCGTCTAATCAAAACTTTCCCATCATCTGCAGATGGATCTCAGGTTCTACCCGCAGGTGGTTCGTATGACTCGTTGCGAGAGCACTGCCGGTTATCCGGAGATGCTGAGAGACATGGTCACTTTTCTGGGGTTCCGTTGGGCACCAGAGTACCAGGTTTACGAGCAGCAGCGAGAGTTTGACCAGACCTACTACCAGGCTATCGTCTACATTCTGTCAGATGATGGCATGAGCGTAGTCCACCGCTACGAGGCAGTAGGTTCCACAGTGGATATGGCTGTGCAGCAGGCAGCTTATGTGAGTCTCACCGTCCTTCGTGCTGACTACTGGGGATTTGACGATTCTATCTATCGCCACATCCCTCGTGGTTACATCACTTCGGAGGGAGCTCATTTCACTCTCTACGACAACTTGGATGTCTACGAGCATGATAACTCCAGGCTGCACACCACCGCTCAGTTTGTGAGGCACAGTGACGCAGTTGCCAGCACACTATCTCAGGAATTGGCTTCAGTCAGAGAGCAGCTTTACCTTGCTTTGACTCGTCTGGCGACTTACACCACAGACTTTGTTGGAGACGAGCGCTTTGCACGTTTCGATCAGCCAGTTGGTCGTCGTCTGCTAGATGCTGGAGGTTACGATCCGATCAGAGGTCCACTCCTTAACCTCGGTGCTGGTTACACTGGGATTCCCCGCTTTGGAGCACAGGGAGTCGACGCTATGTACTTCACCACACCTAGAGTCGCTCTCAGACCACGTCAGATCTACGTGGATCGTCGTTCTACCTACTTTCGTGGGCGTGCTCCTCACCGTACCTCTCGTCGTACTCCTAGCCGCCGTCCTGCGTGATGAGCATGGGAGTACTGATGTATCCATTCTTAGCTATGTTTAGTTATCCTTTGGCATTCGAACCATTTATGGTGTGTTGGATATTCTGATGTTTTGAACATGTGATGATGTACCTGTTGGTTATCTATTCATGCGTCGGAATAATCTCTCTTTCGGTTTCGAAGTCTATCCTTTTCTATTGTTGTGCTATAATGCATTTCCATTCAGGATGCCGCCAACAAGGAACAACCCGCCTGAGCCACCGCCAATCACGGAGCTGTTGACTCAGATGACCCAAGTCATGGTGCAGATGGCCCAGTTTCAGACTAATCAGCACAACAACCAGACGGCTCCACGAGTAAGCATCAAGGAGTTCCTCAGTCTGGGTCCGAGAGCTTTCATGGCCACACGCGAGCCTCTGGACGCTGATGACTGGATCCGTGAGATAGCTAAGGCTCTGGAGATTGCTCACGTTGCTGAGGAAGACAAGGTCAAGTATGCCTCCTATCTACTGAAGGGTCAGGCAGCGACTTGGTGGGAGAACTTCCAGGCCATGAGAACTGGGATACCAGTCACGTGGAATTGTTTCAAGGAAGCCTTCCTGAAGCACCACATTCCAGATGGTCTCATGGAAAGGATGCGTGAGGAGTTTTTCTCACTCAAGCAGGGCAAGTTGGACGTCATTGGGTATCAGAGTGAGTTCAACCGCCTCGCTCGTTACGCTGGTGATGAGGTGTCCACTGAGGCTAAGAAGATGGCAAGGTTCCGCAGAGGTTTTAACCCGGAACTCAAATATGCCCTCACCAATATCAAGGCCAACAACTTCGAGGATCTCGTTAACACCGCGCTCAATGAAGAAAATGGGCGCAAGGCGTTGGAGGAGTATCGCAAGCACTCGCGTGAGGGTGGTTCCTCCTCCAACATGACCACCCCTCCGCAGAAGCGCCGCATCTGGGTGCCAAATGGTGCTGTCACTCGGGCTCCATACGCCCAAACTTCTCCAGGCTTCGCTCCCCGCCCACCCAACCCTGCTCAGATGCATGATCAAAGGGCTTCGATGGGGCAGCCAAGGCCAGGGCCTCCTCGTGTCGTCACTTGCTACAAGTGCAAGCAGACGGGGCACTACGCCGACAAGTGCACGCAGAGGCAGCTACCTCCACCACCACCTCGTCGTAACACAAACCAGTCAATGGTGCGCGCTCCCCCGCCTAAAGCCTTCAACACCAACAACAGGCCTGTCGGGAGGACCGCAAGGGTGAATCATGTCAAGATCGACAAAGCTGAGGAAGCTCCTGACGTCGTTCTCGGTATATTACCCGTAAACTCTTTTCCAGCTAAAGTGTTGTTTGATACCGGAGCATCACATTCTTTTGTGTCAAAGACTTTTGCCGCAACAAACAACCTAATTGTGGTTCCACTAAGCAATCAAATCACTGTTCACTCCCCGGGATCTCAAATGTTGACTTCCAAGATAAGTAAGGACAACCAAATCCTAATTGGAGGCCACATTTTCCTTGCCTCTCTCATGTTGCTGGGAAGTTCTGACATTGATGTCATTCTTGGTATGGATTGGTTGAAAGCTAATAAAGCAAGGATTGACTGTGCTCAAAAGTCAATAACTCTGTTCCACTCTTCTGGCCAGATAATCTATTCTCCAAATGAATCAAGTTCCATTCAGCTGTGCACCCTCGATGCAAAACCTCTACCTTCACTTGAAAATGTTCCGGTGGTTTGCGAATTCCCTGACGTCTTTCCAGAAGAGTTGCCAGGGATGCCTCCGGACAGAGCTGTTGAGTTCGTGATCGAACTTGAACCAGGTACTGCTCCAATCTCTAAGCATCCTTACAAGATAGGAACTCCCGAGCTGAAGTTGTTGAAGGAACAAATTGATATGTACATGGAAAAATGTTACATTCAACCTAGTTCCTCGGCTTGGGGTTGCCCAACTCTGTTCGTTGCGAAGAAGGATCACACAAAGAGACTCGTTGTTGACTATCGTCCTCTTAACGAGAAAACCATCAAAAACAAGTATCCAATTCCTCGTATCGATGATCTTTTTGATCAACTTGCTGGAGCCTCAATATTCTCCAAGTTGGACTTGAGAATGGGTTACCATCAAATAAAGATCAGAAAAGAGGATATTCCAAAGACAGCCTTCACCACTCGCTACGGTCTATATGAATTCACCGTCATGTCCTTTGGTCTCACCAATGCACCGGCGACCTTCTCTCGACTCATGAATTATGTCTTCCATGAATACCTCGACAAGTTCGTTGTGGTATATCTTGATGACATTCTTGTCTATTCCAAATCCTAGGAAGAGCATGAAGAACATCTTCGTCTAACCCTCATGAAGCTTCGCGAGCGTCGTCTTTATGCCAAGTTCTCCAAATGTGAGTTCTGGATTTCAGAAGTTGCTTACCTTGGTCATGTCATCTCTGCCAAGGGCATAGCCATTGATCCAGAAAAGGTTAAAGCAATTGTTGATTGGAAACCTCCAAAGACGGTGAAGCAAGTAAGAAGTTTTCTTCGCTTGGCTAGCTATTGCCGTCGTTTCGTCCAAAACTTCTCCAAGATTGCCAAACCTCTCACTGACCTCACAAACAAGGACAAGAAGTTCGTTTGGTCTCCACAATGTGATGAAAGTTTCAATCTCCTGAAGACTAAACTCACTTCTACACCAGTTCTGGTTGGCCCAGATCCTACCAAACCTTTCCAAATATTCTGTGATGCTTCTCTCCAAGGTCTAGGTGCAGTTCTTATGCAAGAACGTCAAGTTGTGGCTTATGCTTCACGTCAGTTGAACGCACATGAGCTCAATTATCCCACTCATGACCTTGAACTTGCAGCAGTTGTGTTTGCCCTCAAGAAATGGAGACAATACTTGTTGGGTAATCGCACTGAAATCTTTTCCGATCATAAGAGTCTGAAATACATCTTCACTCAACCAGATCTAAACCTCAGGCAAAGGAGATGGATTGAAAAGATCAAAGACTTTGATCTTACCATTTCTTACACTCCAGGCAAGGCTAATGTTATGGCCGATGCTCTCAGTCGCAAGTCGTATTGCAATAATCTCATGATCATGGAAAGACAACCTCCTCTTCATGAAGAATTCCAGAAGCTCAACCTTGGTCTTGTTCCTCAAGGCTATCTTGCAAACTTGACAGCCAGTCCAACTCTCGAGGACAAGATTCGTTCTGAACAACTTCGTGATGCTGAAATCAAGAAGATGGTAGAACACATCAAAGAAGGCAAGGAGAAATTTAAGTCCTTCTCAATTGATGACAAGGGAACTGTGTTCTTCGAAGGACGCATTGCAGTTCCTCAGGTTCAAAGTCTCAAAGATGTCATTCTCAAGGAGGCTCATGAAACTCCTCTCTCCATACACCCTGGAAGTACAAAGATGTACCAGGATCTCAAGACACTGTATTGGTGGCCTGGCATGAAACGTGAAATTGCTCAATACGTTTCTGAATGCGACATTTGTCAACGTGTTAAGGCAGTCCATCAGAAAACAGCCGGTCTTCTCCAACCTCTGAAAATCCCTGAGTGGAAGTGGGACATGATTGAAATGGACTTCGTCACTGTTTTTCCAAAGTCCAAGAGGGGCAACGATGCAATCTTCGTTGTCATTGATCGACTCACTAAAGTAGCTCACTTCTTTCCTGTCAAAGAGACAATCTCAGCTAGCCAGTTAGCAGAGCTCTACACAACAAAGATTGTTCCTCTTCATGGTGTTCCATTGGAAATAAGCTCAGACCGTGGAAGCATCTTCACTTCTCATTTCTGGAAAAGCTTTCAAGAAGCATTGGGCACCAAACTTCTGTTCAGCACAGCTTATCACCCTCAGTCTCAAGGGCAAGTCGAAAGAGTCAATCAGATTCTCGAGGATATGCTCAGAGCATGTGGTCTCTCCTTTGGCATGAAATGGGAGGAATGTCTTCCATATGCTGAATTCTCCTACAACAACAGCTTCCAGGAAAGCCTAGGCATGGCACCATTTGAGGCTCTCTATGGCCGCAGATGCAGGAGTCCAATCAATTGGTCTGGAGCTGGTGAACGTTCACCCTTAGACCCTGATATTGTTAAGGAAGCCGAGGAGAAAGTTCGCATCATCCGTGACAATCTCAAGATTGGTCAGTCTCGTCAAAAAAGCTACTATGACAGCAAGCACAGGGATATGATTTATGCACCTGGTGACAAAGCATATCTCCGTGTAACTCCCCTCAGAGGAACTCGTCGTTTTGGTGTCAAAGGAAAGCTTGCACCAAGATACATTGGTCCTTTCAACATTCTCTCAAGGCGTGCAGAAAATGCCTATCGCCTTGAACTTCCAGAAAAGCTATCCAAGGTGCACGATGTGTTTCACGTGTCACAGCTCAAGAGGTGCTTATCCAGGTCGTGCAGTTGATCATGATTCCATTGAATTGCAAGAAGATCTCTCTTATGAGGAGCACCCTATTCGAATTCTCGATGAGACCGAGCGTAAAACTCGCAACAAGAGCACCAAGTTCTTGAAAGTGCAGTGGTCTCATCATTCCGATAAAGAGGCAACGTGGGAGACCGAAGAGGATCTTCGCAAGAAGTATCCGGACCTTTTCTCTTCTCAGTAGGAATCTCGGGGCGCGATTCCTTCAAGGGGGGGCGTTTTGTAACATCCCAAGTATGAAAAACAACCTTTAGAATGTTTGCTTTTTGTTAAATTATGTTTGGCATCATGTCATCATAAGCTTTGCATTTGTTTTCCTTTGTTTTCATTTGTTTTCCCTTGTTTTTCAATTTGAATTTCAAACCAAATTTTAAATTCTTGTTTCATACTTGTTCTGTTACAATTTTCAAATGAAAATTTCAAATCAAAACATCAATTTGTTTCCATTAAACTTGAGAGATCAAACCATTAACTTGCTTAAGTTTAAATAATTCACTTAATATCAAAATTGCTCAAATTCATTTAAATTTTCCAAGCAGCAAATAAATTCAAATTTTTGAAAAACAGAAAGTTGCACACTTGTGTTTTTGTGATAAATAACTCATAAAATTTATCCCTAAATTTTTCTCTATCCCAAAACCTCCCTTTTCTTCCTTTTCTTTTTCTGCAAAAAAACCCAGAATCAGTAAAAACAGAAAAACAAAAAAAAAATAACGCAGAGGGGAGAGGGCAGGCCTAGGCCACCTACCCCAGGCCCAGCCCACGGCCTGCGTACCCCCCTGTCGCTTTCTCCTACCTCCGTACGGAGAGACAGAGAGGAGGGGGCTCCCCCATCGAGCAGGGAGCTCACCTGCTCCCTCCCCCCTATATCTAGCCCTAGGCCGTGCCCTAGTTCCTCCTCTCTCCCTCCTTCCTTCTCCCAGCCGCCGCCATCCCTCTCAGATCCCCTTCTTCTTCCTATCCTCTTCTCTGAATTTTTTCTGCCATCACCATGGACGGAGCTTGATCGCTTGGTGGAGTTGGTGGTTGTGGTTGCTGTCCGGTTCCCACGGGCACGGGAACGAGTTCCCCGTGCCATCCTCGTCCTCCTCGTGTCCAGGGAGGGGCACGAGCAGCTCTTGATCGTCGCCGCCGTCCACCTCTCTGTCGCCGCCGTCCACTGTCCCTCACCGAGCCGCTGCATCGTCGACCACGGCGGTGAGCTCCACCTCTCCCCCCTCTCTCCTTTCCCTCTGACAGTGGCCACGCGCACGTACACCTCCCGCACCTCCACGAGCACACACACATCCACGAGCAACAGCAGCTCGCCGCCGGTGACCGCCGTTCCCCTCTGTCGGGTTCAGTTAGCTGACGAAAATTCAGTTTCGTCAGTCTAAGACTGAAACTGAACCTTATCCCCCCGCGCGCATCTCCTCTGTCAGCAATCGATCCACACCGTAGTGGTTACATCCAACGGCGCGCACGCTCGCGGCGCGGGTTCGATCCCCCCCGCGCGCAAATTAAATCCCACACCTTTTTCCTTTGCCACGCGGGCAGGCAGGGCCCACCTGCCATAGGCGGTGGGTGCCACGCTAGCTCCCAGCGCAGCGCCAGCTGGGCACTGGCCCACAGGCCAGTGACCCAGGGGTGGTTTCTGCTGGGTAGAAAAGGGTTCTAGGGGCCTTTCTGTAAGTTTCTTTTGCGTCCAAGCCCCTGGACCAAATCTGTATGTTTTTAGAAATTGCAGAATAGCCCCTGTATTTAAAATTTGAATATCTTTTGCAAATCAAATCCAAAATAAATAAATAAAATATGTTTTTGTACCAAATTTAATTCTCTACCTGTTTGAATCATTTGTTTACTGTTTTGAACATTTCAAATGTTTTCAAAATTCAAATTCAAACAACTCATTACAAATTTGGTCAAATTCATAACTAATTCAAATTTAATTCAAATGTCACATATAAAATATGTTTTCCATGCCAAATTGAACCACCTTTTCAAATATAAACTTTGTTTTCTGTTTTGAATAATTAAATTTGGTTAAACAATTAAAACCTTGTTTAAATCATTTAAAATTGCTAAATTCATAACTTGGTCAAATTAAATTCTTTTTGAACATATAAAATATGTTTTCTAACCAGAAAAATATACTATTTTCAAGTATGATTTTTATTTAATGCTTTGAACAAATAAAAATTCAAATAATTTCATACTTGAATTAAATTCATTTAAATCTTGTTCAACCTTGTTTAATTCATAATTAATTCATCTTAATTCCTTTTTCAACAAATGAAACATGTATTCCACCTAAAATTTTGTGTTCTTTCCAATTATGAACTTTGTTATTTATTTTTGAACATTTAAAATTGGTGAAAACAACAAATGCTTGTGTAACTCATTTAAGGAGCCAAAATTTCATAACTTAATAAATAAAATTCCAAACTTGGTAAACAACATATCAAATTGAATCTATTGTTGTTTTCTTTTTGTTTTCCTCATCCATGCATCATGCTAATCAACTTCCACATGATGGTTAGTTGTATATCATTTAATCCAACCTTAATTCATGGGCTTTCCATATGCAATCCAAATTGCATTTGGGTCCATTTAATTATGTTACCATGTCAACTAGCTTATCATTGATGCATCAATTAAATTGTCATGCATCATTCCATGTTTGTGCATTATGCCATGTTATTGATTGTTTGTCTCTCTGCGTTGTTTGTTTGCTTCTTCTCGAATAGACGACGACGTTGAGACAGACGAGGTTTACGACACTACTTCTGAGGAGTTAGCCCAGTACCAGGCTACTGAGTATGCAGGCAAGTATTCACTCACATGAACCATTTGTCCTTTCCACACTGGATATCGATACTTTCCGTTGTCTAATCTGCTAGCCTTAAGATTCGTTGCTTGTGTTCCGATCCTATCACATGTTATCCTGTAACCCTGATATAGCCTATCCCCCACACCTATACCATGTTGCTTGTTGCCTGTGTCTTACTAGTATGCTTAGGGTTGTTTATGCTCGAGTCTGCTGTCCGTTATTTCTGTTACCATATTTATTATGTTCTGGGGCTCGATGTTAAACAACAACCTGTTAATGTTTGAGGTAATGCTAATTTGATGATAAGGCACCGGCAGGAGGCCGGGTATGGTTTTGAGGCCTGCTAGTGTCGAACTCAGGAAAAGTTCTTGTCCTCTAGATCCATGATGAGCGCGCTAACCGCATGTGGGAAGCGTGTATGGGCGCCCCCCTCAATTTGATTCGATTCGCATCTCGTCCAAATCGCCTCATTTAGTTCGGGTTTTCCATTTGCCGCATGCATATGCAGGTGCGAACCCGAGGCCAGGGTGGAACTTTTGTAGTTGGCATTTAGGGAGACACGTTCTTAGAGTGCTATGAGGGTCCCCTTTTCTTCGTGGGGCTTGATTAGCCGTGCGCTCAATTGCACGGGGTTCTTTGGGCTTGATGCGAAGAAGAGTTGGGTTGTGTTGAGTGCCTCACTTGGTGGAAGTGCATTTCCATCTGGCGGGGTATTCTTACGTGTACGGCCAAATTGGTGCACCCCTGCAGGGTTAAATCTTCTCGAGAAGCCGTGTTGTCCGCGGTTATGGATGACTTGGTGATAGGGCTGGCTAACAAGGATTAGACAACTTACATCTAACTAATGATAACTTGATTAGTAATAGTCCTATTGACACAATAACTTGAACCATCATTAATCCAACTGTGTGAGTTATCCTCGGATTGCTTCTTTGGATAAGGGGCGAGATCCAGGATGGGTTTGTTTGAGGTTAGTGGTAGTTGGTTCCGATACGCTATCTTATCCCTCTCTTTTAGCCGGAAGTTGTAGCGTGTTTCTGTAGTTGGTTAGAGCAGCCTGCTGCCGCACTTTTGTATCACCTATTCTTCCGTTGAACCCAAAGCATCTGTACTTGGTGTTGCCGGGTACACTTTGGTATCTTGTGAGTCTTGCTTGCCAGTACTTGTCTGTACTGACCCCTTTGGGGCTGTGGTTTCCGCAGACTACGTTTCCGAGGATCCCCATGGTGGCTACTACGTGGAGTATGACGAGGCTGCTGAAAAGTAGATAGCGGACCCGGGCAGGATCCGAGACATCGTGGATGGGCTCCGTCTTTTCGTTTCCGACCTCTTAGGCCTATTTGGATCTTGTCTGTACTCAGACACTTTGGATGCTTCCGCTGTGATGTAATGATGAATTGTTGGGACATGTGTCCTCTGAATGATTGTATTTTCTATCTCTGCTCTAGTGAGATCTATTTGCAAACTTATTTCAATCTTTTGTATCTTAGAGATTTGTTGTGATATCACTTGTTCAAATGCCGTTGACGTACCCTGTGTGTATGTTATGAATACGTCAATGGAAGTAGTCGGATTTCTATGGGATGGTTTACGCAGACGATGGATAGTAGAGAATGGTTGTCACACGTTTACGTGTTGGCCTGCTCATATTGAGATGCGGGTGCCGGTATGCCCCGTAAGCCATTTATCTATTGTTTAGCGGACTGTGAGTATCCTCTAGAAGTCCGGGTGCGACATTCATGTATCAAATAAACATTAGTCCAATAGGTATGTTGTCATTTAATTATCAAAACGGAAGATGATCTTTCATTCTCCCCCTTTTTGGTAATTGATGACAGCATCCCTATTTGCATAATTAAATACACAACATGAACGGAGCTCCCCCTAAAGATATGCTCCCTTCATGTTGAGAGAATTTAAACACAATGACGAACATGTGAATAATAGTGAGCACATAACACATAAGATAATAAGTTCACAAGCTCACAATGCATAATACGAGGTTCACAACACTTAATTATTTAAACAACCGAAGTTTCCAAATGAAAGACCAACTCTCTCAAGCAAACGAAAGATGCAAATCGAAAAACATGCTTGAGAGAGACCCATGCAAATACCCGCTCCTAATAGATATCTCCCCCTTTGGCATCAAGATACCAAAAGAGGGAGAAACCGATGCTAACGCCCCGAAGATCACTCGGAGGAGATATCCAGGCTCGGAGGGCGGGCACGGTGGCGAGAGCTAGTGACTTATTCTCCATCTTCCTCGTCAGACCACTCAATGAGATTCCCGGTGGAGTCCTTGGCCTGCCACTTGTCCCAGTTAGTGATGTTAGGAAGCACCGGGGACTCCACTGACTCGCCATCATCACGGCGAATCTGACGCTCTGCTTGGGCTGCTTTGCGGTGCTTGAGCTCCTTATCATAGTGGGCTTCCCATTGACGCTTCTCAATCTTCTTGTTCAATTTGAACACCTTCTTGAGAGCCCTTGCCATCCACTTGAAAGCATTGTCAGAAGGAGGAGGAGGGCGAGAGGTACCTGCCTCTTCTTCTTCTTCCTCATCAATGATAACACGTGGTTTGGCCTTGTTCTTGCGAGGAGCAGGTGTAGGATGCACAATGGGCTCGGTGTGGTCCTTGATGAGAAGTTTCTTCTCCATGTGAGGGATCCAATGAGCATCATCAAGAGGTTCTTCCGGGAACTTGTTCGCCCACACATGCAAGATGATCTTCATAATGAAAGGCCCAAAACAAGCATTCTTGCGGTTGATAACCACGTGCCATAGCTCATTCCACACATAATCTAGCACATCGAGCTTCTGAGTTGAACCGGCAAGCCGCTTCTCATGAGTGCAAAGCATAAGATTTTTGAGGAAACCTTGGATCTCATCGACATTCCCCGCCTTTGGGTTGATGGTCTCGCGATAGATACGGAGCATGATATCATATGTGGGGTAGAGACCCTTGACGAACCCAACTGCAAATTTCTTCCAGTGATACATAGGGGTGAGTTGATCCTTGGAGAGAGATTGAGTGTTGATAGCATGAATACAGAACCACCCATTGTCAAACTCCTCCCCACCGGCAAACGGTCCATGATCCGGGTATCCTCCAAGAAGAGTTCCAACTTCAGACCACTTGATTGTCAGCTGTCGTCCCTTGGTCATACAAATAGGATGGCGCTCTCTCTCATTGGCGAGATGCACTGTGGCCAAGAACTGACAAACTAAATCTTCATCATAATCCCGTTGAACACTCATGATGGGAGCAAGTCCAAATGATTCAACAATCTCTAGTGCCTCCCCAAAATACTTGGGATTCCTCTCCAAATGCCCAAAATTAATAGCATGTTGAGGAGCAACGTTCTCCTTGGGCATCCTCATCAAGATATCATTATAGATTTGGCTCTGAAATTTAGTCTGGAATCGAGGATCCTTACCCCGGAACTGTGGCATCAAGTGGTCGCGGTCAGTGACATATGGATTCTCGCGGCGTTCTTTCACAAACGCTGCCTCGGACATCTGGGAAGCAGACTTCTCCCTTTGTGGAAATTTATTCTCGGGAGCCGGGAACCTCTTGCGCTTGGGCTGAGATGGGTCAAGGGTTTCCTCAATTTCATCGACCCTAGGAGCCTTGCGGCAAGCCACGCTATTTTGACGAGGGCCCTTGCCTTTGGAGTCGGAAGCATCTAAGAAAGAAATAGGAAGAATAGCATGAAGAAAAGATAATGCTCAAGTCCTAGGAGACGCACAAATCCAAGGAACAACGATATAAATGGTATTAGGGTTGAATAACTAGGGTTAGGGCATATGACAAATCCACCCTAAGAACCATAGCGATTCAAGCCTAATACTCACTATCTAGGTTGCTAGGGTTTGTACTCGTGATCTTCTACTCCCAAAATCCAAATCCACACATCTAGATGTTAAGAACATGGAACTCCTATGCATCCCCATCCATCAACTAGATGAGAGAGAGAGAGAGTACATACCCGCACCATCCATGGTGGAAAGGAAGGAGGAAGAAGATCCCGGGATGGTGCAAGGCAAGGAGGAGGGCTCCCGGCGGTGGAGCACCCGATTCCGACGGCGGAGACCTTGGGGGCGGCGGCGGTTGAGAGGGAGAAGAGGGAGGGCGAGTGGGGAAAATAAGATTGGATCTTAGTTGACCCCCGCTCGCCCTAGATCTTATCCCGCAAAAACGCCCCGGGCGGAGACTCTGGTGGTTTCACTGGAGCCTCCGCTCCCTGCCCAGCGGAGCCTCCGGTGGATTCACCGGAGCCTCCGCTCTCTGTCCACAAAGTGCACCACATTACGGTCCGCTGACCAATTTGCACCAGCGGAACCTCCGGTGGGGTCCGGTGGACATGAGCAGCGGAGCCTCCGCCAGACCAAGTTAACGCACGCCAAAATCAGAAAAACAAGAGCATTAAGAATGAAATAAAGTTTTGGGTAAAGGAAGCTTGGGTTGGAAATTAGTCACTGATGTACGAGAGACATTACTCGATGGGTTTTGCAAGATGCAAAAGAGATAGAAGACCGAACCTTCATGAGTTGTCAATGGGGAAGTATGATACACGTGAAAGAGCCAAAAATACCAAAGGTCGGTGGCCGAAGCCACCATGTTTGAGTGTGTACTTTGGCACCGTGAAGATATATCTTGGGTCCAAAAGTACTACTCACAGTTAAGCACAATAAGTCACAAATTGACTAGATATACGATGATGAATTGATTTCCGCGTAATAAGAGGAGTGTATACTCATGAGTTGAGTAACGCTCCCCCTATGTCCATGCCTACATCCAAACCTAATAGCATGCACAATGAAGGTATATATGCAAGGTTTCAAGTGAAGTTGGAAGAATCAATGACATTTAGTTCATTCCTCAAAGCTCGAAATATTGGTTCATCAAGGGACCTCGTGAAGATATCGGCAAGTTGATCCTTGGTGGGAACATATGAGAGATCAATATCACCTTTCTCAACATGATCCCGAATGAAATGATGACGGATCTCAATGTGCTTCGTCTTGGAGTGAAGAACGGGGTTGTAGGCGATATTGATAGCACTCTCATTATCACAAAGAAGAGGAACCTTGTCAAAATGAATACCATAATCCTTCAAGGTTTGCCTCATCCAAAGCAATTGGGCACAACAGCTTGCCGCGGAGATATACTCGGCTTTTATGGTGGAGAGAGCAATGCAGTTCTGCTTCTTTGAAGACCAACATACCAAGGAGCGGCCAAGGAATTGGAAACCCCCGGACGTGGACTTCCTATCCGTCTTCTCTCCCGCATAATCCGCATCCGAATATCCAATGAGCTGAAAGCTTGAACCCTTGGGATACCAAAGACCAAAATTTGGGGTATGAACTAAATATCGAAAGATTCGTTTCACAGCTTCCAAATGACTTTGCCTCGGGGAGGCTTGAAACCTTGCACATTTACCTACGCTATACATGATATCCGGTCTAGATGCACAAAGGTAGAGCAAAGAGCCAATCATGGAGCGGCATACCTTTTGATCTAGCTCTTTACCGTTGGGGTCGGGTTTCAAGTCAGTGGTTGTGGACATGGGAGTCTTCATAGGCTTGGCATCATGCATATTAAATCTCTTGAGCATGTCTTGAGTGTATTTGGCTTGTTTGATGAAGGTTCCTTCATGATATTGATTCACTTCAAAGCCAAGGAAGAACTCCAACTCTCCCATCATAGACATCTCAAACCTATCGGTCATAAGCTTGCAAAACTCCTCATTGAACAAGGTGTTAGTAGACCCAAAAATGATGTCATCCACATAGAGTTGGAATATGAACAAGTCACCTCCAACCGTCTTGGTAAAGAGGGTGGGATCGATTGAACCAACATTAAACCCACGATCCACTAGAAACTCTTTAAGGTGCTCGTACCACGCACGTGGAGATTCTTTAAGTCCATAAAGCGCCTTATCAAGTTTATAGACATGATCGGGGTGGTTGGGATCCTCGAAACCCGGAGGTTGCTTGACATATACTAACTCATTAATGGGACCATTGAGGAAAGCACTCTTAACATCCATTTGTTGTAACTTGAAATTATGATGATATGCATAAGCAAGTAATATGCGAATGGATTCAAGACGAGCTACGGGGGCAAAGGTTTCACCGAAGTCAATACCTTCGACTTGAGAAAAACCTTGAGCCACCAATCTTGCCTTGTCGCGAATGACTATACCATCTTTGTCTTGCTTGTTCTTGAACACCCATTTGGTGCCAATAACATTTTTGCAATCCTTGGGTCTTGGCACTAGTTTCCACACTTTGTTGCGCTCAAAGTTATTGAGTTCATGATGCATTGCTTCAAGCCAATATTGATCTTCGAGTGCTTCATAGACCTTCTTGGGTTCAATGAAAGAGACAAAAGCATGAGCCTTGCTAAAATCCGCCAATTGCCTCCTAGTTACAACTCTTCCACGAACTTGCCCAAGTATTTTGTCCTCCGTGTGACCCACTCGTTCAAGATTCTCAATCCTTCTCTTTGCTATACGTGCTAGCATCTCCTCCAAAGATTCCTTGGATATAGATTGAGAATCACCTTATTCATCGGAGACATGTCCATCTTCATTTCGTCCTTGATCAATAATGGGTGACGGATCACCACTTGGTTGAGCTCTCTCAATAATGATGGAACCTTGATCATGATTAAGATGAGTAGCTTGGCCTTGATCATTAGCTTGGCCTTGATTGCTCGTTTGACCTTGATCATTAGCTTGAGGGCTTGGTGCATCTTGTTGAGTAGCTTGATCATCAATGGGCGTAGTCAATGGATCCACTTGAGTGGGGCATAGTCCTTCTCCCTCCGTCATCCGGTAACCCTCAATGGGGATTATTTCACCAATCCCCATTCTTCTTATGACGATGGGAGGAATTGCATCTCCTGCAACACCATGATCTATACGCCCCCCTTGGGAGCCGTTATCCTTATCAAACACCACGTATATAGCTTGTTCAACTTGTCCGGTGGACTTGTTGTAGACTCTATAGGCGTAAGCGTTTGTGGCATAGCCAACAAAGATACCCTCATAAGATTTGGTCTCAAATTTTGACAACCGTTTACCTTTCTTGCAAATGAAGCACTTGCAACCGAATACCTTGAAGTAAGATACATCCGGTTTCTTGCCCGTGAGAATCTTATAGGGAGTCTTGTTCAATATCTTGCAAAGATATAACCGGTTGGTAGCATGACATGCGGTGGAGACGGCTTCGGCCCAAAATCTATAGAGAGAAGAGAACTCCGCAATCATGGTCCTAGCCGCATCCATCAAAGTCCGGTTCTTTCTCTCCGCAACACCATTTTGTTGAGGGGTATAAGGAGTGGAAAATTGATGAGAAATGCCTTCTTCACTAAGAAAACCCTCAACGGTGTAGTTCTTGAACTCCGAGCCATTATCACTCCGGATGGACAATATGGTAGCATTGTGTTGGCGCTCCACTAGAGTGATGAACTCGATGACTCTCTTTTGAGTTTCACTTTTCCTCTTGAAGAAATACACCCAACAATATCTTGAATAATCATCCACAATCACCAAGAAATACTTCTTTCCTCCAAGACTATCATAAGATAGTGGACCAAAGAGATCTAAGTGAATGATCTCGAGAATTCTTGTGGTGGAGATAGTAGTCTTGGTTGGGTGAAGTTCTCCATGTTGCTTCCCAAAGGCACAAGAGCTACACACACGATCTTTAGAAAACTTAGCCTTGGTTATTCCTAGAACATGATTGTCACTTTGAAGATCATGCAACATTCTCATATTGGTGTGGGCTAACCGGCGATGCCAAAGCCACCCCACACCAACTTTAGCCATTAGGCATGTCGCGGCACACGTGTCTCCTTTAGAGAAGTCCACTACATACATGTCGTTCTCGACAAACCCAACAAAGGCTACTTTAAGAGTTGTTTCCCAAGTGACAATCACATTCTCTTTATTAAAGAACGGGTAAAGCCACAATTTGCAAGTTGAAGAACGGACATCAAGTTATAGCCAAGGGACTCAACAAAGAGAACATTCTCAATTGATAAATCATTTGAGATAGCCACCTTGCCTCGTCCCAATACCTTAAGCTCGGGCTTGTCACCAATAGTAACGCAATTGAGATGAGGTAATGGAGGTTCAATATTACTCATTGCGTCATAGCTTCCGGTCATATGTTGGGATGCACCACTATCCACTGTCCATCTACCTGACCCGGAAGCACTTCCCTACAAGAGATCAATTTCTTGATTTAGGTACCCATCCTTCAATGGGTCCTATTTTGTTAGTAACAATGGTCTTAGGAACCCAAATAGTCCAATGATAATCATCACCATAAGAAGTACCAACGTATTTAGCATAAACATGTCCATCTCTAGATTTCATAAGAACATAAGATGGGTTATATTTTCCTGCGAAGTCATTGTGAGTGTTGCTCCCCCTAGAGGTATCACCACCCACAATGGCGTTGGTATCCTTCTCCTTGGTCACCTCTCCCTCTTTTGCAAAGACAACATTTTGAGAGGGGGAAGTGACATTCTTGGATTTCTTCTTTGACTTGGAAACAAAGCCAAGTCCTTCTTTCCCTTTCTTGGATCCTTGAGAGCTTATGGCATCATTGAGAATTCTCTCTCTTCTTACAATGTTAGTCGTAGTGCAAGAGGTAGGCATGATAACAATACTATTAGATGAAGATGTAACTTTCTTATTAGATTGTTGATCTAGAAGCTTATTTCGAGACTTGGTGAGTTTGTCATGAATTTCTTTAAGAGACATGAACTCCTTTTCTAGTTTTTCATGATTCTCAACAAGTTTCTCATGAGCTATTCCTAGCTTCAACTCTTCTTCTTCAAATATCTTAAGTAAAGCAAGAGATTTTTCATTATCTTTCCTAAGCTTGGAAACACTAATAGAATAAGTCTCTTGTAGACTAGATAGTCTCTCTTCGAGAGAGGCTCTCATGGATCTCTCTTTCTCAAGATCTTTGACAAGATCATCATCATGATTGTCGTGGCTGCCACCATGGCTTTCCAAGGTCATGATGATTTCCTCCTTCTCATCTATGAGGGAGTTAGCATCATCAAGTTGCCTTTAGAGGGCCTTTACCTTTTCTTTAGTTTCATCTTCAATACTACATAACCAAGAGCCTAGATTCTTAGCCTCCTCATCATCAACAATGTTTTCAGCACAATCCAATAGTGAGGGGTAACTAGTGGTAATATACTTGGAGGTGGAAGATATTACAGCGGTGGCTTTTGCCATGAGACATGTAGGTCGGATCGATGCCTTCTCATTGGGGGATTCAAATAGAGAGATCGATGAAGAGGAAGTCGTAGCTATGGCGACATGGGCAACACCTACGACTTCATCTTCTCCTTCATTTCCGTAGTAGTAACTTTCCAATGTGGGGCCTTCTTGAACATATAGAGCCCTTGGGACTCTCCTCGCGAGATTCTTGTTTTGTGGAGCTTTGTTCTTGTCCTTGCGAACAAGCTTCCCTTCAATTTCTTCTCTTGGCTCAAAAGGACACTCCTTGACAAAATGGTTCACACTTCCACAATTGAAGCATGTCCTTGGCCGCTCCCCCTTCTTCCTAAAGATCTTGTTTCTTGAAGGTCTAGGGGCACTGGCCTTGTGAGCCTCCCATCTCTTCCAATAACCATGCATGGCAAGAGCGATGCACTTATGAGCACCTTTGTATGTGTCTTCATAGTCCTCCTCTTCATCATCATCCTTATCCACTTCTTCTATCTTAGCAATCGCCTTAGACTTCAAGGCGAGGTTTGGAGACTTTCCAACTCGTCTTGAGCGAGCGAGAGCATCATCCGCGCTCTTGTGAGATAGGGATATGGCTATGAACTCACTAAGAACACCAATGGAGTCGAGGGAGTTGTAGTCGGATCTTGTTCGAATGCTAGTGGAGAGGTTCTTCTCGAATGGAGTTATTGCCTTGACAAACTTCCTCTTGATCCACTCATCGGAGATTTCCTCTTTTCCAAAGTCCCTTAATTGGTTGCTGATGCATGTAAAATGCATAGATGAATTTTGCATATTTTCACATGGTTTTCTATTACATATTGCATCATATAAGGGTATAATTCAATGTTTTATAGTATTTTGGGGTTAAATTACAAAGTCCCCCAACTTTTATGGAATTAACCCTGCCTGTCAGAAACCCCGTTTTCTATATTTTTGACGTTTCAGGGGGCAAACTTCCGTGAAATCACATGAAAATCTGCGGGGGTCATTTTTTTGGAAGGAGAAGACTTGTGGGCGAAGGATCCACGAGAATTGGTCAAGGAGGCCCAAAATAGGACCCTCCACGCGGCCAGATTCCTTGGTTGCGTGAGAGGCCCCCTTTTGGCCCCTGTGGCCCCAATTCCTTCCATCTTCGACTTACCGACTCCGTCTTGACCTAAAACCGACTATAAAAAGGGTCCCCCGTACCCTTACGGAGAGAGCACCGCCGAAACACCAAAACACCGAAACAGAGACCAGAAGTTCCAGATTGGAGGGGGAAAACTCCGGTGGGGCGCCGCCGGTGTGATCTCCTACCCCTCCAACGTCATCTCCATCGACATCTCCATGAAGAGGGAGTAGTCCACCCCAGGGCTATGGGTTTGTGGAAGTAGCACTTGTATCTCTCTCTCTATGTGCTTCACTAATTAGATCCGTATGAGCTGCCTCACATGATTACGGGCACAGTTGTAATTCCTATGTGGTGGATCTTTTCTATGAGTTATTGAATCTGAGATTGCAATTGTTTCTCTTGAGTTATTTGAGTAGATGTATCTTATGTACCCCGTTCTTATTTGCTAGCTTTGATCAATCTAGTTCTTGATAGCGTGTGTGGGGTGATGGGTGCATTAGTTGGAGCAACGTGGGGTGGCTAGTGCTGTGAAAGTGACAGAAGTTCAGCGATCCACTTAGGTTTTGTTAAACCTTTCTTAGTTACCTCACTAGGGATAAAAAGGAGTACCTTGTTACCGGGGATTTGAAGTGACACTAATCAATCTCCATGACTAGATCTAGAAAGTTCTTACTTCAACTTCATGTCACATTGCTTAAAGCTATACTCTGGTTTTTCCTTAATTATCGAGGTGTTATGATTTATTTCGCATCTTGGTGGAGTATAAGAGGGATCAATATTACCGTAGAGATCTCTATGCTAGGACGTGATGCCCATATGAAAGTACTCAATGTTAAACATGTTATTGTAATCTCACATGTAATTCTTCATGTCCACCGTCTACTACTTTATTTGAGAGAATGCAAGTGTGAAACCATGAACCCCGGTCCTATTTTAATTATAAGAAAACACTCTAGTTACTTTGCTGCAATTTACTTTACTTGCACTTTACTTTACTTGCATCTCCAATTCGAATTTACATTATCTCCATCACCACTTGCATCACAAAAATACAAAAACAATCCATTGCATATTTATTTTCTCATTTGCATTTAGTAATAGATTTAATTATTGCACATTTACTTTCAGTTTTGCATTGCAATTTAGAAGTCTCACACCTTGTGCTTGACAACCACTTGGTGAGGTTGAGGGCACAAAACTCTCTATTTGCTTGCAGGATCCTGGAGGAAGCTTGGAAGAGAACTGCTGAAATACTGGCTCCCCAAGAGTTTGATATAAACCCTCGAGTCACCCTCGTGGGGAAGAAGTCTTGCCACTAGCTACACACTCTTCACTTCGAGTCTCAACCTAGCCATCAAGCGTTTTTCTGGCGCCGTTGCCGGGGAGCCATAGGTGAAGGAGTTGTCCAAGGGAGCTCACAAGAAGTCTTCATCACCAACAAGGTGTGCAAACACCTAAGCTTGGGGAGGTTGCACCTACGTGAGTACCGTCCTTTCTATCTCCACCTTCTTTCAAGTAGATTGTTTTGTTTCTTGTCTTGTTTTTGTTTTTGTTTTGTTTTTGTTCTTTTTTTTGTTTTGTCTTGCATATTTTATTTTAGTTTGCATTTTAGTTTTGCATTTAGTTATCTAGTTTATTTTAGTATTTCGAATTTGCCTAGTTACTTTACTTTTCAGTTTTGCATAAAAAATTAAAAACTACATAGAAACTTGGAAAATGGAGCAGAGAACTTATTGGCCATTCAGTGTTAGGAATTTCCCTCATGAGCTTTATCCCTCTTGATTATCAAGTAAGTAAAGCCTAGCTATATGGCTATAAAGAAAGCGCTTTACGGGAGGCAACCCGGTTATTTTTGTTTGAATTTTCCTAGTGTCCTCTTGCTGTATCAAGAGATTAGTTTTTTTTGTTTTAATTCTGGAGTTTTCAATAAAGAGTCAAGTCAAACCCATTTGGACTTATAATTTGCTATCCTAGTGCATGAAATTTCTGTTTCAGCACGAGTCGTCTCACCGTATGATTTTACGTTTTTTATTGGTATGTCGGATTGAGCTAATTCTTTAGTATGTTCTGCAACTTTTTGTCCTTTGTAAGCACAAAAAATTTCTTAATTTTTTTGCGAGTCTAGCTTAGGGAAAAACGTTCGTTTTTCTGCTGTTGCTTTTCTGGACATATTCTGGCTTCTTTTGTTTTATGCACTCTTTGGGCTTGGAAATCGAATTTCCATGATTCTTTAAAGCAAGAGAGTGAACATACAACATAATGAACCTTATTGTCTATCTACTGGAGCATTTGATTTGGAATTTTGCACAGCAAGCATGTGATTTGTTTGTCCTTGCTAATCTCACCCCACAGAAAAAGAATGGGAGAAACATGTTTTGTGAAGTTTTTTCACAGGTAATAGAGGAGCTGCGCCTCAAGACATCCAAGAATGGTGAAAGCCATAAGCTTGGGGATGTGATGAATACCCCACTGGAGCTACACTCTTTTGGTTAGCACACGTCTACTTTCTGTTTTTCTAAGCAAAGCATTTATCGTAGAGACTTGAAGCGTCTAGTTTTTTTTTGTTTTTGTTTTGATAAGACCACACCCATCATTTCATATGAGATTGAGCTACTGGAGTTTGGGGTTGGAATGTATTGGATGCTAGTATTATGACTTGGAATAGGGATGCCATGGTTGATTTGAAGAGCTACATATGTTTGCATGATTTATAGGCTTTTTATGTGCAGAAATTTGCGATAATGTTGTCTTGAGCTATCTCTTATTCATGTCCTTGATGTTAATTTCTGGTTTATTTAGTTTGTCATGAAATTAGTAGTTCTATGTACATATGCATGCATAGTAGCTGGTCAACTATCTCCCTCTTGCTAGCCAAAAATTTAAAAATTCCAACAAGTAAAAACTTGTTTCCAACACTCCTTAGCCAAGTATTTCCAGTGAGTCCACCATATCTTTCCATTAGCTTCATTGCTATTCCGAGTATGTTCACCATGTTATTGTGTTATTTATGTTCTAAGTTAAGATATTCACTTTATTAATTGTCATGGGTTGAACTTGGGATAGGACTCTCACGAACTTTTGAAGGCACACTTTACTTTTTATGCATCTAATAAACATGACCCAATAATGGGAGCCACAATTTTTGCGTTTGACAAGTGTGTGGTTGGGAGCTAGCTATAAACGTGTATCACCGGAAAGCTTTCAACACTGCACAAAAATTTACATTTGGTTGATATCATGTACTTTTGTTTTTGGACTCCTGCCATGCCGAAATGAAATAGAGGAATAGTAAGTTTTGATGAGTAAGTATCTATATGACTAGAGAAACGCATTGAGCCGCTAACCCAAGCCATGCTTTATCATGGTGGAAATTTACTTACAGCTTGAGTGACTCTACAACACATCCTACAATAAAATAAGAAGCTATGCATAATAGTGAATGAAAATAAAAAGGATGATGAGTCTACTCCGTTTGTTTGTCTTGTCGTTGTGACATGGGCTTGTTTCCATGTCATGGGGCAAGAGGTACCTCTTTGCGGTTCTCTATGATGTCATTAATACTTATTATGATTGTACAAAGCTTATTAGGAATCTTAAGTTGAGTAATCATGGAGTAGGTTTTCACACTCACGGGGCATGAGGCTTTCAACCACCTTGTCATTCACATTACTTCAACATTCACCATTTAAGATGCTAGTGATAAAGGGGCAATGAGAGTCCTATATCAATGGATACCACATTTCAATTAGTAATTTTAGTTGAATAATTTAGAGGCTAAATAAGACTTGATCATGTTTTACCTCTACTCAATTTTCTCCAAAGTGTCCACCATATTTTCTATTTTCCATTATGCTATTCTTTGACCAATATAGGATTTTATTTTTCATTTTGTGTATGCATTTGGTCCATAGTGCTTTTATTTCATTATACACTTTGTGAACTTTCATGAAGCATCTTTGCTTGCATATTTGATATTTCTTACAACATGAATTGTATATTGCTACTCATTTCTAGTATTAATCATTTAATTATATGTAGCATGAATAATCCTCCTTGATATCCCATGATTTTTTCAATATGCAAAGTCCATGTTAGTTTTATCACCTTCATACTCGAGGACGAGCATGGGTTAAGCTTGGGGATGTTGATGCATGTAAAATGCATACATGAACTTTGCATGTCATTACTTGTTTTTCCTACATATTAGCAACTTATATTAATGTTTTATAATTATTTGGGGGATTTTCTAAACAATACCCCTTCTTTTGGCTCTAACCCTGTTTTTCCAGAAAACGTACTTTTTAGTGTTTCAGACTTTCCGGGAGCTTCGGGACTCCAAAAAGGGCAAGGCCAAAGAGCACGGTTCAGAATTTTCGAGACGAAGACCATGGGCCAAAGTAGAGGGCCAAAAGGCCAACCAGGTGGCAAAGAGGACCCTCCACGCGGCCAGATTCCTTGGCCGCATGAGAGGCCCCCCTTCTGCCCCCGTGGCTCCGATGCCGTCGATCTTTCTTCTCCCGAGTGTCTCGTGACCTAAAAACGACTATATAAAGGGTCCCCTGGCCTTTTTGAGGAGGCGGCGCCGAGAGACGAAACCACGAAACAGAGAGACAGAAGGCTGCCGCCGGAGAAGATCGGAGGGGGGAAACGCCGCCGGGATCACCCCCGGAGGGCTCCACCCCCCTCCGGCGTGTTCATCATCAACATCTACAGCAAGATCATCTCCATCTCTCCACTGTAATCTCTTGGCAAACACGATGTATGATGCAATACTATATTCCCTTGATGTATTGTGTCTCCCCGTCTATGTTTGAGTAGTGAATTGTTCTTGGCAATGGTGAAATAGTTCGTTGATTGGTTGCATACAAGTTTGTTATCTTCTATGATTGTCTTTATGTACAATATATGAGTGCACACATATGTTGGGGAATGCATGTAAGGTGATCACCGGTAGCATAATGGAGTGGTGGTGACTTGGGAGTGACAGTAACATGAGACCGAGCCACAAAGTTAAGTTATTGGGGGATATATATAGGGGACCTTAGAACGTAAGGCTATGATGGGACTTTATGTCTTAATCAATCTTGTGCAGTCATTTACTTGGCCACATGATCCATCATAAGGGGTTGTAGATCATTTTCTTGACTATACCTATTCATGGCTCCTTCCTAGAAGAAACAACTAAGACTAAAACATGTGCTTCACTAATTGTGACAACCACACGAACGAAACACCTATTGCTAGAACACTTGCTCCCTTGAGATACTTGAGATATTTGCTGCTTGCTACTTGTGAAACTTGCTTTAGGATTACTTGCATTTTAAACTTGCTTCACTAGTTACTAGACAAACCACACTCCACGTCACTTGCTTTTAATTAGTTAGTTCCTTTTAGTCAAACTTATTGCTTTGCATAAACAGCCATATAAGAGGGTTATAGGGCTTTAGAGAATAGATAGCTTACCTTCAGCTCCTCCTGGGTTCGACACTCAAATACTTATCGAAAGGTACTACAATTGATCTCTTGCACTTGGGAGTCATCAGGGAGATTCTCGTTTCCACTATGAGGTCGACTTGAAGGCGTTGACCAAACCTTTACACGAGCTCGAGGTGGAAGCTACAAGCACAAGATCTAATACGGTTGCTAGGTCTCAAGTAGGATTCTAGATCTACTAGGTTGTGGTGGATGGATTCGAAATTCCTTTGGTGGAAGTGTGGATCTAGGTCTCCTGTAGCTCTCCACAAAGTATGGGAGTGAGTGGGTGGACGGAGAGGTAGATCTAGGTGGGTGAAGCTTTGATTAATGGCTAGGAGAGAGAGTGGGAAAAAGCTTAGCATTTATGAGGTAGGGGAAGGGGTATTTATAGCCCTTCCCACAAGTGGCCGTTTGAGCAGTTCCAGCAGCACCAGAGGCTCTGGTAGTTTCACCGGAGGCTCCGATGGTCTTCGTATGTGCGCAGCCGCGCAACCCAGATTCCTTTTGCGCATAGGCCAGAGGGGCGGAGGGTCCGATGGTTTTGGCGGAGGCTCCACCCACCGTAGGAGCATCATTTTAGCGGACCCTCCACCAGAGGAGCCACCGAAGGCCAACCCCCCAGTGAGCTAGTGGAGAGGGCGGAGACTCTGGTGGTTTCACCGGAGGCTCTGCCCACCGGAGGTCCACCAGAGGCTCCGCTCTGGCCTCCGCTCGTATGCACCAGAGCGTAGTTTGGGCGGACCCCACACCGGACCAGCACCGGAGGCCCGCACCTGGGCTGTGCTGGAAGAAGATTGGGCGGAGGTTCCGGTGGTTTCACCGGAGCCTCCGCTGTATATCAAAATGGCTTTCCAGCTTTGTCTCTTCTAGCTCTTTTCATTCCAAACAAATTTGTAACCCATAGAGATTGTATACTTTATGAACCTGGGAATTTTCATGTATCAAATAAACATTAGTCCAATAGGTATGTTGTCATTTAATTATCAAAACAGAAGATGATCTTTCAGCAGTAGACACAGGATCCGCTAGCTGCCCGAAACATCCTTGTTTGCAGAAGGTCCACCCGCAAAACCAGGTAGCCCGTACTCAGGAATTACGGCCGCCCTCGCATGACTTGGAGACTTTCGGCTGGCTTCTGCGGCTAGAGCGTCTCCCTCGGCAACTTCTTTCCTCTTCACAGAGGGAACCGAGGAAGCATACTAGCCAGGACTGTTGGTTTGAAGGCTGCTATTGAAGAGAAAATCAAACAAAGATAAAGAGAAGGGAAAGGATTCTCGACTAAAGGACAACGCGCAAGAAAAACTTACTCATCCTCATCGTCGTCATCCAGAATGTCCACATTCCAGGAGGTAGGAACCTTCAACTTGGGGCCTGGAGGAGGAAGCACATTTAGAGGCGCCACCTGGAGAGGCGCAGTCACCTTGCCAGACCCGTCACCCAACGGACTGTCCTTGGAAGTGGCTTCGTCATCCCCGTGCATGTGGCGCTTGTGGTGATGGAGTTGATCGCTACCCGAGTCTTCCACGTCGTCCGAAGAGTCGTGCTCGGAGCTCGAGTCAGCTTCTGCAACGCTGGTTTCGGGAGGGGCCTCGATGTTTCTCGCCAGGATATCCGAGGCGTCTTCAGCCGAAACTGGTGGGTAGCATGTTTCTACCTTCAAGCTCTACGAAAAGAAGAAGAAGAAAAAGAGAGAAGAACTTCAGTCGACAAAATTTCAGACTGCAAAGAGAACACACAAGAATGGAGAAAAACTTACATCGACTGGAGGAGGTTTCGCTGCCTCAAATGCCTCGAGAGAACAGGCCGAGAAGGCCTCTGCTTTCTTCAGCTTGGTAATGGCCGCAATCTTTTTCTCAAACTCAGCGTTCGAGAGAAGGTCTTCGCAGACGTGGCTCGGGTCTTGCGTACCTTGATACTCCCACATAGTCGAAGGCCTCTGCTGAAGGGGTTGGATCCTCCGCCGAAAAAAGACAGTCACCAAATGCAGTCCATTCAGCGGTACTCCCATCGCCTTGTCGCGGAAGCTCCCCACCTTCGCGAGTAGAGGGGAGACGATCTTGCTGCCTTCGGCGGTAAGCTTGTGCGTCTAGGATTTCCTACGCTTCAGAATCGCGAGTGGATGAAACTCAGGAGCTCCACCCGCGCTATTGTCGATGCTGTAGAACCACTTATTCCTCCATCCTTGTGCGGAATCGATGAAGTACATCTCCGGGTAGGGGATGTCCGTCTTCGCCTGGATCCCGAACCCGCCGGTGCGCAGTGGCTCCCCCTGCTCGCCTAGTCGCGTCCTCTCGCGGAAGATGCGCACCTTGAACAAGGCCTTCTCGAGACCCCAATGCGGGCGGATGCCTAAGTAGAACTCGCAAAGCATGATAAAGCACGAGATGTGCTGAATCGCGTTTGGAGGCAAATCATGGAGCTGTATGCCATGGACATACAACAATCCAAGAAGAAAGGGGTGGAGAGGAATAGAGAGGCCACGCGAGACGTGTTCTGAGAAGATCACACGCTCGTTTGTGTGAGGATTTGGTACCTCTTCTTTCTTGGGGAGGCGCACACGCTTCTCGCCCTCGGAAGGCAGCATCCCCTCCCGTTGCATCTCATTGATGCTCTTCCTGGTGGTGCTGGCGGAGCGCCAATTGCCCGATCTCACAGCGGGCGGCACGGAAGCATCTCCGACCTCCTTCGACGACGACGCAACGGCGCTGCGCTTCTTCCCTCCAGCCATGAGAGCTCTTTGGTGCTTCCAGAATAGAAGGTGTGCGCTAGGAGGAAGAAAGGGACCAAATGGCAGGGAAATTTACCCATCGCCTAAGGACGGCTACTTATACGTAGACCGAGATGATATGAGCCGTAGATCTGGTGATGTGGCGCTCATCGCGGACGCCACGCGTGAAGTGGAAACGAGGCGGCGGTGAAAAGTTATCTCTGCCACGATCTTTACAGCAGATCGTGCGCGTTTACGGCGCATGGCTCGCGGAAAAACAGGAAACGACCTCTCGTTTCCAGTCAAAAGCTGACAAGGTGGGCCATCATGCTCTCCTCCGCTCCGTCACGTCCCATCGGGAGGAGTCAGAACGGACAAGTGCGCAATGACATCATTGCATACCTCATCAAGGCGTGAAATTCTTTCGCATAAGCTCCCTCACACGAAATTTCTTTCGTATGGGCATATCAAGGCACGAAAATTCTTTCACATAAGCTCCCTGACAAAAAAAAATCTTTCGTATGGGCATATCAAGGCGCGAAAATTCTTTCGCATAAGCTCCCTGACACGAAATTTCTTTCGTATGAGCATGTCAAGACGCGAAAACTCTAGCATAAACTGCCTACACACGAAATCTCTTTCGTATAAGTACAATAAGGCCTCTAGGCACGAAAACTCTTTTGTATGGGAAAAATATTACAAGTGCAAAGGACTCTTTTGCATAAATACAACAAGAAGGAAAATCTCCTCATTCGAAAACTCTCAAGATGACACTCGCAAGTGTGCAGTTCCTTTCACTTTGACACACGATGTATTTACACATCCTTGCCCTGGATCGTTCGGCCGACTAGGCACATCCGGATGTCGTATTCTTTCGAGTACGAAGGTAAGACCCAAAGATCTCTCTTATGGGCCTGGAATCACACTCAAGCTGCGTCCTCTGGTAAATTTCCGTGTCAACACCACGAAAAAAAAATCCTAGCGGACGCGCCGGGTACCCCTATAGGTTAAGTTCGACTCGGTAAGACCTCCACGGCCCAGTCGCAATGATCACCTCACCGGATTGGAGTCAGAGGTCTCGAATTTGTGTAGGCCAGAGCTGTTTTTGCCCTAGATGCAATTAATTGGCCCTGAGCTTTCGGGAGAGCCAAGCAACTGAGCCATATCCTTCTGCGAAAACAGCCAAAACGCTGGCACATTCATCGCTCGATACTCGAGTAAAAGAAGCACATCGTGCACAGGGTATGCACCCTCTAAACGCCAGACAATTGAAGGAATCAATCGAAAGAAATCAAGACAAACTTTGAGCGTCTACCCGACAGATTCTCAATTGAGTAAACGCTCGGGGGCTACTGACGAGGGGATGAATCCTGGACCTATCGGGTGAGGCTACCCGGTCCAAGGCCCAAGATCTACGCCCGAAGGGAGATGCCATAGACAGTTCTATAAGGCCCAATCAAGGCCCACCCGTAAGGCCTTGATGGTCAAGAAAGGAAACTTGTAACCGACTTAAGGTTAGGTTTTGTATCCCCAGGGTGCGGTTTGAGACCTGGCCACCTATATAAGGCCGGGAGAACCACCGGGAGGAGGACCAAGCAATACCGCACCACCAAAGCCTTGAGATTGAGATCTAACTCTCGACTCGAGCACCCCCCCATTGTAACTGATCTATTACTAATACAGATCGACAGAAGCAGGAGTAAGGGTTTTACCTCTACGAGGGCCCCGAACCTGGGTAGATCATGCCCCCTGTTAGCCGACGATCGTCACCAGCGCCTACACGTTCTCCTAATCAAAACCCTATCGGTTCACCCGAGGGACTTGTTGATATGCATATTCGACACTATGTGAGATGCAAAAATATAAAGATGTGGATGGACATATTATTAAACTGAAATTATTTCCTTTCTCTTTGAGAGGAAGAGCTAAAGAATGGTTGCTATCTTTGCCTAGAAATAGTATTGATTCATGGACTAAGTGTAAAGATGCTTTCATTGGAAATATTATCCTCCTGCTAAGATTATATCCCTGAGAAGTGAAATAATGAATTTTAAAAAATTCGATAATGAACATGTTGCTAAATCTTGGGAAATAATGAAAACTGTGGTGAAGAATTGTCCCACTCATGGACTGACCACTTGGATGATTATACAAACTTTTTATGCAGGACTGAATTTCTCCCCAAGGAACCTATTGGATTCAGCTGCTGGAGGCACCTTTATGTCCATCACTTTGGGCAATGCAACAAAGATTCTTGATGATATGATGATAAATTATTCAGAGTGGCACACTGAGAGAGCTCCACAAGGTAAGAAGGTAAATTTTGTTGAGGAAACCTCCTCTTTGAGTGAAAGGCTTGATGTTATTATGTCTATGCTTGTCAATGGTAAAGCTAAAGTTCATCCAAATAATGTTCATTTAGCCTCTTTGGTTGCTCAAGAAGAGCATGTTGATGTAAACTTTATTAGAAATAATAATTTTAACAACAATGTTTATAGAAATAATTTTAGTGGAAACAATTACAAGCCCTATCCTCCTAATAATGGTTATGGTAATTCTTATGGAAACTCCTAAAATAATAATAAAAGCTCTACCTCTGATCTTGAAAACATGCTTAGGGAATTTATCAGCACACAAACTGTTTTTAATAAATCTGTTGAGGAAAAGCTTGGTAAAATAGATGTTCTTGCCTCTAAAGTAGATAGCCTTTCTATTGATGTTGATTTTCTAAAACTGAAGGTTTTGCTACAAGATGTTAAACTAAGTAAAACTTTGAATGTCATCCAAGTTCAAATTGATAATAGTGTTAGGTTGATGGCTGAATTACGTGCTAGGTGGGAAAGAGAAGATGAATTGGCTAGAAAGAATAATATTGCAAGAGTTTGTATTATCACAACCACTAGTAAAAATGCAGCTCCAAGTGCTAGTAAACCTCCTACTATCAATGGTAAAGTAGTTGGTGCTAATAAAGTCCATACTCCTTTGGTGGAACATGCTAAATTGCCTCAAAAGCTCTATGATATTCTTGATTTACCACCACTAGAACACTGCTATTTGGATGTTCATCTTGCTGGTAATGCTAAGAAGAAACCTCTTGGTAGAATTTATGATGTTCTCATTATGGTTAATAATAACCTTGCCCTTGTTGATTTTGTTGTTAGGAATATGGAATGCAATTCTTCTTGTCCTATTATTTTGGGAAGACCTTTTCTTAGAACTGTTGGTGATGTTATTGACATGAAAGAGGGGAGTATTACATATCAACTTCCCCTCAAGAAAGGTTTGGAACACTTTCCTAGAAAGAATATGAAGCTACCTTTTGACTCTATTATTAGAGAAAAATATGAAGTTGATTGTTCTTCACTTGAAAATACTTGAGTTGCCCTTTTATGCCTAGCTGAAAGGCGTTAAAGAAAAGCGCTGTCAGGAGACAACCCGTTTTATTTCTCTGTTTTCATTCTGTTTTTCTTTGTTTTCTTTGGTGTGCTTTGCACCTGGGTGTTATCTATTTCCTTAGCAACCCTGCTGTATCTTTTATTTTGTGTTTTTGTTGAGCCAAGTAAAGCCTCTAGTGGAAAGTTGACACTATATTTCGGATTTCTGCGCAGAAAACAGATGTCTGGTGTCCACTATTAATTACGTTAAAAATCACAGGAAATTCAAAATTACCTGAGCTTTTTTATGCTTAATCCTGAATTATATACGCAACTTTTCTTAGTTGACCACTTTTTTATTTGAGAAACAGAAGAGTTTAGAAAAAATCGATCTCTGCCTGTTGTTCTGTTTTGACAGATTTCTACCATTTATCGCATTTGCATCTTAATCTCTTTCTTTTGGTGTTCTTTTGAGAAAAATAGTTTTAAAAGAAGTTGTGAAAGTAGCTAATGTGTTTTTGATTGCTAGTCTTGTGTTGAAACTGAACCATGTGAGTTTATTATTTTGATTTCACTAACGTTGCTAATGAAGATTGTGATAATTTTGATGTGAAGGAAGTTTTCAAGGGTCAAGAGAAGAGGATGATATGATGTGATCAAGAAGAGTGAAAAGTTTAAGCTTGGGGATGCCCCGGTGGTACATCCCGGAAAATTCCAAGAAGACTCAAGCGTCTAAGCTTGGTGATGCCCAAGGCATCCCCTTCTTCATCAACAAATTATCAGGTCACTTCTAGTGAAACTATATTTTTATTCGTTCGCATCTTATGTGCTTTACTTGGAGCGTATTTTTTTTCTCAGTTTGCTTTTTTATTTTGCTTTCAGTTTGTTTTTACTTTCATAATAAGCTTGGTTGGACCCCCAGCATTCTTTTATTGGAGAGTGACACGCTCCGCCTTTTCTTGAGAATACGTTGTATTCTTAGTCTATGTTTGGCTGCTGCATTTATTTAGTTCCTGTTTTGCATGCATCTCTTATCATTGCTGTTAGTTTTAGTAGTATTATTTGAGTACTCTCATGTTTTCTTGTTGTATCATAAATATTATGTTTGTTAAAGCATGTTTTGTATGGTGCTTGTTGGGAGAAAGAAAACTGCTGCTTGAAGTAGAATCTATAACAGTACTAGTAGAAACTTGTATAGACCGTGGCTAGAACTTTTTCATGCCATATTAAATGTTATTTTAGTTTTAAAGCCTTGTGGTTATTGAGTAGAATGATTAGTCTCAAATAGCTGAGAGTGTTTAATATGTATTGAAAGATTCATGAGTTGTTCTTGTCATACTAAAGCATCAATATATGGTATTCTCTTTTGAATGTTTTATTTGGTTGATTTGGCGCATGCTCACACCATGTTTATGACTACAAATCAGTCACGAATAGCCTCCATGACCACATAGTTTTTGAACTTGTGATACTGCTTATGTTTTAATTAATGATGCTTATGTCGCTATGCATGATTATGGCTCTTATGCTCTCTTGATTTGTCGCTCCCAGTCTGTTGCTAGCCTCCACCTGTACTGAGTATGAGCTCTACTCGTGCATCAAAACTCCCTTAAACCAAAAAAAATTCCATTGTGTCCACCATACCTACCTACATGTGGTATTTAACTGTCATTCTAAAGTAAATTGCTCATGTGTTACCTTTAAAACCTTCAAACTTATTCCTGCTTTGTGTTCTTGTTTTTGCTCATGAGGACGTCAATAGAGAATCTTTATCTCACTTGTTGCTTGGATTTCACACCATGGACTAGTGGCTTCATCCGCTTATCCAAATGATAGAAGAGCTGGCAGCGGGGTGCCCAGCCCCAAATTAATACAAACAAATTCTCTTCACTATTTTTTCCCCGGATCATATCAGTCAAAGCATAATTGTGTAAACAAAAGAGAAAGAGGGATGACCTTCTACACCAGTTGTGTCCTTCACCATGGGAGCCGCTCTTGTGAATCCAGTTGGCTTGTGACGTACTGTATTGTCTGTTTACCATTCGTTGACACTAGCATACACCTCTCCTAAAATATAGACATTCCTCCACAAATGTCAAACTTTTAATACCTCTGTTTAATAAAATAAAAAGCTCTAGCACATGAGTGATCCCTGCTTCCCTCTGCGAATGGCCTTTCTTTTACTTTTATGTTGAGTCTCCATCTTATAACTTTATGCACAGTTGAGAGAGCATTTTTTCCATTCTTAGTTTTATGTGCATTTGTCCCATAAACATCAATAATTACTTCATGATGTTATATCATTTGTTCTTAAATTATTTGTTCTAGTCTTCCTCTTGAACTTTGAAAGTGTCCTGGCATTTATGTTTTGTCCCACTCTTAAGGACTAGCGAAATACCACTTTGCCATGCTTTCTCTATACCTGAAACAAATGTTTACCTTTCTTTGAATTATTATTCATGATCCTTTATTTGAGTTACTCTTTGTGATGCAAAGTAATTGCTATGCTTTGTTATTAAAGTTTTATTTTTCATGCCTGTGTTTAAAGTTTTAAGATCGCAGAGTACATATGCTTTTACAATAGATTGATCAAGTTTATGTTAGTAGCATGTCACCTCGGAAATTATTGTTTTATCGTTTACCTACTCGAGGACGAGTAGGAACTAAACTTGGGGATGCTTGATACGTCATAAACGTATCCCTAATTTCTGATGCTCCATGATCATATTATGCCAATTGCTACATGTTTTCTCCCTTATTTATAGGATTTTCATACGTTTTCCGCGACTAACCTATTAACAAGATGCCCAGAGCCAGTTCCCTGTTTTCTGCTGTTTTTTTTTTGTTTCAGAAAAGTTGTTCTAGAAATATTCTCGGAATTGGAAAATTCGAAGCTCGGAAGTCCTATTTTCCCCGGAAGCATCCAGAAGACCGAAGAGGAGTCGAAGAGGGGCAGCAGGGGGCCCACACCATGGGCTGGCGCGGGCCCCCCTAGCCGCGCCAGCTAGGGGTGTGGGGCCCCTAGATCTCCACCGCCTTTTCCCTTTTGCTTATTTAAGACCCCCGGATGGAAAACCCTAAGGACCTTATCAAAATCCCCGAAAAAGTTCCGCAGCCGCCGTCACTCTCAACCCTAGACCAGAAGGGTTCTGGAGCTGTTTTCCGGCACCCTGCCGGAGAGGAAATCATCACCGGAGGCTTCTACATCACCATGCCTGCCTCCAGAGTGATGCGTGAGTAGTTCATCCCTGGACTACGGGTCCATAGCAGTAGCTAGATGGGTGTCTCCTCCTCATATGCCTCCATGTTTAGATCTCGTGAGCTGCCTATCATGATCGAGATCAATCTTATGTAATTCTATATGTTGTGTTTGCTGGGATCCGATGAATATTGACCTTATGCCAAGTTGATTATAGTCTTTATTGCATATGTTATTTGTGAACTTGCATGCTTTCCGTTGCTAGTAGTTGCTCTGGCCAAGTAGTTGCTAGTGACTCCAAGAGGGAGTATTTATGCTTGATAGTGGGTTAATGCCTCCTTGTTGCCTTGCTCGAGTGACAGAAACGTGAAGGGGGAGGTGTGCTGTTGCCATTAGGGAGAAAACAGCGGTGAGAGTACCCGCGTGTATAATCATTGCTTACATTACACACTTTGTTTAATGCAATTATCTGTTGCTTGCAACTTAATACCTAAGGGGGGTCGGATGATAACCTGAGGGTGGATTATTAGTCATAGATGCAGATGGATGTCGGTCTATGTATCTTGTTGTAATGCCCGCACTAAACATCATAGTAATCTTCATGTTATATTGTGCACTACGGTGCAACCTTTATTTGTCAATTTCCCAGCTGTAATTTGTTCACCCAGCATGCTATATTTTATGGAGAGACACCACTAGTGAACCTATGAACCCCGGTCCATTTTCCACACTGTTAATCAAACCACAACAATTTCCTGCTCTCTCTCTACTTTCTGCAAGCATACAACTGTTTTCCACACTATACGTCTAATCTTTGTTTTCAGCAAGACCGGTGAGATTGACAACCTCACTGTACCGTTGGGGCAAAGTATTTTGGTTGCGTTGTGTGCAGGTTCCATGTTGTTGCTGACACCGATGAAGCGCCAGCACCACCGTCAGTGGCATCAACCTTCCGAAGATCCTCTTTCTCCTACTGGATTGATAACCATGGTTCTTAACTAAGAGGAAAACTCCTACCGCTGTGCTCATCACACCCTCCTCTTGGGGTATCCCAACAACACATAGCACCGATCACGGAGGCATCGCCGGATTGCGGTGCACATCTTCTCGCTCTCGGGATCGGTGTGAGTACGACTACGCCAACAACGAGATTTGATCTCGTAACACTTTGTGTCTTCGAGGGTATGTTCTTATTAAGACTCTCTCTATGCCCGTTGCTTTCATCTCCTAGATTAGATCTTGGCCTTTCGGGTGTCTCTCGCATAGGAAAATTTATGTTTTCTATGCAACGACCTCTTCAAGTTGTGCTGGTTGTGTTTTTAGGAAAAGAACTCCCGAAAAAGCTGTGGAATTACTTGCTAAAATAAGCAAGAATCGTGATGATTGGACTGTACCTGAACCAACCCCAACACCAACACCAAAGAAGAGGGGAATGATTGAATTGAATGATGAAGCAACGAGGGAAGCCAAGAAATCTCTTAAAGAGAAGGGTATTAAATCTGAAGATGTGAAAAATTTACCACCTATAGAAGAATTATGTAAGCCAATCCCTCGCCATCTATAGTTGAGGTACACTCTATCCAATATTTTGTAATAGAGATTATCCCTATTCTAAACCACCTGATCAATGCTTAGATGAACTTGATAACTATAGTGTTATGCAAGATACTTTTAATATGAGAGTGCAGAATCATCTAACAGAAAATTCTATAATTTGCATGATATTATAGAGAGAACCTCTAATTATGTTAAAATGCTTGTCAAACGTTTCCATATGGTTCAAACTCAAATTGATCAACTCACTAAGGTGCAAAAAGATTTGCTAGTTAATGCTCCTAGAGAAAAACATGTTTGTGAAATAATTACTAGAAGTGGTATTTCTACTCAAGATCCTTTGTATCCTGAGGGTCATCCTAAAAGAATTGAACAAGATTCTCAACAAGTTAAAAACAATAGTAATCCTTCTTAGAAAAGAATAAGAAACATAAAGTTGTTGTAGAATCTCCTGAACCTGCTAAAGATCCTAATAGTGTATCTATTTCTGACGCTGAAACTGAAAGTGGTAATGATAAGAGTAATGCTTCTAATAAAGAAGAAACTGGGGATGAACCTGAAAAGAAAATTAAAAGTACAAAGTACACTAAGGAGGATTTAATTGCTAATAAACATGGTAACGAGAGAGAACTTTGGGTACAAAAACCAATGCCTTTTCCTAATAAGAAACATAAATCAAAGGAATAAGACCATTATAATAATTTATGTGAGTGGATGAAACCTTTGTTTTTGCAAATTCCTTTTAATGATGCTATTAAATTGCCTCCTTATTAAAAATATATGAAAGATATTGTCTCTAACAAGAGGAAGATTCATAATGAGGAAATTTTCACTATGCTTGCTAATTACTCTTTTAATGGTAAGGTTCCAAACAAGCTTGGAGATCCTGATATAACGATAAACATAATACAAGGACAAGTAAAGGAGGAGGGAATGAAGTAACCCATATCGGAAGCACGTGGAGACACGATGTATTCCCGAGTTCCTCCTTGTTAAGGGAGTACGTTTCGTTGGAGGGGTGTGAGTTTCTCCGTGAAGGCCTACTCAACACCACAAAGGCCTCACCCTATTCTCCGATGAACAGCACCACGAATTCCTATTCCACCTTCCACTATTGATCCCCTTTGAGGCGGGAATCGAATCCTTTACAACAAGCTTGGGGCACACACCCACAACCAAATTGGGGGCTCCCAACACAAGAATCACCAAGAGTAGCAAGATGTATAGGTTCTACAAACAATGTAAACCCTAGAAACAAATCCCTCAAGTGAATAAGGGGTAAATGAAGAACGGCTTAGTGAAGATGTAGATCCAAGCTTTCTCCTTCAATCCTTCGAAGATCAACGCATTTGGGTAGAAGAGTTGGGAGAGATCTATGATTTAGTGAGCTCAATAAATGCACATTAATGGTTTGGACAAACTAGAGCTCAAGGTGGAAGAGGAAGGGTATTTATAGCCCATCCATAAATGTGGCCGTTGGAGCTGGAAACTTGAACCAGAATATCTGGTCCAAACATGGACCCGAATTTCCGGTTAGGCAAAATTCCTCCAGATCTGAGATTTCGAGAAGTAGTTGAATCCAACCGGAATTTCCGGTTTGGCCAGAATATCTGGTTGAAATTTCCGGTTGGTACCAGGACTTGGAGAGTTTATTACTTTGCCAAATATTGGCAATTCTTCTTCCAACTAGAATTTATGGTTTCAAATTTCTGGTTACCACCAGGAGCTAGACAAATTCAGACTTAGCCATTTTCGGTTACCACCAGGATCTGAGTTTTCCATAAGGTGATTTTGCACTCTCATATTAAAATTATTTTGCTTAACAACATAATTATCAAATTCATCTAAGAATTGATCAGGTGGTTTAGAGTAGGGAATATCTCTATTATCAAAGTATTGGAGAGAGTGTACCTCAACTGTTGGTGGATGAGGAATAGGCTTACATAATTCTTTTATAGGAGGTAAATTATTCACATCTTCAGATTTAATACCCCTCTCTTTAAGAGATTTCTTGGCCTCCTTCATCACTTCATCATTTAGTTCAATCATGCCTCTCTTCTTGGGTGTTGGTATTAGTGTTGGCTCTGGTGTAGGTGTAGGCTCAGGTATATTCCAATCATCATTATATTTGGCTATTTTAGCCACTAATTTCTCAGCTTCTTCTGGAGTTCTATTCCTGAAAACACAACCAGAACAACTATCCATGTATGTCCTAGATTTAAAAGTTAGTCCATTATAAAATATATCTAGGAGCTCATTTTTAGATAGTGGATTATCAGGGAAAGCTCTTCTTAAAGAACAAAACCTTGTCCAAGATTCAGGTAATTTCTCTCCTTTAATTTGCTCAAAGTTCAAGATCTCTTACACAACAACATGTTGAGCACTAGCAGGAAAATATTTTTGAAAGAAAGCATTAATAAAATCCATAGGACTAGTAATAGATCCAGGTGACAGATTTTTAAACCAAGTTTTAGCTTCATCTTTTCACGAGAAAGGGAAAATCTTGGTAACAAAATAAGTACGCGGCTTAGTATCATCAGAAAATAAACCACTCAAAGATGAAAGCTCATTAATGTGTTCCACAACACTTTTATTTTCAGTTCCACAAAAAGTTTCTTTCTCAACAATAGATATATATAAGATAAATCTAGAGAGAAATCTTAATCCTTGTCTCTAATGCGTATGGGAGATGTGGCAAACTTAGCATCAAGAGAAGATTTATATTCAACAGCATGTCTTGCAAAGAAGACTCTTAAGAGAACTTGCACCAGTAGTAGCCCGAGCTTCTTCAATAAAGTCATCATTAAGTTCAATATAGGTTTCATCAAGATCATCAATAAACTCAGGTGAATTAACAAGTGTACTAATATTTTCAACAGGAATTTCAGCATTTTCAATATGTTTGGATTTAGCAATAGTAGCATCTAGGAAAGGACCTAGTGAACCAGTATCATCAAGCACAGTGGAAGCATCATTAAAAGTATCAGAAACATTTTCAGACTCAGCAGAAGTAATAGTGTGTGTAGCATGTGGTGGTGTAATAAGCTTACTCATAACAAATGGTGAATCAAGAGCAACATATGTGTTCAGAGTTGTACCTTGATGTCTACGCACGCTTCTATTCTTGTAGACAGTGTTGGGTCTCCAAGTGCAGAGGTTTTTAGAACAGCAGCAAGTTTCCCTTAAGTGGATCACCCAAGGTTTATCGAACTCAGGGAGGTAGAGTTCAAAGATATCCCTCTCAAGCAACCTTGAAATTAAGATACAAGAAGTCTCTTGTGTCCCCAACACACCCAATATACTTGTCAGGTATATAGGTGCACTAGTTCGGCGAAGAGATAGTGAAATGCGAGTAATATGGATGGTTATATGTAATAATAGCAATCTAAAATAAATATGGCAGCAAGCAAACATGTAGCACAACAGGCGGAAAACGGTGTTTCAATGCTTGGAAACAAGGCCAAGGGATCCTACTTTCACTAGTGGACACTCTCAACAATGATCACATAATTGAATAACTAAATATCTTCTCTTCACTATGCTACTCTTAACCCTCTCCGGTTGGATAACAAACACTAATAATTGCGTAGGGCTGCAAAAAGCATTCCTTAAAGTAAGCATTCCCATGTCTAGTTAGCCCCACACTGTCGACTTGAGCACCCTAGAAGGTACTAGACAAACACCACAATTCATAGAGGAGACACTGTAACATCCCAGATTTTTGGAAAGTCCAAAAATCACTAAAATTTGAAACTTTTTGTTTTCATGTTTAGTAAGTCACCAAAAACCAAATGAGATGCAAGAAACAAAAGAAAACAATACACATTTCAATGATATTGAAATTAAGAATCCATTAGGCCTCTATTTTCCTAAACCCTAAAAGCCCATTCAAAAAATTTCATTATTCAAAGAAATTGTTTTCTCTTAGAAATCCTTATTTTATAACATGTTTTCAAATCAAATATTACTTTGAATAATGTTTTATGGACTTGGAAACTATAAAATTATTACCTCTAACAGTTCCTATGCCTCAAAATTATTTTATGAGAATAACAACTATTTTTATTGATATCCAAATGTCATTCCAAGTTTTAAGCATAAAGTGGTATTCATAAAATGTTTTGATTTGAAAATAACATAAAATAGATCTTGAAAACAATATTAAAGCTTGAGGAGTTTTCTAAATTTTATTTAAGCCACTTTTATATTTATTTAATTTTCTATTTTGAAAATGGATTTAAGTTGCTATTAGTAAATCACTGAAATGTTAAGTTTATAAAAATATGAAAGTGAGGTAAAATGAATTTAAAAAATAGTATTTGATATGTTTATTGTCTCTGAAATTTTATTTAATCAAAACCTCATTTTATTAATTTTCTAATTTAAAAATATACATTAAGTACTATTAGTAATTATTTATATTTTCAAAAATATAAAAAGTGAAATGTGTTCAAAAGTTTATAAAAATGTTCTAAACAGAAAGATATAAATTTTACAAGATTTTAGAAATTATTTTGAGGTCTTTTGGATTAATAAAACAAAAGATATTAACAACAGAAATAAAAGAAATGAAAAAAAACAAATGATGACGTCACCTCGTCATCAAGCTCGGCCCGTTGTTTTCTACTGTTTCCTCCCGAAATCAAATCCTTTGATTGCGCGAGATTTAAACCCCGAATCAATTCGCCGTTTCCTCCTCCTTATAGCCCATGACTGCCTCCCCATTTCCCCTCCCTTTCCCCCTCGTTTCATCACTCTATTCGGGAGAAATCGCTCGCCGGAGTCCGCGGGATCCGCCGCCGTCTTTTGCAGATTCCGGCCGCCACCGTGAGTTCCCGCCGCCCTTCTTTGTCCCTAGCCTCCCCCTCTTTCACGCGCGTCCCCCTGATCTTTTTCCTCGTTTTTCACCGCACAGGAACGGCCACGACATCCATTCGAGGCTCGCCGGAGCTCGTCGCTGTACCGTCCGTGTTGCGCCATCATTCCCGGAAGCGCGAGAAAGCACCGTAGCAACCCGCGAGTTCGCCGTGTCGCGCTGAGCGTCACCGTGGTCTTCCCGGAGCCCGAGGACCACCGGAACGTCGCCGGCGTGAAGATCCCGAGCGTCCGCACCACCGCGTTGCCATTTCCGGCGTTAATCCGGCAGCTCACCGGCGAGGTGAGATCCCGAACCATCTCGGGCCCTTAGATCTTCATCCTGTGGCCAGTAACAAATCACTTAAACGAAAAGGTATCGGCCAATAGGAATTAGCCACGTCAGCAACGCGTTAAGTAATCTGTTTGTCGCCCATGCAGCACGCAGCCGGCCCAGGCCCAGCCTTTATCCGTCGCTTTGCGCGGCAGATAGCCGTTTTCTTCCCAGCCTCTCTCTGGTTTTATTTTCGAATAGAAAATAGAATTGTAATTTTGCGGATTAGCCCCTGCAACTTCAAATCATCATATCTTTTCAACCACTTAGCCAAATTTAGCAATCTTGGACTTTTTGAAAAGCCCTTGACATCTAGAAACTTTTGGCACTGTCCAAATTCAAATTTGACAAACTTAAATTTGTTCAAATTCAAATATGCTTGTTTGATGAAATTTGGCATAATTCAAATTCTACAAATCCAAAATTGTAAATAAAATATATTTGGAAACCTTAGGATGTGTACTTTCATATCCTCTGTCCCAAAATAAAAATTGAACAGATTAAAATTGATTTTAGAATTATGTGGCCATTTGAGCAAATTTGACTTAGTTTAAATTCTATAAATAATTTTAATATGTTTTCTTAAGCAATGTTGCTCCATATGGCAACCTTAATCCTTAGAAACCAGTGCCATAGAATTTTGGACACATATGAGCCATACCCATGTATTTTAGGCCAAGTTATCACACACATGTTTCACACCATATTAAAAATGACTTAGGAAATATTTTTGCTTAAGTGGTTCTATGTGTGTATGGCTATATGAAACCAAGGCTAAGTCCTTAGTGAAGTTTCAACTTATACTTAGCCAACAAATGAACCTAAAAACACTAGTACAAATGTTTCCATCAACTTTTTGTCTCCCCATGCTTGCTTCAAGATTTCACCAAGTTGAGAATTGTGAGAACCATGAAGTGCAATGGAGGACTTAACCATCTAGAGATTTTTCAACATGAAGATAGAAGACCAATGAAGTACTTAGCAAATAAAACAAACTTCAAAAGCATCTCGAAGAAGTGGAAGCACTTAGAATACTAACCCCCTTTCTCTCTAAGTCTTTTTCCTTCCCTTTTCTATTCTTCTCCTTTCAACTTGATGGAAAAATGAAGAGAAACAAGGAAGATCATTGAAGAAATGACTTAGGATCCACAACAATCTGAAGCATACTCCATCAAGTTCAAGTACATGAAGAAATGAAGAAGAAGACTCACCTCTACCATTCTATCCTCTTGTCTCATTTCTCCTCTATTTTGACTTAGTGATATTTTCACATTTGTTAAATAAAACACTTAGTTGTGACCACACCACTTGGGAAACAACTAGTGAGAAAACCATGAAGACTATCAAGACCAAGAGAAGCACCACACCAAGGAAGGAAACAACTTAGATGGCATGATGATGATCTTCAAGAAGGCAATCACATGAGGTCTAGAAGCAATCCATACAAGTTGAAGAATAACAAGTTATTTTTTTCCAACCATTGACCCAAATGGAAAACCCAAGACTTAGTAATATTTTCCCTTTGATGATGAAGTTAGTAGACCTACCCTAACCACAATGGAAAATACTAACATAGTCACTCAAATATTTTTGAAGGTGAGTATGACCAAGTGTTTGCATGTATTACTTTAGTTGAAGTAGTAATATGTTTATTCTTAGTGAACTCTTGGAACTTCCTCGACAAGTATGGTTATAATAAAGTTAGATCACATCAAACTCAACCTAGTCCTTCCCAAGTAAACCATAGGAATTTCCTTAACAAGTATGAGACCATTAAGGAATGAATCTTTCAACTCAAACCTAGACCTTGTCCTAGACCACTAGGTTAAACTCCTTTGGCTATGTTATTGCTTTGTATGATCTCTCCACTTGTATGTTTGCTTGATAGAATGTTTGTTTATTTTGTTATTGTGTTTTCAATGAGTAGATTCTACGGAGAGCAACGATCCTTTGTGAAGAGAGTGTGATATCTTCACCAACTTCAACAAGGCAAGTAACACATCATCAACTACCCATTATTTTCTATATGCATTAGTTGATTTTTGAGTAGTATGCATTGATAGGAAATTTTACTAAGTTATATTATGCTATGCTATTATCCTAGTAGTGTGTAGCCATCCCTTTTATCCTTGTTATTTATAGCCTTAGAACATGTTAGATGGTGTGCAATGTGACAAATGATTTTTACTTGATGTTGTGGAAAAATTCTAAGTAACAACTTCAATGAACCACCTGGGTGGATTTGGTTGTTTGGCTGATGAGAGTTGAGTGTCTCCCCGAGGGGTGTTCACTTGAGGAATGCCACCCAGGAACAAAGTGATTATGATGTTCCCCAAGTTTAGATTGCTTCCAGTGCAGCCTTTAGTCATATGGGATCTGTCTTGATCAACTAAGTTGTGAGGGTTCAGCCCGGGCTTGACAAGCAGATGTAGCATAATTATAGGTGGAACGGGTCTTGCCATTGGGTTGGATTCTTGCTTCTGAAAGATCTCGTCTCGATTCTTCTCCTTTCCTTAATGCACTCAGGGTGTATAGGATGTTTGGGTTGAGTTGGGTCTGAAGGTGAAAGTGCACAAGCTCTGCAGAGTCAACAAACTAAGATATTAGCCGTGTCCCCGGTTATGGACAACTATGAGCAGCTGGACAAGGAAGGACGGAAGAATCACATCACCATTTTCAATAAGTAAAATTTTTACCAAGTGAACAGTAGTTGTGGTGCCTGGATCTTAATCCAATGTTGCCACCCTTTGAAAATAAAAGTTTGTTTTACAAAAGTGATAGGAGAAAACTGGCTTTATGCAAACTTAGCCAAAACTCCACCTAGCCAAATAAGCATGTAGTATTAGTCTTGCCATTTATATCCACCATAGTGTTACTTGCCAATACATTAAATTGTATTGACTCCCTTGTGGCTGCATATTCCATATTGCAGATGATTCTCAAGACGAGTGAGGATTTCGTTTAGGATCTCGAGACTATCGCCAACATGTTTTGCCTGTGGCACATGAAGAAGATGGGCTCAATGTTGTACTATGTCTTCCGCTATATATCTTTGTTTTCTGCTAGTCTTCTAAGACTATGCAAGTTGTAATACATTTTGTAAAGACTGGATCATGCGATGTAATAGAATTTGATGCATTTGCATGATATTTCATTTTGTACTGTGGTGCTAGCAATTGATTCAGGGACTAGCACAATAACACAAATGTTCTTACATTATTTAAATGTGGGAACGCTACAGACACGCACCATGTGCACACTGTCACCTTCACACCGCGGGACAAGATGACTCCAAAGTTCATATTAATAACAGACTTGAGTATCACAATAGATAAAGAGTAACATCTTCTTATTCAACTAGATTACAAGCTCACGATCACATATAGATCACACCATGGGAGAGAGAGATGAACCACATAGCTACCGGTAGATCCCTCGGCCTCGGGGGAGAACTACTCCCTCCTCATCATAGGAGACAGCAACAGATATGGAGATGGCGGTGGAGTCGATGGAGATGGCTTCCGGGGGCACTTCGCCGTCCCGGCAGGGTGTCAGAACAGTGATCTGTCCCCCAAAACTTGGGTTGACGATGACGGCGACCGCGGAAGGTTTCGTGGAATTTCGTCGATTCAGTTAGTGTTTTGGGGAGGAAGGCCTTCAATAGGCAGAAGAGCAACGTCGGGAGGTCACCAGGGGGCCCTCACCACCCCCAGGCGCGCCCTAGGGTGGACCCGCTCCTGGGCATGGTGAGGTCCACCCGGTGACCGTCTTCGACTCTTCTTCGGACTTCCGGAAGCTTGAGAGAAAAATAGGGACTTTGGCTTTCGTGGCATCCAATTCCGAGAATATTTCTAGAACAACTTTTCTGAAACTAAAAACAGAATAAAACAGGGAACTGGCACTGGGCATCTTGTTAATAGGTTAGTCCCAGAAAAAGTAAGAAAACGTAGGAAAACATACGGAAAACATGTAGCAGTTGGCATAATATCAATATGGAACATCAGAAATTATAGTTAGGTTGGAGACGTATCAAGCATCCCCAAGCTTAGTTCCTACCCGTCCTCGAGTAGGTAAACGATAAAAGAAAATAATTTCTAAGGTGACATGCTACCACACAATCTTGATCATAATATGTAAATTAGAGCATGTAAACTAGGATCAAATGAACTAAAGTTGTGATCTATATTTGATATCAACAAGTAATGCATAAATAAATAAGAATAAAGAAGCAAAAAATTTAATGAATCAATACTAAAAGACTATCAACCCTGCAAAGTTTATTAGAGATGATTTAAGATTTCAAGAACAACAATATCATGCACGTCAAACAATCTTCACAACCCCTGTTCAAGTCAAGCTTTCCACACGATGCAATGCTTGAATCTTAAACTATTTGCGCACTAAAAACAAGCAAGTGTTCTGCGTTGGTCCCTGGCACCGGGATGTTATGGCAAAGAGAACATTATGGGGGGTTTGGAAGGTCAATGGAAGAAAGGCTCACAAAGTTGAAAGTGGTCATTAGACAAGAGAAAGTCTTACAACCGAAGCTATGCAAGGAGTAGGGATTGCCACACAATGGATGCACATAGAGTTATAAGTGTATGAAATCTCTCCAATGGAACTAGTGGGGGTGCATCCAACTTGCTTGCTCACGAAGACCTAGAGCTCATTTGAGGAGGCTCATCATTGGAATATACAAGCCAAGTTCTATAATATAAAGTTCCCCACATAGTTATGAATGAATGATAATATGAAAACTTTCTCCTAACTGAAGTATTGGTGCTAAACATGAAGCACAAGTGTGGCATATAAAAGGATAGTGATGCGCCCCCTCTCTCTTTATTATCTCTTTGGCCCTTTCTTTCTTTTTTTCTTTTTGGGCTTTTTCATTTTTTTTAAATATATATCCTCACCGGTAGGGGAAACATCCTATATTACAATTAATTATCACACTTTTAGTACTAATAACTCATAAATAAATATCTATGATGTATCTAACTGCATGCTCCTGCCAGTGTAGCAGTATGCATAAATAACCATGAAGCTCATCATCAAGTAACATAATGGAGGTGGATGTTGTGCAGCAATATATCTCGGAATGGCTATGGAAATGCCATGATAGGTAGGTATGGTGGCTGCTTTGAGGAAGAATATATGGGCTTATGTGTAGGAGAACAAAGTCCTCCCACGGGATTTGGATGCACTGGCAAAGTTTGCACCAACTCTCAATGTGAGAAAGGGCAATGCACAGTACCGAAGAGGCTAGCAAATATGGATGGTGGAAGTGCCAGGAACCGCAACATAGACTCACGAGTTAAAAGGTTGCAGCAAGAAAATCATCTTTACAAGGCACAATACAAATCACTCCAAGAGGGTCCGTGGCAGTGACAAGTCACTGTTAGCTACCCCGACCGTAGCGCGTAACAAAAGGCCGATCAGAAATGTATCACTCATAGCAATCATATACCTATCAGCTAGTAATTTTAAGTGTGGCACATTTTCAAGTTTCTTAGACCAACCATTAAAAGTTTCTACTTACTAGTCCTTCCCGTTTATCCATTAAGAAAATTAATATCTCAAAACAACAACAGTGATTCAAGTGAAGCAATTTAGTGATCTACAAGACCATGCGAATTTTTCCACTATACCAACTATCACATAAGCATTTCTATTCCCAACCAAGCACATATATATGAAAACAAAAACTCTCTCTAAGCATATAGCAATGAAGACTAGAGAGTACTAACATCTCTAAATAAGAGATGAATGTAAACAAGAGCTAAATAAATGCAGCAGCCAGACAAAGATTAAGAATACAAAGTATACCCATGAAAAAGCGGAGCGTGTCACTCTCCAATAAAAGAATTTTGGGGTCCAACCAAGCTTATTGCAAAAAATTAAAACAAACATAAATAAAAAATAAAAGACGCTCCAAGTAAAGCACATAAGATGTGATCGAATAAAAATATAGTTTCACTAGAAGTGACCTGATAATTTGTCAATGAAGAAGGGGATGCCTTGGGCATCCCAAAGCTTATACGCTTGAGTCTTTTTGGAATTTTCTGGGATGTACCACTGGGGCATCCCCAAGCTTAGGCTCTTCACTCTTCTTGATCACGTCGTATCGTCCTCTTCTCTTGACACTTGAAAACTTCCTTCACACCAAACTTCTCACAATCTTCATTAGCAACGTTAGTGCAATCGAAATAATAAATTCACATGGTTAAGTTTCAACACAAGCCTAACACTCATAAACACATTAGCTACTGTCACAACTTCTTTTAAAACTCTTTTTCTCAAAAGAACACCAAAGAAAGAGATTAAGATGCAAATGCAATTATTGGCAGAAATCTGTCAAAACAGGACAGCAGGTAAATATGATTTTTTTTATAAAATCTTATGTTTCTCAAATAAAAAAGTGTTCAACGAAGAAAAGTTACGTATATAGCCCAGGATTATGCACAAAAAAACTCAGATCATTTTGAATTTTCTGTGATTTTATACGAATTTAACAATGGACAGCAGAAATCTTTTTCCTGCGTAGAATTCGAAATATAGTCTCAACTTTCCACTAGAGGCTTTACTTGGCTCAACAAATACACAAAAGAAAAGATACAACGGGGTTTCTAGGGAAATAGAAAACACCCAGGTGCAAAGAAAACAAAAATAAACGACGGAAAACGGGTTGAAAACGGAGAAATAAAACGGGTTGTCTCCCGGAAGCGCTTTTCTTTTAATGCCTTTCAGCTAGGCACAATGATTTTTAAAAGATGCTCACATAAGAATAGGAGTTGAAACACAATGAGAGAGCATCAATAAGCAAATATAAAAAACATTTAAGTCTAACCCACTTCCTATGAAAAAGAATCTTGTAGAAAAACAAGTCAACGAAGCACAAAGTGACTAGCATAGGAAGGCAAAATTAGTGCAACTTCAAAAATTTCAACATAAAGAGGGGAAACTTAATATTGTTGAGATGCATAAAACCATGTTTCCCTATCTCATAATAACCTTCAGTAGCATCATGAATAAAATTAACATTACACCTATCACATAAAACATCCTTATCATGAGCCACATGCATAAAAGAATTAATACTCTCCACATAAGCATAGTCATTCTCATTAATAGTAGTGGGAGCAAATTCAACAAAATAGTTATCATTATAATTCTCATCACCATAATCATCAAATATAGGAGGCATATTATAATCATAATTAACTTTCTCCTCAATAGTAGGTGGACTGAAAATAACATATTCATCATTGTAATCATCATATATTGGAGGCAAAGTAACATCAAAGAAAATTTCCTACTCAAAACTTGGGGGACTAAAAATATCATATTCATCAAGACTAGCTTCCCCAAGCTTAGATTTTTCCATAGCATTAGCAATAATGGTGTTCAAAGAATTAATGCTAATAACATTGCTACTAGAATGCAAACAAAGCTCCATAGGTTTTTAATTTTCTCTTCAAACAATTCATGTCCTAACTCAAGATAAAGATTATAAAGCTCCCTCGTATTTTTGTTGTTTTCCATCAAGCCTAACTAGTGAAAATAAAAACAAGAAACAACAAAACAAAAATTGCAGAATCTAAAGGAAATAACTTCGAGCACTCACACCCGAGGATGTGAGAACCTTTTACCTTGTCTCCCCGGCAACGGCGCCAAAAAAGAGCTTGATGTCTACGCACGCTTCTATTCTTGTAGACAGTGTTGGGCCTCCAAGTGCGGAGGTTTGTAGAACAACAACAAGTTTCCCTTAAGTGGATCACCCAAGGTTTATCAAACTCAGGGAGGTAGAGGTCAAAGATATCCCTCTCGAGCAACCCTGCAATTAAGATACAAGAAGTCTCTTGTGTCCCCAACACACCCAATATACTTGTCAGGTATATTGCCCGGGCATTCGGTCTGTTCGGTTTGCTCGGTCCGGTCTTTTCGGTCTTTAGAAATTTCGGTCATCTAAAAACACTACCCAAATTACCTTCGGTTTAATCGGTCTTTCTGTATTCGGTCTTCAGTCTTTTCGGTCCGGTCTTCGGTCATGACCATATAGACCAAATATACGAAACAACAACACAAAGTATATAATTTGGAAGCACAAAACGATGAAAAATTCAGGAATTTTACTTTACAATTCGCAACACATAGTCTCAATCACACGTAGTCCCAGTTCTCACACTCTACAAACCAAAACTTGACAGATAACGAGTGCACATAGAGAGATTTGTTGCCGATGGAGATGTTGCCCACTCGACCGTGAGCCCGTGAGGATGGGCAGTGAGGTGGTGTGGCCTTTGGCCGGCGGCAGTGACGGAGATGCTCCCCAGTCTCCACTCGGCCGTGAGCCCGCAAGGATGGGCGGTGAGGTGGTGTGGCCTTGGATCGGCGGCGGTGACAGAGATGCTCCCGAGTCCCCACTGCCGTGATCCAGCGAGGATGGGCGGCGAGTTGGTGTGGCCCGTGAGGATGGGCGGCGAGGGGTGTGGCCTTGGGCCGGCGGCGCGTGACGGAGATGCTCCCGAGTCCCCCACTCCGCCGGGAGCACGCGAGGATGTGCGGCGAGGTAGTTTGGCATCGGGACGATGGAGCAGCTACGGGCAATCGCCGGTCGCGGTTGGAGATGCGGCAGGTTGCAGGTCCCGGCGGCGGCGCGGATTTGAGATGTGGAGAGGCGCGGGGTTGGAGATAAGGGCAGGGTCACCTCCGTTGACTAGGGTTGGCGCGGCGCTTGCGCTTCTAGGTTCCGGCGGCGGCGCTGCAGGGTTGGAGACTTGGAGATGTGGCTAGAGGCTAGGTCGGGGAGGGAAAAGGAGACGAGGGGAAGGGATAGGGCTGACCTGGGAAGGGGATAAATGTGCGATTCCCTTCCTGTCCTGGCACTCGCGCGTAGCAAATACAAAATGTCGGTCTCTTCGGTTGCTTCGGTCTACCGACGGGGACAACCGAACAGCCCGTAATTATTTCGGTCAGTTGATTTGAAGGACCGATGTGGTGACCGAAGACCGAACTTCGGTGTATTTCGGTTTCGGTCCCGGTTTTTTCGGGTTCGGGCTTCGGTTTCGGTTTTTTATGCCCGGGCTGATATATAGGTGCACTAGTTCGGCGAAGAGATAGTGAAATGCGAGTAATATGGATGGTTATAAGTAATAATAGCAATCTAAAATAAATATGGCAGCAAGCAAACATGTAGCACAACAGGCGGAAAACGGTGTTTCAATGCTTGGAAACAAGGCCTAGGCATCCTACTTTCACTAGTGGACACTCTCAACAATGATCACATAATTGAATAATTAAATATCTTCTCTTCACTATGCTACTCTTATCCCTCTCCGGTTGGATAACAAAAACTAATAACTGCGTAGGGCTGCAAAAAGCATTCATTAAAGTAAGCATTCCCATGTCTAGTTAGCCCCACACTGTCAACTTGAGCGCCCTAGAAGGTACTAGACAAACACCACAATTCATAGAGGAGACACACACGATGTGCACACTGTCACCTTCACACCCGCGGGACAAGGTGACCCAAAGTTCATATTAATAAAACACTTGAGTAGCACAATAGAGAAAGAGTAACATCTTCTTATTCAACTAGATTACAAGCTCACGATCACATGTAGATCACACCATGGGAGAGAGAGATGAACCACATAGCTACCGGTAGAGCCCTCAGCCTCGGGGGAGAACTACTCCCTCCTCATCATAGGATACATCAACGGATATGGAGATGGCGGTGGAGTCGATGGAGATGGCTTCCGGAGCACTTCGCCGTCCCGACAGGGTGTCAGAACAGAGATATGTCCCCCGAAACTTGGGTTGACGATGACGGCGATCGCGGAAGGTTTCGTGTAACTTCGCCGATTCGGTTAGTGTTTTTGGGAGGAAGGCCTTAAATAGGCAGAAGAGCAACGCCGGGAGGTCACCAGGGGGCCCTCACCACCCCCAGGCGCTCCCTAGGGTGGACCCGCGCCTGGGCATGGTGAGGTCCACCCGGTGACCGTCTTCGACTCTTCTTCGGACTTCCGGAAGCTTCAGAGAAAAATAGGGACTTTGGCTTTCGTGGCATCCAATTCCGAGAATATTTCTAGAACAACTTTTCTGAAACTAAAAACAGCAGAAAACAGGGAACTGGCAGTGGGCATCTTGTTAATAGTTTAGTCCCATAAAAAGTAAGAAAACGTAGGAAAACATACGGAAAACATGTAGCAGTTGACATAATATCAACATGGAACATCAGAAATTATAGATACGTTGGAGACGTATCATACCTCTCATTGTAGTGGATGGTAATATAGGAACTTTTCCATCGCGAGTCTTTCCCATGATGAAAAGCTTGCATCGAACAATATCACGTTCAAGTTACCAAATAAATAAAGTTATGCTCCCCGACAACGGCGCCCGAAAATAGTCTTGGTGACCCATAAGTATAGGGGATCGCAACAGTCTTCGAGGGAAGTAAAACCCAAATTTATTGATTCGACACAAGGGGAGGCAAAGAATATTTATATGCCTTAACAACTGAGTTGTCAATTCAGCTGCACCTAAAAGTAGACTTTCTTGCAACAATTTATCAGTGGTAACAGTTTTATAGCAGCAGTAGTAGTAAAATAACAGCAGGAGTAAAATAGTAACAACAGTAGCAATCGCGGAAAAACAACAGGCTGGGAGTACCATAGGCATAGAGTGAATGGATGAACGGGCGTTGCACGGATAACATCAGTCATGTAATAATAATAACGTGTGTATTGCAGATAATTATAATAAAGCATCCAAGTTCTAGGCAAACCATAGGTATGTGTTCCAATATAGTCATACGTGCTCGCAATGAGAAACTTGCACAACATCTTTTGTCCTACTAGCCCGTGGCAGCGGGGCCTCTAGGAAAACTACTGGTAATTAGGTGCTCCTTTTAATAAAGCACCGGAGCAAAGAATTAACACTCCGTGAACACCATGTGATCCTCACATCACAGTCATCCCCTCCGGTTGTCCCAATTTCTGTCACTTTGGGGCCTTGGGTTCCGGACAATGACATGTGTAAACAACTTGCAGGTATAATCAAGAAACATAATTATACTCATGAAACAATAACATGTTCAGATCCGAAATCATGGCACTCGGGCCCTAGTGACAAGCATTAAGCATAACAAGTTGCAACAACGGTATAAAACACTAACAACGGATACTAGGCACTATGCCCTAACAATCTGGCATTATTACACGAT